>LPNX010165205.1:309903-368788 GCA_001517045.1 Pseudotsuga menziesii
CATGAGCGGCATGGTACCCGCTCCCTCCTCCCTTCCTCGTGTACCTCCAACCCCATCCTCTCCCCTCTTCTTCCATCCCCCCCTGTCCTGCCCCCTCCTCCCATCCCCGTGTCCCTCTACCCCCTCCTCACCCCCCTCCTCCTTTGCCATTGAGCTTGCTTGGCTGCGAAAGGGTCATTTCTCATGAGGGGCGACCCTTTGGTACCCAAGCGACCTCAACGATGAAGGAGGAGGGGGAGGAGGAGGGGGCAGAGGGCCATAGGGATGGGAGGAGGAAGAGCGGGGAGGAGAGGAAAGGAGGGACATGGGGAAGGGAGGAGGAGGGGGAAGGAGGAAGGGGTGGGGAGGAGGAAGAGGGGGGAGGATAGGGGAGGAGGGACACGGGGAAGGGAGGAGGAGGGGGGAGGAGTGGGGAGGAGGAGCGGGGAGGAGGAAGAAGGGGAAGGGAGGAGGGAGAAGGGAGGGTAGGGGAGGATGAGTAGAGGGGAGAGGAGGTCCACAAGGAGGAGGAGGAGGGAGGGGGGAGGAGGGAGAAGGGAGGGGCAATATTTTTTAATTTTTAATATATAATGTTTAGGGGGTTAGGTGGTTAAAAACATATTTTTTAATATTTTTTTAAATTTAATGTTGTGGGGGTTAGGGAGAGAGTTTATAAATATTTTTATTTATATTTTTTTAATGTAATGTTGTACGGGTGGGGTGGATTTTAGGGGTTATGGGGTATAAGTTTTTTTAAATGTTTTTTTAATGTAATGTTTTTTAATATGATGTTGTGTGGGGTTAAGGGGTTAGGGGGTTTTAATTTTTAATTTTTATTTATTTTTAAATGTAATGTGGGGGAGTTTAGGGGGCTAGGGGGATTTAAATTTTTTAATTTTTTTTTAAGTAATGTTGATGTTAGGGTTAGGGGGGTTTTAAATTTTTATTTTTTTAAAATGAAATGTGCGAGAGGGGATTAAATTTTTTTAATTTTTTTTAATGTAATACCAATGTAATTTTTTAGTCTACTTTTTTTTAATTTTAGTGAAACACTTGTCGTGAACATTTGAAAAGAGCCTCAACCTCCATTAGGAGGGATGTTTTGAAAGGAGAAATTTGGGCATCTTGCAGACATAGAAGACCCAATGGAAGAGGACATTGATGTTCCTAAAGAAATCCAAGCTCAGAAAATTCAAATTTCAATGAAGGATTTGCCCTGCATGATATTGTTGAATAGATTCATGTCTTGAAGAAAATGTTAAATTTGAAAACTTTTTGATAAGATATATTAGTAAGTTTTTGAATTTCAGACTTTATTTTAGAAATAAAATTTCTAAATAAATTTTTTTTAATATGTTATTTACAAATATATGGTATAGTTCTTCTTGAATTTATGTGAATCGTCACTTTTTGGAAAATAATATAAAACAATATCATTTTTATACAAAATATCTTTGAAAATCCATTTAAAATGGTTTTAAATGTCTTTATTTTCTGGGTTTTTTTACAAATTTGTCAATAAAAATGTCTTATTTTATCCATAAAAATGTCTTAATTTAAAGAAAAAATTGCAAAATGCATATGTTTTTCATTATAACTTGCTCCTAAATGTATGTTATTTTGTTAAATTTCTAAAAAACACATTTGAAAATAGAAATTAAAAATATTTTAGGACAAAGATGATTCAAAGGCTCAAAAAAATGACTCAAAATGAAAATGTGTGATATTGGTATCAACTCTTTTTGAAACGGAGGTAATAATATCTACGGAAATTAGGAGAGAGAAAAACGAGAACTCTGGTGAGTTCTCATTTCATAATATAAGTGGTTTTATGTTTCTTGAACACTAAAAGACCCAACGTCTTGAGCATTTGAAATGTAGTATTAATTATAAAAATAATGGTGCACATTATATCCTAGGGCTGATTGGACACAACCAAAAAATGGTGAGCTAACTTATGGTAGGCACACATAAAAGATGTGTGGCTTGCGATTGATGAACCTTATTGAAAGGAATGGACCCTTGTTTGTTTGAACTTAAACCTAAAATCAAAACTAAACCTATTATGGTTCACCATTTCATTTAAATAGAAAATATTGTTAAATTGTTCATATTTTTAACTTCAAAACTTTTCACACGTGCTTTTCTCTTACCTCTACATTTATGAAATGATCCTTCAAAATATGGGAGTGTTAATCAAACTTTACATGACCTTATTCATATTGAACCAAATGTTTAACAAATAAGTGAGATAATAATTTCTAATTGTCATTTTGAGTTGTAGCATTCTTTGAAAGTAAATATTTATTCAACAATATCCAAAATTACGTTTTTGCATGAGAATGAGTTTTCCAAAGCAAAGAAATTTTAAGAAATACCTTAAATTGCAAATCAAACCTCTTTGGAATCGTTGGCATAATTTTGAGGGTAGAATGATGACAATATGAAACTCCTAGGGAGGTAAGTAATGCATGGTTGAGATGATATATTTAATACTAAGATGTGAATATGCTTTCATTAAACTTTAACACTCAATCCCACTTTGTCCTCAAAACCTAGTCCTTTGAAATATATGATAGCACAAAGATGAACTTGAAGAAAGACATGGTGAAAATGAAACAATGAAGCATGGTGCTATTGGAGATTTAAAATTTCAATGAGAATTTATAAATCCATTAATCCTTCAGAAAATTTCTTAATTCTACTAGATAGGTATGCTCTCGTAATCTTGCACAGGAATGAGCTTTCCCCAAGGGTGCATTGACATTTAATTTCAATTTGAAGTATGTTTTATTGCAAATATTATACCTGCCATGTTTTGTTTTTTGGAATGATGTTTTGTTACATCTTGTATGATACCTTTTCATAAATGAAATTTTGTGATTCAAATTATTTTCTTACCTACAAANTCCCTGCCATGTTTTGTTTTTTGGAATGATGTTTTGTTACATCTTGTATGATACCTTTTCATAAATGAAATTTTGTGATTCAAATTATTTTCTTACCTACAAATCATTTCTAGCTTACATTGATACTATTTAATTGCAAACTTATTTTCTCATCTTGGTTTCACCTTGAGTTTTTGGATTGTTCCTTGAAGAGTGTGCATATTTATTTGCTCATATTATATATGATAACATTGGTTATTGATAAAGTATGTTAGCTTATGGTGCATTCATCAATTCATGAAAACTCACTATGCATTGTACAACTATGGCTAGAAAAGGAAAATACTAGAGTAAAGTTTTATGAAGGTTATTTGAGCTTCTCAAAACAGTGATGGAACTTAAAGGTTTCTAAGTGATTGATTTCCGTAATGAATTTGAGACTCAAGTTTTTATGCAATGAAACAATTGGCTATAGGGTTCCATGCACTTACATTAATATCAAATAATCCTTATGGAAAGCCAAACATCTATACCTAAAACACAAAAGGCAATACTTCTATACCTAGGCATGACTAATCAATTTTTAGAAAGAGTATCCTCCTCACTTTCTTGAAAGAGATATTATTCCCTCATTCCCTAATTTATAATAAAATCTTTAACAAAAATGGATGGAAAAGGAAATTCATACTATTTTGAGAGAATACATACGTATCCATCAGGGCGACGGACGCTCGAGGGAAGCAAACAAAGGTCTGTGATGCCAAGGTTGTAAAATTTGAGCATATGGATCTAGGAACATAGAAAGAGAGAAATAGTCCAAAAAATAAATCAACAATCAACTAATCATGTGATTGTTACACAAAAACTAGAATAGATAAGGAGCAAAGAATGATGTATTTCATTAACTGTAATGAGTGGAGGTGAACACATTATATAGCAATGCAATTCAAATTAGTTCAGGGGGATATGAAAATAGATCATGTGGTGATTGGAGGCTAGTCAAAATTAACTAGATCCAAATACCCTTAATTAGCCATGCACACACACCTAAATTAAGTTTAACTGAACGTGTGACTCACTTAGCAATATTTCTAACTGAAGAAGTACATGCAAATCCCTAAAATATCTCAAATGAGGAACTAGTAACTGAACCAGAGTACTAATGGCATTAGAGGGTCAGTTAGGGTTAGTTAGGACCTATATTAGTGCATAGCTTCTATTCCTTAACTAACAATTGACTGAATCACGCCTAAAATCAAGGAGAAGTCCTCCAAATCAGGGAATGTGCCTTTAAATATAGGAAAATAACATTATGTTTGACTTAGGTGGTCAATTTGGATGATGTTAGGATCATTGGAGTCATCAGTTTAAGGTATAGGTAGCTAGGTATAGGGTTATTTTCTCTAACACCACCCCCCTTAATCCTAACTATGCGAGAAAAAAAATTGAAAATTGAAAAATGGGTCATGGAAGTTTGCAACCATATTAGGTGCCCATGCACACAATATTCTCTGTAAAATAGGTAAGAGAGAAAAAACCACATGGGGAAAAAACATTAAAAGAGGACGTGAAGAGAAATCTTTAAGAAGCCTAGTCAAAAGATGCCTTCATTCCTAAAGTAGCTATCAACTAGGTGAACTGCTTCTCAATGAATGGATTTGCAAAGATCCCTACAAACATTTTTGAACTCCTTTTCAAGTGCGTGTGAGGCCATTCATAAGATCCAAACACTTTGAAGGGTTTGAATGGTGGTTCTTTACCACTCCTTGCTTCGAATTGAGGAAACCCCTTGAATCTTTTGTGTGTAACTTAGTGAACTATAGGAGAAAAGGTTGTAGATATGGAGAATGAGAAGACATTATGGAGGTCTTATTCAACAAGAACCTGATTTGGGACAAGTTCTCCAATAGATTATTCAATTTTAACTTTATTTGGGACAAGTTCTCCATTGGAAAGAAGAAATTTGTAGATCGCCTCTTCTTCTAGGCATGAAAAAGGGTCTTCCTCGGCTAAGTGGTGAATCATGGATATGCATATGTCATCATATTCCATACGTTGTGAATATTCTATGACATATTTCATCCTCTCAATGTATGTAAATATTTCCTTGTAGGATATATGTTGTGAAGCTTCTAGGCCCTCCTTCAATAAGATTGGATCTAGCATGCCAACTATTTAGCAACTAAGATGGGGAGATAGGAAATACCTGGTTGCAAATGAACTATTTGATAGCTGCAAATTATCTATTTCATGTCTGAAAATGAGCTTTTTAATGGCTGCAAAAGAGATTTTTTATGGCTGCAAAATCCCTTCTTTAACCTAAAAAATATTGATCCTTGAAAAAAAATCACTAGAACACTAACTAGTTTAGTACCCCTGTAGCTCTGATACCATGTAAAATTTGAGCATATCGATATAGGCACATAAACAGGAGAGATATACTATGAAAATTAAATCAACAATCAACCAATAATGTAATAAATGAGATATCATATATCATTACACAAAAACTAGAACATATAAGAAGAAAATAATCGTGTATTTCATTAACTGTAAAGAATGGAGGTGAACACAATATATAGCAAGGAAATTTGAATTAGATCAGAAGGTTATTTGAATTTCTCATGCAGTGCTTGGATTCCACTTAGGCTTAAGTAGATCCAAATACCCTTATCTAGCCATGCACACTCATCTAGATTGAGTTCAACTATTCTTGGGACTTATTGAGCACTAGTTCTAACTAAAGAATTACATGAAAATCCATAAAATCTCTCAATTGTGGTGCTACTGACCGAACTACAGTGCTAATGATAGTACATGGTTAGTTAGGTTCAATTAGGAAATATATTAATGGAGTGCACATATTCATTAACTAACAATTGATTAAATCACACCTAAAATCAAGGATAAGTCCCCCAAATCAGGGAATGCACCCCCAAATCAACGAAGGAACCCCCAAATCTACAAAACCAACTCATGGTTGACTTCGGTGGTCAATTTCGATGAGTTTTGTCTCATTGTGCCATTAGTTCAAGGTTTAGGTAGCTAGGTAGAAGGTTATTTTGTCTAATAAGGGTGACTCTGTCGAGGCTATGGACTCTCATGGGAAATGTAGCAACACTGTGAGATCACAAAATCATGTCTAGAAAAATATTATAAAACCATAAATATAAAGAAACTATGTGGTCATAAATCAATGTGAAACTTGGATCATGCTTTAAAGAATAAAACAATTAATATTTTCCCTTCAGTTTAGCTAGTAAGTTGTTTCATTTTGGGAAACAAGTTAATCCTGGATTTCATCACTTAATAGATCCTCCATGGGACCCATTTATGAGGATTAAGGAATATATCTCAATAAGAGTAAGTCTCCTTCTTATTTATCTTTAAAAGATGACGATGCATTGCAAAGATTCATGGATTCACCCAGTATGTCACTATTTGTTGAGACCTCAGTAAACCCCAAGTTAATAGACTTGGAGACCCCTTTTTAATTTTTCAAACTAAAATCATTTCAGTTCAAGTGTTGATTTTAAAGTCTTTATTCTTTTTGTTTCAATTGATGATTGTATATTGTTGACTTGGATTACTATTTCCTAATGCATGTTTGGTTTTATGATTAAATGTATGATCATAAAATCTTGTTTCAATTGCATTATCATTTCTAGATTTGTCACATGCTTTTGTTTTCTTAGACTTGTTACACATCATGCATCTTAATTTGATCATTTTACCACTTGGGTTTAATTATCTCTTACCCATGTAAGAGTATGTGCAACATTATCTAATATTATTGGCATCTTACATCTTAGGTTGACTTATAGCTGAATTTAAGGAAGAATTGGTAGGAACACTAGGTGTTTAGTATTAGGTGTTCTAGATGTCAATTGACCTTTTTCATAAATTAAAATTTATCATATGATGATGGTTTAGGTCAACATCAATTAGTGGCTTTGAAGACAATTCAAAAAGATGTGAGAAGAGCTTATGGAATTCAATTTGGGTAAAGCAGTGTTTTAAACAAGGCTTGAACTTTCAATAAAAAAATGTGTGTGTGCATTCTTCAATCCTGATAAAAAAAGACAAATGAACCTTCAGGATAGTTAATCTATCACTTTTTGGTGATTATGAACTTAACAAAATTCTCGAAATTCAATATCGATATCTACAACCATGAAAGCTTGCAGTTTGATTCCTCACCAACAAAGCAAGTTGTACTTTATTGATTTTTATTCACTTTGAATATTAGATTAAAAATAGGTTTGCAACTACTCATTTGAATTGTATCTCTATTCTTTTTACACTACAAAATATGTTTTCTTGATTATAATTTATATAAAAGTTATTATGATCTAAAATTGAATATCCCTAAGGTACATGCATAATCTAAGGTTAGCCTTCAAAACATATATATATATATATATATATATATATATATATAATCAAATAAAATGTATTGAAACAAAAAGAAATTGAGTCATCCTTGGAAAATCCATGCATTAAAAAAGTTTTGCAAAAACTCAGCCAAAAACAAATTGTCATCGGCCAAATAAATTTAATTTGTTTTTCGCGAAGTAAAGAAAAATAACTGATACACATAAGAACTTATGTGTTACATAGTTTTTGAGTTTTTATTTATTTATTTTGGGATATAAATTAAAAGTTTTAAAACCGACATTTGCAAAACAAAGAAATCACCTTTGTAAATTTTGGGAATGGAATGGCCTATAGTAAATATTTCAAATTCTCCTATTCACTCTTCTTAAAAAAAATCAAATTGGTATGTATTCATTTTTTAAGTTTAAAAAAAATTATATTTTTATCCTTTATATAATTTGAAAATTACGATCATGTAAAGTTCAAATTTTACTCTACAAATTTATGCAGTAAAATACATTGAAAGTATTAAATATCTCCTCAAAACTCCAAAGTTTTCAAACATTTCATATATCTAATTTTCAAAAGAATTTAACATAATGTTGGTATACCTTTTTTGTATATTTTTTTTATATCATTTTAATTCATTTCCATTCAAATTTAGATCATTATAATGGTTGGAATCAATTTTTTAAAACCTCATGTATTATGTGTGTAGATTTTGGACACAATTATGTTCCCCTCATGATGACCAATAAACCCATTCCCACATTCGGCATGGGAATGGAATTTAAAAGACTTTTATTACAAAATGACATGAAGGAACTTGAATTTGACCCCTTTTAATGGCTCAAGCCCTAATGATTTGGAACTTCAATCAAGTCAGGATTTTTCTTTAACTTGCAAATCCAATGCTTCACAAGTAAAAAAATTGATGATTTCATGTAAATCCAATGCTTCACAAGTAATGGTGAACACCTACTGATTATTACTCCAAGTTATTTTTATTATTCATATTGTCATTTTGAAAATAAAGATTTTTCTTTGACTTGCAAATTAAATACTTCACATGTAAACAATAAAAGATTTCATTATGAAACCTAACTTGAGTTGGTGTCTAACTTTGCTTGTATTACCAAGATGCATATGTTCATTAAGGTAAGATAATTTTATCATGGGATTATAATGGTGAATAGATCTTGATTATTATTGAAGTTCTTATTATTATTCTTAGATATAGTTTTGAAAATGAAATGGTAGAGAACTAACAAAAGTATATTATGCAGATAGCAAGGGATGAAAAAATGGAACTGAATATAATGAGAGATCAACACTCTAAATGACATAAAGCATGAAATGAAATTATCGCGATTATTATTGTCACTATATGATCTCCTTTGGTTTCACAAAATTAGTTGGAGATATTCTTAATTAATCATTAAAGATGGAAAACAATGTCTTAATTAAAACCCTAATTACCACATGGGAAGGGAATCAAGAAAAGGTAGTTATGGGGGAAATTGCTATAATTGTAATGAAGGAGAATAAGAAAGGAGTTGTTTTCCCTTTGGAGAGATGGCAACTATTTTTCTCTATAAAGTCATTACTTATGGCTCTTACTTCTTATGTAATTAATATTTTATTTCTGAATGAGAGAATTCATTCAGTAGCCAATATTGGTGCTTAATTTTTTGCAGTATTGTTGAGCTAGATTAGATTATTCATGTTGTTCTTTGGTACTCTGGAAATATGATGGAATTTATTTCTCTTTGTTGTAAATTACTCTCACATTCTCGTATTTATTTTTTCTCTCCCTTACTTCAACATTTTGGTTGGTTCAAGTATGGATGATTAATTTCAACTATGTTTACAGGTTATCCTTGGCTTGTTAATTGTAATTTAGGTTTTATTTAAAAATATATTTGTGAATTATTTGTAGAATGTCGTCTTATATTTTCTTAAATCAATTTAATGTTCTTCTTGATCTGGTCATTGTAGATTATTTGGATATGAGATTATATCTTTCAACTCTAGTTGTATACTTTTCTTAGCAGATTCTTAGTAATGTTGAGGTTATGTAATATTTATCTAAGCAAATTGATTTCTTGTTATTGATTACACCAATTTCTCTTAGATTTGTATTTTTAGTTTCTAATTTAATAAGTGAAGAGACTTCTACATTTCTGTATTAGTGTAGTTTCATTTCTTTCCTCATATTATAAAATACAAATAATGAACTGGGCCGCAATCGGTAAAACCCAAAACTAGTAATTTGTTGTCAAGACAAAATCTGAATGGGATTTCCTACACCAAATGGGAGAGAGTATAATTGGGTCTTTATTCTAGGGATAAGCCCTATTTTTGAGATGGACATTTTTCCCCATCAACATGAGGGAATATTGAAGTTATGGGAATCAAATACCCAACTTGGAGGTGAATTGTTGTAGCATATGATTGAGATTAAAGTCCAAAGAATTGTGGATTATGTAAATGTAAACTTAATCCAAGAAACCACAGAATTTATCAATCAATTCACTACCCAATCATCAACTCAATGATGATTTCAAGTGCCCAATTAATCAATACATGGGAATTGACATGGACATTTAAAATGTATACTAGTGCACTCTAGGGAAAATGAGTTGTATCACATCATACAACAATAGGGAATTATCAAATGAGCCTTAGAATTCAAACTAATTTACCAATGCTTGTCCAACAATTTGTTAGGTGATAAATATATCCCAGTAATACATTCACCCATGATTGGAATTTTTGATCGAATGATATACACCAATCAAAATAAACACACAATAATAACACTTTAATAAACACACATTTTTACCATCGAAACTCAAATGGGAAAACTGGCATTCGATGGGGATTTTATTAGGATTGGGAATTGTTACAATGATAATCTATGCATTCTCCAACCAATATTTAATGCATTTTTACTCACTAGAAAAATTGCGAATGGATTTGGCTCAATGACACCCTTCTATGTTTGAGCAAGTATCTTCTTCCAAGCCCCTCGTGTTTTTGTATCTACTATTATTCTTCCCAAATTACCTTCACTTTAATCTATCTTCCTCTTTTCCTCTTTTTTTCCAATAATAGTTATTTTAATAGAGCTTAAATGGAAGGTCAACGATCACGACGAGTCTTTTCATCTTCTCATGGTTTTTTGTCTCTTGGACAAAATTTGAAAACTAAATTTTTGTTACAAAGTTTTTTAAAAGAGAAACTATTCAAAATATCCATTTGGGATCGTTGTTTGGGAATATGGCCTCTGAAAATATCACTTCTAGACTAACTGCAACGAACTTTGCTATAATTTTATAAACACAATTACATAGAGAAATGGGTCTATAGTCATAAAATGTAGCTACGTTGTCACATTTGGGGATTAAATCTATGAATGTAGAATTTAAATACCCCAACACCTTCCGATAAACCATAATTTCTTTAATTCCTTAATAGATCCTTATCTACAAATCATAAAATCCCATAAAAAGAAAAAAAACTCAGTTGTCTACCATCTATCCCAAGGCTCTTGTCCTTTTGGAATGAGTGGAGAACTAATTGAAGATATTATTTGGAAACCTCTTCATTTAACCTTCGATTTTCTTCCTCAGTTACAAAATGAGGAAAAAATAAGTTAATTTAACAATCTCAACCATATTTACCCTTTATATTCCTAAATAAGCAATTTGAAAATGATATACACCCATGAATGCTAGGTATTTGAATCCATTGAATTGTATACATTCATTATTTTGCAATTCCCAAATGGTGTCTATACTTTTCCTATGAATGGGAATATGGTGTTCTCATTTCCCTTCAACCAAACAAATATTCTCTTCATCCTCCATTATGCTTCCTTTTTTTTCAATAATATGCTTTAATTACTCTCTAGTTCTTTAAGTCTCTAAACCTCTTTGACATTGAATACACATGTTATTGTTCTAATGGATCTCCTATATTTCATACCCAACCTCCTTCAATAGCATGTCCATATTTTTATGAGATTTAACCATCGTTTTTCTTTCAACAACCTTAAGATACTCCATTAATAGAAAACTGACAGAATGTCCTAGATTAGGATCAAATCATTTCCACTCCTTAATCACAACATCCCTAAAGTGATCCTCCTTGAGACAACTTGGTTTGAGCTTAAAGGGGTTGGGGGATTTCCCTCATTTGTTGCTAGAAATAATAAAATAGGATTATGATGTTATGAACTCCCTACATATATCAAATATCTTCTTTTCCCAAACATAGATAATAAATGTTCAAATACTAGAAAGTGGTCCAATATTTTGGAAACACATTCTTCCCCCTATATGTTATCTAGGTAGGTTTGAAAGAGACTATCTCAACATCCACCCATCCCACGAAATCAATTTTATGTTTGAAATAATATGCTAGATTATTAATCTTTTTTATTTCCCTCCATACTTTATATTTGCTTGTAGCAAAATTTAAGTATCTAGCAATGATGAGCCTTTCCTCATTTACCACATTTAATGAAAATAACTTATCCCATAAACCTTGTCTTTCATCATATGGTGTATATACATTCATCACTCTGATTATTTCATCTAGACCTTTAAATAGTGATTCTATGCATATACTTGGAAAGGTAGAAAAAAACATTAATTAATTGAAACCAATATATTCATCTACAAATCAAATCCCTGGAGTTTATAGAGGCATATACAACACAGAATCCCATCCCTTAAAACAATTATGCAAAACACCCACTAACTTATCTTTGGTCCCCATAGTATCATGTAACAACATTACATAAACCTTTTCTAACTCACTAGTGTAGAAAAGGGTTACCATTGGCACTACAACTAAGTCCATCGATTTTTAAAGAAGGAATATTCATCATTTACCATTCTTCTGGGGATTCCCACTCTAAGTAGACTGCTACCATTGTTTTTATCTACATTGCTCTATCTGTATAATAGTATTTTCTTTTGTATGTTTCAAGTAATAATTTCAACCCACCAAACTAGGAAGATGCTCTTTAATGTGGTCTAGAGACAAGGGTATTTTTTAAGGATTCTAATAGTATACCAAGTATAGTATTCTAGGCAATTATTTTGGATTAAAAAAAACATATATATAGATAGGTAGGAAAATGTTAACTATGAAACATACAATTTAGTATTGAAACTTGTAATTTTTGGCGAATATTAGAATTAAAAAACATATTTTATGTAAATATAGGTGATATTAGAGAGTAAAAATGACTAAATAACAATTATATTAAAAAAAAAGCCTAAAAAACAGCCAATTGGTGAAATTTCGCCCCTAAAAATTACCCTGGTATAGACCTAACCCACTTGTTACTTGACCACATCCCCCCAACATAGAATAAACTTTCCTAGGTTTAATCAAATACCTACTTCCCTTATCAACTTCCTTTTCATTTAATCCTATCCCATACCTAAAATCAGATCTCTCAAGATTTCATGATTAATTGCTTCCTACATCAAAATATATTGAATTCACCTTCTTAATCTCTTCCTAATAGGATAATTTTTCAATATAATAATGTGCATTTTCCCCTTATTGGAATTGTTCCTACCTTTATGGGTATTTGGTATTTCCATAGGGGTCAACCATATCTCTTTGATATTTGAATTTTTATTGTAATACCTATTTAAAATATATTATTTTGTATTTAAAAGATGTTTACCTTTTCTAGAATATTCTGGCTGGAGTTTCTCACATGTGGAGACCCCCTCTATTTTCAATTCAACTTCATTCTAAATAGGTTATGGACTACCACATTCTAATATTCTTGCCTCCTTTTGATATCCACTCAATTTATTCACTATTCGGATTCGTTCTATCGGAGTGTCTTTTCCTGCAAGATTCATCCCCAATTCAGTCACTTCATCAAGCTTCAAAACTTTTATTTTCTCTTTAAGACCAATATTTTCCATTACTTATTTCCTTCTCTAGTCCTTCCTCATAAAAGGAATGGAAAAATCCTAAACAATATGGTTGTAATGGTGACATATCATAAATATGAAAGGGACATCACAATATTCCATCTCTTAAATGTACATTGTGTTACCAATAACAATTTCCGAATTCTAAACCAAACCCTCTCTGAAGTCCAACTTAACTATGACTCAGACCATAGTTTGATAAATAATATATTTTAATGAAGTGTCTATAAGTAATGTGCACCCAATTTCATTCCCTATTTTCCCTAGGAAATTTTCAATTGAAAACTTCATCGTAAATCCCCATAACTTGACCCACACTAGAAGTTTGGATAGGCCTTAAAACCTTGGATTGAAGCAAGTATGATAGGGTTTCAATGAGAGGAATGTAGTACCCCAAAGCTAGGATATTCTAAGAATGAACTCAATATCCTTTATCAAGAAGAAAATGTAAACCCAACTAATCCCTTTATAATAGCATAAGAGGCTCCATAAACAATAATTGGGATCTCTACCAACTAAATGCATGAGTTGGTGTTATAGCTTATTTTACCACACTTGGTAGATCACACTTTTATGTCTTTCCATGTCCCTCTGTAGACTCCTTGGACCCCCTTTCTCAAGTTATACTTTGATGATCCAAGAAAATCCCTGAAAACCACATATTTATGTGTATACGTGACTTTTAAGCTAATACCCACATGTACATGTGACTTTTAAGCTAATACCCGCATACATCAGAAAATGTGCATAAAAACAAAAAAAATGGAGTTTTCATCAATGAATCCCGAATAACTTGAATCTTGACCTTCGATATTTTTAGAAATTCTTCGACTTGACCCTCCATTATCCATTGGAGGGTTATATATTGAGCCTCTTGGATGCATTTAAGGAGGAGAATTTTGGAGAGCAAGGAAACTATAGTTCATTGTTGCCTCACTTGTTTATGCTTGAGTTTGCATACCTTTGTCTCTTTGGAGCACACAATGCTGCTCTTCCCAAGATTTCCATTTCCTTGTAAGTTTTCATTGATATGGAGGATTGAAGTGGTGGAGGCCCAAATGGAGGACTCGGTTTCTCCATTTCAACGAGGTGTTGACAGAGTTTGTCATTGTTCTATATCTATTTATTATTTATAGAAATATCCATTTCTCGTCCATTCCATGTGTATAACTATGAATATTTTGTCCATGGATGTATTTATGTTTCTTTATACATGATGGTTGTATATATGCTAGAGTAGGCATAACACTTTGATATATAGCATTCTTGTCTTGTTTGCTATTGTTGAGAGTGAATTATAAATATGAGCATGTTAGAAAAGCTCGTCAGGGATCTACATCAACCGTCCATAATAAGGTATGTTCTGTATCCCTTAGTGTTAGAAGCATTTGTTTCTCTTTTATATTGGAATGGATTGATTTTTGGTGTCATTCATTTTGTTGTGGTGTAGCCCAAGCCTTAGGAAGTTTCTATCTATAACAGAATTGACGAATCCATTGGGGAGGTTCCTTGTTTTTTCTTTGGGGTTTGGGTGCACAATGTGCTTGAATTGCTCTTTGTTTCTCCCCATTTATGTGTCATATTTAATAGTATGTTCATACATTGACACTCCCCTAGAGTGGTTTTACCCTTGTCTTTCTTTTTACCACTTTCTTCTCTGCATACGCAGGTTTCAAGTGAAAAGTCGTGTACATACGCTAATGTTCTTTGAACAATCACATACATCCTATCTTTTGGTTGAATTTTTGATGTGGGAAGTTTTTGGGTGGGTTGTGAGTGTGGTTGGGTATTCCTGGGTACTGATGATGTTTGTTGACTGCTTCTTTTGTGAACAAAGACCCCTTTTTCATTTATTTTTCTTTGAAAGTAGTTCTAGTCATTTATCTCCTTTTTTTTTTTTCATTAGTGCATTAGTCTTTTTATCTTAGTGTCTTGCTTAGCTTGTGTTTGATGCTTGCTGTAGAGATTGATAATTTTAATGAATTTAATTGCATTTTCATTATGTTATATTGAAAATACAAAATAATTATATAGTTGCATTCTTACTTGCATCCCGCATATGGATTTAAGGAGGTACTTGCATTGGATTTCTTGGATGAGAGTTGGATTGGATTTCATTGACAGTTGAAGGAAAATTTATGTATTTCATGTAGTGGCATACCCATTTCTTCATATTTAAAGACAACTTGCACTTGGCATTGTTTGTTAGGTGTGCATTTTTACTTTATTGCTGAGTCATAACATCACTAGTTACATGACCATTTCCTTTGAGTAATCACAACCTATAAAATGAATGCTTAATTTAAAATGAATTACACATTTTTATTTGATAGGGTACATCAACAATATTAGGTTTTAAATTCTTGGAATAGGTTTTTGTGAGTAAATTTCTCCAAGACTACTAAACAAAACAAGTAGGTGTCTATCCAGGTGAGAAAGTGAAATCCTTGGTATAATGAGTGTTCTCAGGAGGATCCTCTTTCACAGGAGTTAAGTACGAGTTAGCGTACACGTCTATGGTGGGGATATCCCCTTGCCACTCTCTGTGCAGTACCAGAGATATTTCCAGGATCTTATTCATATCTGGGGGCTTTAGAGGTACCTTTGGTGCTTTCGAGCTTCGGGCTTTGTTACCTTTCTCATATGGTAGATCATGCCTGCAACTGTCCACATGAGCATTGGTTATATTGGGGTGACCTTAGTTGTATTACCTAGGTATCACAGGGGGTACTTGTAGAGGTTATTCTGTGAGTTTCCTGGCCAGGTAGGGGTCGGACAACATAGTCTCTTTATGCATTGAAGCTGAGGGCCACTATAATTGGTTACACACCTCCACTTGTCATGTATGGGAGTTTTAGGCCTCTCCTAGGTGAGACATACCTATTACATTCAGAAGCTCATTTATTGTCCCCCTTGGCTTGCTTGCACTTGGCTTAGATTTTCTTAGGAGTGTGCTCTTTGTGCACTAGTTGGATTTAGGGATCGTGCTTACTTGAGTATATTATGTGCTCTTCAGTTCGGGTCCTCTTATGTTTTGTATGCTAGATATCACTACTAGTATCCCGTCACCCTCTCTAGGTCCTAGTGCGGGACTTGGTGTGGGACTGGGGGCACCATAGTCCCTTACCTTGTTCATATATTCAGAAGTGGTCATATTCCACCCTCTACTCCATTTGTGGAGGATTTTCACTCCCTTCGCCTAGTATTAACACCAATGTTCCTTCTCACGGGAGTGGTAGTGGATACGTGTTGGTTATATACCTTACATTCCTTCTTATGTCCCATCGTCTACCACACTGTGTCCTTTGAATGTAGTTGTCATGGTCAATCCTCCCTATATACTATAGTTTGGACTCTTTACTGACTATTTCCAGTTGTTTTGGACTAATATTGTTGTCATGTAGGGACCATTTTTTTTGTACACTCTCTCTGAGGTCTTGAACAATTCATATCTATTACAGGTATAATTTTGAACTGGCATATAGGTTAGGATCACATTCCCGCTTGCATTGCGCATCACCTTATGAACATGTCTCCCTAACTATAGGTACAAACCCACTTTCTAATTCCACAAAACCTTCACACTTCTATTAGAAGTGGCATTATGTAAGTGGTAGAGCTTTCCTATTCATCAGTGCCCTAGCTACATCCCACTTTGCCATTTTGTACACATGTCGTGAGTCATCCCTTAGGTCTGGGAATCCCTTATGGTTCTGACATGTCCTTGAGAAAGAGCTTCATATCCCTCTTGAACTTTATGCTGGGCATCTCCCATAGGGACTCCCTTTTATGTCAAGTTGTAATTGCATTGCATGTGTTTTTCTTGCCTTATTGAGATTTATGTTAGCTCCCTGCTTCATATTTATAAGCCATATAGCCCGAGCTTATCGTAATCCTAGCCAATCACATCCTTTTATATATATCCTTTGCAGCTTGATCATCCCTTACCGGGATGAGACCTTCCCCCGAGTTTCCTTATCGTGCACATGCTTCCTTGCATTAAGCATAGGTATGTTCCACTACTTGGAACTAGTTTGCTTGCTCGTGACACTCGTTTCCTCCTAGCTATGTACTATAATCACTTTTATTCTTTTCCAAGATTCCTAATTTTAAAAACTCCAAAAAATTAAAAAACATAAAAATCCAGACGGGAAATGATATTATATTTGGAAGTTGTCAAGTTGTGTCTCCTTCAAACAGAGCACTGTATATCACATCCAGTGGTTGGGTTATTAGTATGAATTTAGGAATTGTACTCGTTATTCTGAGTTTTCTCAACTGATTGGTTATTCTTCCAGTCCCTATGGATCCTCTATTGATGCCTCTTGTGTCACAGAGCTGTCCCAGTTTTCATGGTGAGTCTATGATGCCTATTTCAGTCACCATTTTCCTTATGCTCTTGCTCGAAGGAAGTTTTATCCTGATTCAGCCATTCCTCAGTTATCTTGTATTTGCATGTCGGTCATTCTCAATATAGTTACTGGTTCATGCACATATTGTTCATCTAATTTATTCCAAATTATCCATCATTTCTGAGTACCTCATGTTGGTTTGATGGGGGATGCCTTAATTCCCTCCTTCCAGTGGATTCCATTCCATCGACTTTAGATCATTTATTTTGGAATAGTATCCTAGAGTCCATTGAGTGCCTTGAGACTTACAGTCATCAGCGGTAGGTTCTCTCGCCATTGATATTTTTGGGAATACATCAATGTCCCCTGATCGATGGATTATTTCAAGTGTTCGACCTCAACACATCTATTCACACTTGTTATATTTCACTTTGTACCTTGATTCCCATTATCATTATCGATGGGATATCTCGTGTTTGTTAATAGTATACATAAATGACTGGTAATCAGATCACAATGGTACATCATGTTCAACCTCAACACCTTTATTCGCGTCACGGGACATGTACTCATAGTGGTTTGTGTAGAAGACCTCCGAGCTAGGTGGCATTCCACATATGCTATCTCCTTGATCATGCCAGTATTTATGAGATGTCAATTTTCATGACCAGATTCCAGTATATTATCAAATATATTTATCCATTATGGAGATCTTGTTCATTATATATTGTACGTGGTGATGACCACACATGACATTTGTATCTCATGCCTATTCATGGCCATTATACTCTTATGTATCTGGGATGGCTACATGTATATTTGATGTCACATAATGATATTTATCAATATATTGTACTGATGAGTGGCTAGTTCTTCCACCTGGGTCTTCATTAATCCACTTCTAAGATGGATATAATTTATTTAATCCATCATATTACCCCTCTAACCTCACACATTAGGGGGCATCTGTTATAGTTGATTTTACCAACTTGGTAGATCAGTGACTTTTATGGCTTTCAATGTCCCTGTGCAGACTCCTTGGACCCCCCTTGCTCAAATTATACTTTGATGATCTAAGAAAATCCCTAAAAAACACATGTTTATGTGTACACATGACTTTTAAGCTAATGCCCATGTGTACATGCGACTTTTAAGATAATACCTGCATACATCGGGAAATGTACATAAAAAAAAAATTGGAGTTTTCCTCAATGAGTCCCGGATAACTTGACTCTTGGCCCTCCATATGCCTAGAAACGCTTTGACTCAACCCTTCATTTTCCATTAGAGGGCTATATATTGAGCCTCTTGGATGCATTGAAGGAGGAGAATTTTCAAGAGCAAGGAAACTATAGTTCATTGTTGCCTCACTTGTTTATGCTTGAGTCTGCATCCCTTTGTCTCTTTGGAGCACACATTGATGTTCTTTCTAAGCTTTCCATTTCCTTGTAAGCTTGACATTGAGATGGAGAATTGAAGTGGTGGAGGCCTAGGTGGAGGACTCGGTTTCTCCGTTTCGACAAGGTTTCGACAGAGTTTGTCAATGTTCTATCTATGTTTATTATTAATATAAATATCCATTTCTCATCCATTACATGTGTATAACTATGGATATTTTTTCCATGTATGTAGTTATGTTTGTTTAAACATGACAATTTTATATATGATAGAGTAGGCCTAAAACTTTGATATATTTCATGCTTGTCTTGTTTGTTGTTGTTGAGAGTGAATTATAAATACAAGCATGTTGGAAAAGCTCAACGGGGATCTACATCAACCGTCCGGAATAAGGTATGTTTAGTATCCCTTTGTGTTAGTAGCATTTGTTTCTCTTGCATATTGGAATGGATTGATTTTTGGTGTCATTCATTCTGTTGTGGTCTACCCCAAGCCATAGGAAGTTTCTCTCCATAACAGTTGGAAATCTCCTATGAGATATTTATTTTTATAAATTTATGAAATAAGACTTTACGAAAAAATTCCAAAGACTACTCAACTCTGGCATCTTCCCCTATCGCCATCCTTACATTCAATTTTTTCATTTTTACCACTTTTCATATTTTCTTCTTTGAATCTCCTTTGGATTACACTTCTCATTATTCAAACCTTTAAAATAGTAAAAATATAACATATTTACTATAAAAACCCACCTTTGACAAGATCAAAGAACTGTCCCAAAGCCACCTTGAAAGACATATGAGGTTTTTTAGTTATAGGGATACCACTGTCACATAGGAATGCAACTATCAAGCTAGTTTGAGTAGATTGTGTGGATTATGATGGAAAAACCCTAAGAAGTATGTATCCATTACCTTCTTCAGTGCTACATCCTTCGATCTTGGTGAATTATCCCTTATAAAATTTACAAATGTATAGCCATATGTACCTTCCACATAATGTATCCTAATGTAATCTTCATTGGTACCTAACACTAGGGAAAGTTCTTCTCTTACTTTAGATACTATACAATCGCTTCTAATTTCCACTTGACAATTATGTTCATCTATTTCCATAAACTCTATTGATATTTTGACATATGAGGGGAGAAAAACTCAAAAGTGTCCAATCCTCCCATTAGAACAACCAAGTTTTCAACAAGATCCTCCTCTATTGTTTAGGTTTACCTCCGTCATTCATAGTTTCCTCATCCCTCATGTGATGACTTTAAATTTGTCTCTTCATCCTTATATGTTTAGCTCAAGACTAATGCAGTCTTAAACATATTGGTTGTCCAAATAATTAATGTCGGAAGTTCTCAACTACCAATGTAAACATCGCAAAAATATTCATTTCCTAGAAATGGATCTCAATCTATAATTTGTTAATTCAATCTTTGTCAAGTATTTACCATACTTTTAGCATAAATTTTTATTTATCTTGGTTTGTTACTCCCACTAGTCTCTTAATAAGTAGTTTCAGGCTTTAGGAGGAATATTTATGACATCAATCTTATTTATAGAATATTTATACACAAATCAAAATAGGTATGGGTGAGGGTAAAAATAAGGTGGATTGTGATTAGGGTGTTGGTTTTGTGGTGTGATGTGATGATATCCTATGAAATTTCATTTGAGATAGGCATGAGTGAAGATTTCTCATGCACTAGAGGCAAATTAAGTTTGTCTGAGTATTGAAACCCCCATTCACACATTTTATATCCTATAATCTGCATGCATGAGTTGAAATCTAGAGAATAATATAGTTTTTGATACCTTTATCTTATTCCATGACTAGAAACCATAGAATTGATCCTTACTTTGTCCCATATGTATCACCAATCCTCAATTTAACCTTTCAATGAACCAGGAAGATTACACTCACGTGAAATAAGAGAAGGGATTTTGGCTAAGTCATACATACATATATGTGTGTGTGGATGTGTGTGTGTGTTCACATGCATGTGTACATAAATGCATGCAAGCATGAATGAATGAATACATATAGTGTGTGAGTGTGTGTAAATACACACACACATATTTCTAGACCAAAAAAAGTTCATGTGACTTTGTTCTAAAAAAAATTGCTAAATCTTTATGAGTAGAAAAATTACCATATTTTGACATCATGTTTTCTTTATTTCTAATTCATTTTCGCTCACCCATAACCCTATATTAGTGTGTTTTAATTCTCATATGCAATATTTAAGATAAAGGAGTTTTCCATTTCATTTATTAGTATTTCATTGAATTATGATTAGCATTAGAAAGAAATAGTGTATTTTTCATTTACTTTTAAAATAATGGCCTATGTGTGGACAAGTTGTTACATGATATTGCTTCAAAGGTTCATATGCTATGGATCCAAGTCATTATTGCTACCACATCATCATTGTTGCATAATAGTAAACCACAGATACCATACACTAATATGTTATGGACCCATAAACCATATATTCCACATGCCCATTGCTATGAATCAACATGCTACCAATGTTGCAAGACAATTGCCACGACTCAATGTGAACGAGGAGAAGATAATAAAGGATGAATTGTATGGTTTCAATTGTTGAAGGGAAAATTTCTAAAACCCAAATGTACAAATTCATTTTTCCATGTCTCAAATGTGTTTTGGTAGCTACATCCCATATGGTGACAATGATCGGTCAAATAGAGATTTTTAGAGTTGTCCCACAACCCACTTCACCTTGGATATCATCTGCAATAATGTTTTTCTAAAGATACAAATTCCTACAACAAATCTACCAGCTTTCTAGCTAAATACCAGCTCTTCATTACTTATTCTATTATTATGTTTTAACAATTTAGGATGAAAATTGAGTTTAATGGATCTTGGTTAGGGATTTTTTAAATAAAACTATTGTATAGGAGGAATTGTTCTCCTCTGCAAAGAGAAAGGGGAGACTCTTAGATCAATAGTCTAAATTATGATGGAATGAATCACATTTCATGAGATCCTGTATGAATGTAAATTATGGTTTCATAATTTTATGTAGTGTGTGACTATATTAATTTAGTTTTGTTGTATATTGGCATCACATTTGTGTTCTATAAAGAAAGGGAACACTCCACAAGGAAAAATTGTTTCTTAGTGTAGGTTTCCTTTTATTTCTATTTCTTGTATTTCTGCAAGTGTGTTTCAATTCAAGTATTTGTAATTCCACAAGAATTATTTACTTTATGTCAAGGTGTGGTGTATTTCCTTTCCACAATGTCATTTCAATTCTTAGATAGCAATGCAACTTTCCTTCCCCTAGAAGCATATTTAAAAACTAGTGCAAGATAAGAAGTGTACCGTGCATATACATTGCATGACATATCACAAGCATTTGAACCTTGGGTTGATAAAATAATGCATGAACTCATTAATTACTTTTGTTAAACAAATTGTGAGGTAATTAATTGGCTAGTTATTTTGGCATCGTTTCTAGGGGTATTTCAAGGGCACAATAGAACTTGTATTGGTTTTAGATGGCACATGGTATTGATATCTCCAGAGATGATTTTTTACGACATCCTCTAGAATATCTCTTATGTATTGTTTTTCATTTAATTTAGGTCATATATATATATATGCATGAGTTAAATAATATTATTTATGTGGTGTAGTAAGAGACACCCATAGTACTAATACCTTTTCAAAAAGTCTAGTGAGAAGAAGAAATCATTAGTGAATGAGGATTCCACTAGAGGAAGAGTCAAGGAGAATCCATTTAAAGAAGGTATGTTTTACAAAATTCATAATCCTTTCATTAAAAAAATTTAATGCATTGAAGATATCTATTTAAAATCAATCTCTAGATCCTCTAAAACAAAGTGTGGAAAGCTTTCATGAATAATGAGATGCTACATGGACTATATGCAGTTCCAATGGTAGTTATGTTAGGGTATCATTCTCTCATACCACAATTTGAACCATATCATGACCTATAGACCTATAATGGTCTCTCTTTAATATCTCACCTAGCTATGATTCCAATTTTTAACCTCAATTCCTCTCTTATGGTATACTAAAAGTAAGAAGAACATGGGTGTACAATGGTTATGCATTCATTCTATTATGGAAACCCTATTGTTACCTTATGTTTCTAATATTTTATAGGGAATTAGGTTGCAAAAGAAACTTTCGTGTGTATATGTTTTAGCCAAGAAGTCATAGTCACAATCATTCCATGCAAAAACTTTGTTGTCAATGAGTTACCTCCATAACCTAATCAAAATTTTATGTTATGCCCATTCTAACCCTTCATTCAATGACCTATTAGTACACATCTTGTCTCTTTAGTTTGTCGGGTTGAAAAATTAGTGCAAGAAAAATCTATGTATTAATGCTTAAGGAACTCTTGACAGCATTATGATTTTTTTTCGGCCAATAACCTGATCTACGAAAGTAAAGGAAAATGAAGCGTAAGCATATTTCTAAGAGAACATGAAACTCACAATCACTCACACGTAATCCAATGAAATTTATGAGTTTAAATTTAAATTCCTTGAAGTATTTATCAAAAGATTATGAATGCATTATGTCATGCAACTCATTCTTTATTGAGGTTTTACATGAATGACTAAGGTATTTATCTAGGTATCTTTGTATGAAAGTTTCTCTCACTTGGTAGCATAGGTCATTTCCCACAAGAAATGATTGATTAAAAACACCCATATATTCTTATGCGTTGGTATTTACACATAGATGTGTTTTTATTCTTGGTTATGCATATGAATGGAATCTAGCAGAATGAATTCATAATGTAATATTTGTTATAGATCCATCAAAGTGTCAAAAATATTATCAAGATCATATGACAAGATCCATGAAATGGGTATCAATTTTTTTTTGTTACATGGAGTCATTAAATTATGATAAATACACCCATACAAAAATATGAAATACCCAAACCATGTTTTCATACAAATAGGATATTTATTGGATTGCCAACATTTGACTTGATGAAATTGATAGAAAATAGAGTCAAGACAGTCAACTTTAGGGAGTCTAAATGGATAAATAATTCAAAATAGTTTCTAGGATATATTATACTATAATATATACTATGAATATAGTTTACAATCCAAATTGAATCATTCTTTTTATATTGTACAAAAAATATATGAACTAATTATTAATTGCCTATCCTAAATCTCCATTGCAAAAAAAAATTTCCTAGGATGTTCATTTGTATATTTGACCCATTAATTATTTATGTTATCAAGACCTATTTATATTGAATATACCTACATGAATCTACTTTCATTTCTAATTGGAATCAAGGCAATATGTCATCAAAGAAACAAATTGCACCCTAAACTATGATTGTTGGTCTAGGCTAAATTAAAAAATGGCTTTATCATGAAGGATGTTCCTCAACATATTTGACATATCATTTCATGGAATTTTAAAACTTGTTTAGATTGGAGATATGTTTATAAGTATACTTTAATATGGATTTGGAATCACTCCAATCGGACATTAATGTATAATTTATGAATGAAACATTGTCGATTAGTTTATGTTGGCCACCACTAATCAACAATAAAAAATGAAAAAAAAATTAATGAATCCTTTAAGATATATATTTTTATATGCATTACTTGCGAAAAAATTATATTTATAGGAATAATATGTTCCTTATATCTCTCTTCATCCATAATCTCACCTTGTATTGTAATCAAATGTTAGTTTCTTGCAGGTCACCAAGGGATCAACAAGGTATTGGGAGTGATTTCTAAAGACCAATTTCTAAAAAAGGACATGTCACCAAGACATACAAACAAACAAAGTGCAACAATATGTGATGATGAATCCTTGCATGAGCCATATTTGAAGTCCAAGTTCCTAGGATATTGCTACATAAGTGTTCTAGTTGTTGACCAACCACACCAAGACTTTTCAGATGGATAGAGAACAAGACGGATGAAGAATTGATTTGATGATTAATTTAAGATGAATTTTATAAGACTCAAGTTCCATTGTTGCATTGGTAATAACATTGCTACACAATAACCCTTCAAGAGGACCTAAAGAACCATCGTATTCCCATGTGTTTTGTTCTTCCCAACTCAAAGATAATTTCCTACTAAACTCAATGAAGTTTCTTTTTCTTATGTGCTTGACCTTGCAAGCCAATTATTGTTTTCAAGATATCATCCATGTAACCATTGCCACCACGTCACAACTTTATCCTACTTATTTCATCCACAACACCTCCATACCTCCTGCTGTAGCCACTCCTAACCCA
Organism: Pseudotsuga menziesii; assembly: GCA_001517045.1. Classification (NCBI taxonomy): domain Eukaryota; kingdom Viridiplantae; phylum Streptophyta; class Pinopsida; order Pinales; family Pinaceae; genus Pseudotsuga; species Pseudotsuga menziesii. Next base: position 335,162 of record LPNX010165205.1, read on the forward strand.
TCCAATAAAATAAGTTGGCCCACTTACAATGATAAGATACCTTGTTGTCCTATCCCCTTCCTCAAAATAAATTTTGGTGGTGAAAACATGTTTCAGACACCATTAGATCTTGGAAAGCTTGAAAACTAGTCTTTAGCAAGTATTCCTTGGGAATAAAAAATATAACTATGAAAAACCTCTAAACACCACTAGACAAATCTTGTTTGAAAACCATATTGTTGATGGACAAGGTTTGCAAATAAAAATAAAATAAAAACTCATTCCCAAGTTTCAATTTTTATTTGCATAAAATATTTCAAAGGTTTGTTACTCCATCAAAAGGATACTACCCCATATTTATTTTACAACTGCTCATATGCATGAAGCAAAATCCACACTAAGTATATTTTTTACACCATTTTGGACCATGTTGGATCACCTAGATCTCAAGATGTTATACACTTGTTGTAGATATCATGGACTTATTAAATAGGTGCAAGTACATTTATTCTTTCTAATTGTTTGTCAAGATTCATTGAATGTTATGGATTTGTATTCTAAAAAGTCACTTAAATCCTCCTTTTTTTTATGTCCTACTTCCTTAGGGTTTTCATTTTCTGAGGACAAAAAAAGTATTCAGTTTGAAGTGGTGAGATACCATTATCTATTATCGCCATGCCATCACCACTCTTGTTCAATCCATTACCACCTTTTTTCAAAATGTTAACTACTCCATTTAAAACTTAACATCATCTTACTCTACTTGCATAATTCAAGTACATTCCAACACCCCCCCTAAATATCCAAGCATGAGAATGATTAGAAGTTTCCCTATTGTTTCTCCACAAGAACCAACAAGAAAAGGCCTTGTTGTTTCCACACAAGAACTACTAGCAAAAGAAGAATAAAACATTGTTGTTGCTCCAAAAGAACCAACAAAAGAGAATTAAGCAGTTCATACACAAGGACAAGCTAAAGAAATTACTAGAAACGAGGAATACACTAGTCCACAAGAACGTACACTGGAATAAGTTGTTGTAGAATCCATTCCTACATTAAATTATGATGTCATGCAACATGAAAGAAAATACATTTTGAGGTATGAATTAATTGATTTATTTCAATGGTTCACTAATGTGTATATTGGTTCACCTTTTCAAAATTATTGTGAGTTACAAAGCACTTCATAATAATGATAAATGGATTGGTGATTTGGTTTTCATGCAAACCCAGCAAACTTCTAGGAAGAAAATCATGAGAAAATATGATAGTAGTGATACTTAAAAGGAATAATTTGACTATATATACATTCATGTGCCTTATTGATAAGGTGCATGCAATTTTAAAATGAAACAGATGGTTTTTTGTTGTTTCATGCTTGCCACTACAGTGCCAAGTGTGTGGTGTGTATTGTTATGCAACCAAGTCCCAGAAATAGCATAAAAAGGGCAGAAAGAGACAATAAGAAAGTAATCCATGCCTTAATAATGAACAACAGAGTTAAATATCAATCCTTTTTTAGGGAGGAACCTCCTTACACAATGTACTGACTACACAAGACAAGACAAGATAATATGATGACTAAAATGAGAATGTCTCCTTCCTATATATAGGAGATAAAGGTGTACAATAACAACTAATAGACCCACTAATGGACCTAAGCCGACATATATAATATGTAATACACCACAATATAGGGAGTAATGCACCACACTATATGGTGTAATGTGTCATCATTAAAGGCTTAACATTCCCCTCCCCTTCAAAAAGTGTTGTCATCAACGCTGAAGTAGTTATGGATGTTGTTGTATAAAGGACTCATCTTCCCATGTTGAATCTTCCGCAGCTAAGTTCTTCCATTTACTGAGATAGTTGTAAATTGATATATTTCAAAGCTGTCTATTTTGTATTTTAGTAATTTCTTTAGGCTCCAAGATTATTTTTCCTTCCTCATCAATTTCTGGTAATATCATTTGAATTGGTAGTTTGTAATCGATTATCTTCTTTAAATAGGAAACATGGAAAACTAGACGGAATCATGAAGATGCAGGTAGTTCCAATTTGTAGGCCATACTACCAATATTTTGTAACACCTTGTAGGGACCGTAGTATTTAGGTGATAATTTATTATCCTTCTCGATGTTCTTCGAGGACATTTGTTTGTATGGTTGTAGTCTTAAAAACACCAAATCGCCCACATTAAAGCTTTGTTCAATACGGTGATGATATGCTTGTTGTTTCATTTGATTTTGTGCTAGATTCAGGTTGTCCTTTCAGAGTTGAAGAATGTATTGTTGATGCTCCATGTGGTCTTCCACTACTTGAAACTTAGAGGAGTCTCTTAGTGAAGATGTGATGGATGGTGGATGATAGCCATAAAGTGCCATAAATAGGGTCATTTTTTATGATGTATGGAAGGAAGTGTTATACCACAATTCTTCCAAGGGTAACCACTTGACCTATTTTGTTTGTTTATCAGCTACAAAACATCGAAGATACCCTTCAAAACATTTGTTTACTATCTCTGTTTGTCCATCATATTGAGGGTGATAAGATGAGATATGAACCAGTTGAGTACCAAAACAAGAAAATAATTTGGTCCAAAAATTTCCAGTGAAAATGGGATCCATGTCACTTACTATAATATTTGGAGTACCATGTAGTTTTTGCAATGTCTCCATAAAATAATTGGTGACTATGCTTCATTTGAAGGGGTGATATAGTGCATAGAAGTGTGCGTATTTAGTAAGTCTATTATTGACCACCATTATGACACTCTTTCTTTCAAACATTAGTAAACTTGTGATAAAATCCATCAATACCTTTGCCCACCTTTGGCTTGGAATGGAAAGTGGTTCTAGGAGACCAAGGGTCTTAATTGTTTCCACTTTATTTTGTTGGTAAACGAAACATTTTGTCAGAAATTTTTGAATTTTCATTTTAAGACCATCCAAAAAAAATATTTCTTTACCCTGTAGTAGGTTTTTAAGAATTCTGAGTGCCCTCCTATCGGTGAGGAGTAGAATTCAGAAATTACCTTTTGCTTGAGTTGGGAACTCTTACCAATATATAAGCAATCCTTGTACCATAGCAATTCTTATTTCCACCTAAATGTATTAGAGGCACTGAGATCCTGCTACAGCTTTTGAATAAATGTCCATATTTTTTCGTCATTTTTCCATTCGTCCATTACTTCGGCTCTCCAATCTGGTTGGATGATCAAAATAGCATGGAGTAATGCTTCATCATCCTCATATTTCCTAGAGAGTGCATATGCGACAACATTTTGCTTGCCCTTTTTGTAGATGATTTCAAAGTTAGTTCCCAACATCTTTGTCACCCATTTTTGTTTCTCTTATGGAGATATCCTTTGTTCCAAGAATTATTTAAGGCTATCATGATCAATTTAAACCTTGAAATGTCTCCCTGTAAGGCAGGGGCACCATTGCTTCAAGGCATGTAGTATTTCCAACATTTCCTTCTCATAAATGGGATTTTTTAAGTTCTTTCCCTTGATTCAATGACTTGTGAAGGCAAGAGGGTGTCCTTCTAGCATTAGTGCAGCTCCAATTCCATTTCTTGAAGCATCACATTCCACAATAAAGGTTATTTTGAAGTCTAGTGTTGCCAAAATGGGATCTTTACACATGGACTCTTTGAGTTGTTGAAAGGCTTGAGTTGCCTATGGATTCCAAGAAAATGCATCTTTCTTTAGTAACGTTGTTAGAGTAGCTTCTATTCTTCCATAGTTCCAAACAAACTTGTGGTAGTACCCTGTCAAACCTAAGAATCCTTGAATATTCTTCAGGGTTTTGGGAATCGGCCAGTCCCTCATGGATTTAATTTTTTTAGGGTCTACCTTGGCACCTTCATGAGATATAATATGACCCAAATACTCTACCTCATTAATCTCAAAGAAACATTTTGAGGGTTTTTCATACAATTATTTCTCCTTTAGTAGTTGTAGTACCCTGTCAACATGGTGTACATGTTCTTCCCAAGACTTGCTATATAATAGTATATCATCAAAAAATACCAACACAATTTTTCTAAGGAAAGACTTGAAAATATAATTCATCAAACCTTGAAATGTGGAAGGCGTGTTTGTTAGACCAAATGGCATGACCAAAAATTCATAGTGACCATCATGAGTTATGAATGTTATGTTGTGGATGCTTCATCCTTCATTCTAATCTGATGATACCCAGAACGAAGATCCAACTTTGTGAAGACAACTGCTCCATGTAATATCCTAACAATATTTCATCAATGACGGGAATGGGAAACTTATCTTTGGTGGTGATATTTTTGAGCTCTCTATAATCAGGACACATACACCATGATACGTCTGGATTGGGTACCATTACCATTGGTGCAGAGTAAGAAGAGTAAGAACATTGGCTAGGCCTAATTATTCCATCCTCTAACATTTCAACCACCATATGCTCAATTTCACTCTTTTGGATATAGGGATATCGGTAAGGTCTGATCTTAGGAGGAACACTATCTGGAATTAAGTGGATAGCATGATCAAAGTCACAAATAGGTGGAATACCTTTGGGAATATCTTCAAATACCTTGGAATTCTTATTAAATACCCTTTGTAAATATGGGGAGATAGGGAACTTTGAGGTTTGAACATATAATGATCTTAATTGTGCGACTACACATTTATGTCCCTTTTTAAAAACGTTTTCATACCATTAGAGCTTATCACCTTGCTTGGTTTTCCTCTAATACCATTTAACTCATATTCTTTACCTTCCCATGAAAATTTCATGAATTTTTTTTCGAAAATTAAAAGCCACCGTTGTCAATGATTGTAACCATTGGACACCTAAGACAACATCAAAACCACTCATTGGGATAGAAATCATTGTACTATTCAATACATATCCCCCCATAGTCGAATTGATATTATGGCATTTCTCTGAGCAATTTATAGTTTCTCCATATGCAATCATTACTTAAACTTAGGTGCTGGATAAACAAAGCAATTAAGAACTTTGGCTAGTTTACAGTGAATGAAATTATGAGTACTACCAGAATCAATCAACATTGTTACCTTCTTCCTTTTTATGTATCCTTATATATTGAGAGTTTGAGGAGTGCTAATTCCAGTCAATGCATGACAAGATATGGTGAGAGTAATTTCTTATGAAGTACCCTCTTCTATTTCTTCTGAATATGCCTCTTCTTGAGATGATTCCTCTTATTTTGGTTCTTACTCTTCACTTATATGTAGAATAATTTCTTCCCATTTCACTTATGTCCCTTACTATACTTGCTGTCACAATTAAAGCATAACCATTTTTCTCTTCTTTCATCTAGTTGTTGGGGTGTCGACCTTTATGGTGGTTTAGAAGAAGGAACATTATTTTCTCTATATGTGTTGGAGAAGGAATTTCTAGTAGTCATTGCCATATTTTTATTTTCAACCTTCATTGGCATCATGAAAGCCTTCTCTAGGGATGATGGTTCAAAGAGAGGCACCTCATGTTGAATGTTATATTTCAAGGCTCCAATAAAGAGATCTAACAAATTATCTTCTAGAATATTCTTCACTTTGAGACTTAGCTGCTGAAATTTCTTGATGTGCTCTATAACTGAACCTTTTTGCTTGAGATTTACCAACTGACTAAAGAAGGTGTTGTTATTTATATTCCCATAATGTGTAATCAATTATTCTGTGAATATAGACCAAGAGATAATATATTTTTTTTACGGTCACACAACTATTGGTACCATACAAATTGATCAGTTTCTAAATACAAGGATGCAATAGTTACCTTTTTCATAGTGGGCACCAGGTGTAAATCAAATAATTGCTCCATCTGAAAATTCCACATGATTGGATCCTTGCCATCAAACTTTCTCATGTCAATATTGGGGATAAATTAGTTTCTTGGACTTGAATTGAACCCATGATGTTGTAGTGAATCATCAACTTTTGAGGAATCCAACTTCCTACTCTCCAATTGTTTTTTAATTTTCTCCAGACGTGACTAGAATAAGTCATCTTTTTCCTCCTTATCCTCTTCTTGAGTAGATAAATGAGGAATAAAGTTATGTTGTATATCCTTCATAAAATTCTTAAGGTCTTGAAGATATTATTTACTAGCCATCCCTTTGAGATCCTCTTTAGTAGCCATCTTCTTTTCTAATTTAGCAAAGTCATCAATTTTCACATTTCCTTTAATCATATCTTCCAACTTGGACACTCTAAAAGAAATGTATTCCATTTCATCGTATGGTGGGGATGAATCCTCTAGGGGTTTGAGTGGAGTGTGATTATTTCCACTTCCTTTAGGTGTAATTTTGAACAATAAATGTATATCACACCCCAGGGTTTACCAAAAATGCATGAATTTACTAAAAGCTATTCAAATTCAAAATGACATATCTTTTTCAAACCCTGATCGGAATATTGTTTTAGGTATGACTTGCAACTAAGGTAAAATTTGAATTTCAACTCCTTTGAGTCTCAAACATTGACCTGTAGTACCCTGATATGTTGTCTTTCCAATTCCGTAGTTCTAACCTATTTTGGATGAGCCAACAAGGAGTTATTGCAAATATCCCAAAGCTCCTTATTTTTTGCCTATCCAGAAGAGCGCACTTGTAATGTATGCCACGTGTCCACTATTTTGTTTATGTGGCTAAAAGTTCTATCAAATATACCTTAGTCCATATTCTTTCATATTGTAACTAGTCTCACTCAATTTGGATCTCATATGCCTCATATATGACTTTTTTTCCCAAGAACACCTATTTTAGACTACATTTAGGACTAGTCAAAAACCCTATATTCCTTTGCAATTATATCCGAAACGGTAATGGATCAAGATCTAAATTTCAAACTAGAGATATTTCATCCTATTTGGGAAGCATGTTTTTAACATAGATCTTTGATTCCTTGTATAAAAAAAAGTTGTAGTGAAAGTTCCAATATGACTCATTTTGCAGAAGCCAGTCCCGAGGAAAGAGATCTGATACCAAATGTTATGCAACCAAGTCCCAAAAATATCATAAAAAGAGTAGAAATAGACAATAAGAGAGTAATCCATGCATTAATAATGAATAATAGAGATAAATATCAATCCTCTTCGAGGGAGGAACCTCCTTACATAATGTACTGAGTACACAAGACAAGATAAGATACTATGATGACTAAAATGAGAATATCTCCTTCCTATATATAGGAGATAAAGGTGTACGATAACAACTAATAGACCCACTAATAGACACAAGCCGACATATATAATATGTAATGAACCACAATATAGGGATTAATGTGCCACACTATATGGTGTAATGTGTCATCATTAAGGGATTAGCATGTATTGTTATAGCCAAATTTGACACTTCTCTGTATGTGATGACACTTACATGTTTTGGTCACATGACAACAATTGCATGAAGACACTTCATGATGTTATTGTCGCTCACACAAAGGACATTTATGGATGGAAGAGTCATATTTTGGACTTAAATAGGATGGCATTACCTCATTCATGGTGCATTCAACAGTTAGGAAGCTTATGAACAAATTTGGAGACCAAAACACCTCCCAAAAACCCTTGAAAACCCCTAAAAATTACATTTTCCCCAAAAATTCCCCTTGCGCTTGGCCAACTAATGTATTTTCCCTTACATGCATGTGTTTCTAGTCCTCCACTAGCCTGTGACATTCTATGTGCGTTTGTTTCACAAGTGTGTACCTCAAAAATTCCCATATATATATATAATCTTGAAAAAAAGGGTGGTTTGGGTGTTTCTGGCACTATCTCCTCGGTTGTAACTACTTCCTCCTCAACCCTATCTTCTCCATTTTATATATAAGAGAGGGAGAGGGGAGAATGAAAAGATACTTATCCCATTGCAAGGTTATGTTGGTAAAATTTTGACTCATTCCCCTCACTTGTTCCCTACTTGACATCTACCCTACAACACTAATTGGAGGTTCAGATTCTTGGAGGACAGAAGCAGGAGATTCATAATTGAAGGTTTCATGAGCTGCATTGATTAAAGGAAGGTATTATGTACTTTATTCATTATTTAATAAAGACTAGATATTATTCCCTTTCCAAATCATTGTGTGTATGTAAATCTCAATTTTGATTACTTATTAATGTTTATGAGATCAATGCTTTATGTTCTTTTGAATATCAATCTTTTATATGTAGTCAAATTGGTTTGAGGAAGGTATTGAATTAGTTTTGCAGGTTCTTTGATTGGAGAGAAAGAGGAGGACTTATGGGGAGGCTTTGATCAACCTTCTATTTGTAAGGTACACACCCTCTCAAACCCTTAATGTTTACTTAATTATTGTATTTGCATAACTTTATATGTATGTATGTCAACCCTAGTATGTTGGTTGCCTCACCCCATCCATAGGAACAATTCCACTAACAACAGAAGTGGAAAATCCACTGGGAAGAAGCCTATCTAGTTTGGGGTATCCAAGGCTATTTTTCCAATATATTTGAAGGCCTCTATTTTGATTTCAGGTTAGGAATAGTCATTGAGTCTTTTTAGACACTTTCCTTGTCAATTTGGGAATTGGATTCACAGTTTTTGGAGATTTTGGTACCCACATGCTTGTGCTAGAATATACAATAGTGTTTTTTTATAGATACACGCATGTGGATGGCATTTCCACATTCTAGTTACATGATACTATGCATGTTGTTCACTAACGTGTCCCTCCTATAGGTGATTTTTTCACTTTCAGGGTTGTTTGGGAGATCTTGGTTACATTGTTTGGAGCTCCTATTATTCCTAGGTTTGTGTAGGACCCCTTGGAATTGGTTTCTTGTGTTATGATTGATCTTAATTTGATGTTTAGGACATCATTTTGAAGCAATTTGGGCCAGTTAAACTTGCTACTTAATATCCATGCTTGGGAATTCTTTGGTTTGAATTATACTTTGATCAACCTCTATCAGTACACATATACTATTTGTGAATCATCTACACTCTTGAAAGGTCTTCTTGTAATCTTTTCATGTTTAGTCTTGTTGCTCAAGGTCTATGTGCCATAGTGGTTAACATGTTTCTTGTTTCAATTTTTCTTTCCATGTAGGGTGTTATCGGTCCTTGATTTAGTCTAGGGTTATGCCTTTGTGGAGTTAGTGTAGAGTTTTAATTGCTTGGTATTTAAATCAAATTCATGCACTTGTTTATAACTCATTTATTCTTCCCATTTTAAACGAAAAAATAAAAACAAGTTCCTTTTTGTATGCATCATAGGCTAGTATCTTACTCATAGTTGCACATGCATATGCATTGATTTTGAAAAAGGAAAAACACAATCTTTTTTTGTGGCCTGCATTGTCAATTTTCGAAAAGAAAGAGAAGTGAAAGAATTACACTTTGAATTTCAATTTATGTATCGGTCATGTTGTTCACATTCTTTGATTCAAAAACATCACTAGTTTCATGACCGCTACCTCTTGAGTAATCACAACACTTTAAAAATAATGTTTAATATTAAAAATATATTAGTAACATTTCTTTTTATATGGACAACACCTACTAGTATAGAATAGTGCTTTGGATTAGGGTTTGGATTTAAGCTACCCAAAGAAATTTAAACTCAAACGCAGTGGCCAATCTTTAGGAAATCCAAGTTTACAAAAGGTGAACCAAAAATATCTTCTTAAACATGAGTTAAACACAAGGTTGTGTGAGGTTGAGTAGAGGTGATATCCCTCCAACACTCAATCGAGCATACACTAGAGTTGGTGCACGTTCGATGATTCACTCAATACCACCCTTTGGCCCAATGTGGTGTCAGTGTTGTTTGAGTTTTGTGCTTAGCTACCATACCCTTGTGTATTGACTAGACTGACGAGTGTTCTGCCAGACCATCTTTTCAAGATTTGTAGCCTTTGTATATTGACCTTAGGGCTCTTACATAGGAGACAATGGAAGTTTATTTCCATAGTACCTAGGATAAACGCAGGAGGAAATCCATTTCATTTGATTTGGGAAAGTGGTTTTGTGATTCAAGCACTTGGACCCAAGGATTTGTAGTGTGGAACCCGGTTAACTATTCTTCATCCTTCATTGGTCAGTTATGGGCCCTCATCATTACACACTTTTCTTTGGAAGGTGTGTTTTATTTTTTTGCCTAGTTTTGACATTTAGGATTGTTTCTAGTGGTGTGCACTTTTTGATGTCCTTTTTAGGAAGACTTGGGGATTTCTTTCTTGTTGAGTCAGAAACTTTGACTAGTATTCCTATGGATACCAACTAATGGACCCCCATACAAGGGGATTCAAGTGATTTTTCCTTTTGTTGGGAACGTTGGTTCTCCCTTGATGGCCACTTGGAATTTTCCTAGATTCCCCCTTGGGCTACTGGTTTGGTTGTCTAGCACTCTGACTAACTTGAATTGTTCTAATGCTTATCAAGTAACCACATTATATCAAGGGCATCAAAAAATTATCTCCCCTTCAACAGTAACATATTCTCCTCCTCCTTATATCTCATTTGATGAAAGTATTGATACTATTAACCAATAGCCTAAAAGGAATAGGAGTATGAATATGAAGAAGATGTGAAAGAAAGGCACCAGTCACCGAACCTCTGGAGGTCATGTTGGGGGCATCCACCCAGCCTCTTCAAGTCATGCTGGGGTCATACACCCAAACTTTGAAAATCATGTTGGGGGAATCCACTCGACATTTGTAAGTAATGTTGGGGACATCCCCCCATCTCTATAGATCATGATGGGGCTAAAAAATCATCCAATGCAAGTCATGTTGACACTATTGAGAAACCCAAATGTATAGGATGCAAGACTAAGTTCCCTTGTAAAATTTGTAATGGAGATCACCTTACTCACATGTTCCTTGCTATTACAGAAACACAAAGAGTGTGGTTTGAATATCGAGTATATTCTTCTCCTAAATAACTTGTGGTTTCTCCGTATATCCTTTGTCAATTCCCCGTGCTTCGGTAGAAACTACCCCACCATGGGTGAAATATGTATCCTCATATCCCTCATGCCCAATTTCTATTGAGAAGAAGCCTTTGCACTCATGCTTACCTTCTTGGGATTTGGTCCCAACAGTTGACCAAGTGATTAATTCAATGGGGACATTAGAGCCCGCTCTCCACCCTATTGATTCAACCAAATGTTTGGACATATGTTCTATCTGGGATGATATTCTTCCTTTAGATGAAATTTTCCTATATTCTATAATACAGTATAACATTCCTTTGTATATTTACCTAGTTACACTTAGGTCCATCCTTGAATTTCCTTTTGAGTCTAATACTTTTATGGTCAATCCTTGGACATTGGTACTTTTGAGTATTTGAAATATCCCATGGAGAAACAAGTCAATGATACTAATGAGTTTGATTCTATTTGTAGAACTTTGGAATCTCATGATGTTGAGTCTGTTCCTGCAGCCTCAATCACTTCTTTCAACTTTGGTCTTCCTTTTGAGATTGATCTTGTTGATTGTAAATCCTCAGGCCTTAGCATGATAGAGTCTTCCTTAGTTAGGTCATTCTTGATTATGCCTATTGTTGGTGAATTTGAAGTTGAAAATATTTCTACCAAAGTGACATGTATTAGATATTATCCTTTTGATATGATCTTGGAACTATTGTTTCTTGGACACAATATTTTTAGCTGGATTCATTGTTTCTTGTTGGTCCTTTTTTAAATGTCTCTTTGTGCCATATGAATTCACCATAGGGTCAAACCTATTGGATATTGGTGTGTTAACCATATCTTAATGCATTTTTCACCAATCTAGTAGCAGATCCTACCTAACATGGGTCACCCTAGTCAGCACCCCTATGCCATTTTTGTTCCCATGCTGAGTTTTTGTCATAGTCTCGGGAGCCTTTGTATATTTTCCATGACTTTGAGGATATGTCACATGCCTCTCTTTCTCATATATTTCTAGCCATTCCCCATAAGGATCCCTCTTTTGTGTTTAAATTGTAAATGCATTTACATATACCCTGCTTGTGCTCATGAGCCTAATGTTGGATTTCACACTTTTACTCATTATACAAGCCCTCATCTCTTCTCTCATCATCGCTCATCCTTGTATCATTTTGTCATTGAAACTTGAAACATTTTTCCTGGAGGAGATTCCCCTCTAGTGTCAGTATCTTTCTTATGTTCCTTGCACTACTCATAGGTCTATTCCTTTTGCTTGGAACTATTTTTGTGTGTCCTTGACACTCATTTCCTCTCATTATGAGCATTCTTCAATCTCTCCTTCGAGCTCAGATAAAATAGAAGGAGGCCATGAGTTTAATTTTATGGGGTCGTTAAAACTTTACAGGAAAGGTATATGGATTCCTCTTAATATATTTTTAGACTCCTTAAAATTAAAAATATTGTTGAGCAATCTTGTTCCTATCATACATGTTAAAGGACTTGAAGGACCATCCACCTTGTATAAGTTTAACCATTTTCTGTACCTTGTGTATTATTTTTGAAAAAGGAATACCTTAGTTCTCCTAAGCTAAGAGAGTTGCCCCTTGCTTTAGCTTATGTCCTTTTTGGGCCCAGGGCACTGTTATCAACCCAAATGGCACTTCTCCATCTGAGTTCCGACATTCTTTATGTTGGTACACAAAAGGACAACTTAGGATTGAATTTTGCCAAAAAATTGTAGATGGGCATGACCTGGGATGCATTGACCCTCAAACCAACTTGCTATATATTTTTTCTAAGTGTTGAGTTGCATACGCGACTATTTGCATTGCAACTCACGTATCGTACATGAGTATTTGCATTGCAACCCGCTTACACTAGCATACACAGGTTTCCTTCGAGCAACTCGTGTGTTGTACATGGATTTCCTATATTAATAGTTGCATACACCTTAGTTTGACTTTAAAAAATATAAAATGCGATTAGATGAGATTAGTTGGTCCCTAATCCATAACTATCCCAACTGTTTCAACCACCCCAACCTTCAAAACCACTCTATTTCCCAAAGTATAAATAGAGGCCTTGGGGTGGGACTAATCAATCAATTTTGGCGAGAAAAGTTATGCTGGTGGTATATCTTCAGAAATATTAGAGTAGCAGAACTCAGACTCCTTTGGTTGCAGAGGAGTCCTTGTCTCATAAGCTGGGTTGTACTCTTATATCATTCACTGATTGTTAATAAAGAGAATTATTCTTCTAATCTTGTGTTGAGTCTATTTCATGTATTTTGGTTAATGGATGTATTTGATTATATGTTTGATATACTATTCATCTAACCTATGATATATATATATATGCATGAGATATTACTTGAAGGATTTTCTCTTTACAGGTGAAAGAGGTGCATCCCTAGAAGCTTTGGAGAGAAGAGGAGTGGGAGAAGATCAAGCTTGGATCAACCGTTGGTAATTGGGTAAGTCAAGACTTTCTTCCTATTCCCTTTCCATTCTCTGGTAAAGCTGATTGTCTGCAAGGTTAGTAGTAAGTTGGTAACCCCAAACCCTAGGTTACAAGGGTGCTTGATCCTGAACAACAGAACTGGCGACTCCGCTGGGGAGTTCAGCTTGTTGTGGGTTAGTCCTGTAGATACTTGCCAAGTCTTTGCTCTGATTCTATGTGTGGTTATCTATCTTGCCTTTGATTTGCACCAGTGTGCCCAGAGACCTTCGACGACATCCTCGACCCTTCGACCGACAAAGAGGATTCTATGATACATCAAATCATCCGGGCATCTAGCCCCATGAACATGAAACATACATACATATAGTGTTGAAGCATGATACTTAAAACATTAAACATTTTATGAAGCATAATCATTCATATACACAATGGAAGAAAAACATATCAATCATCATTCATGCATATATAGATCAGCATTTAACATGTATATCATCGTTCATCAATGGTAATTATAATTACAGATACAAGTTAGGCAAGAATACTTATCTTTATAGAGAACTTGTTCCGCAACCAGCTACGTCGCTGCAATGTTCCACCCAACCATAGGCCCGCGTGCTCCTTAATCTCTCAGCAACACTGCCACCCCCAAGTTGGGCATGATTCCACAAGGAATAAGGAACTTAAATAGACTTACACACAGCCATGGATATCAACACCACAAGGGTACACAGTTCAGCCAAGCCAACATAGTTGGGTTTATCAGGCGAACAACAGATCAGCCAAGCCAACAAAGTTGGGTTTATTAGGCCATCCAGGAGTTGGGAAAGGCTAATTCTAAGCTGGTGCATTGACACCAGAACTAGACTGGCTTCTAGAACACCCACACACACCCAACACAAGGAAATTAGTCCTTTCTCTGCAATGCAATCCCTCAGACCCTGATCTCCCTTCCAGTGCTATTCAGGGGTTGTGGAGAAGAAAACCGGCTCAACGGCTCTGTCTGTGTGGTTCTCAACCCACCAGGTTTATCAAGCATCTCAGACCCTCATTCACCACTCCAATGCAGTCCGAGGACAAAACCACTACATGCAAGTAGCCAAACAGCTATTCAAGCTTCTACAGGGAAAAACCCAGTCAGTCCATTGTGGCAAACAACAACCCACAACAACTATGAACCCGTAGCAATTTCTCAATGCAATCGTGGCCAAACAGTAGTCAACACACACACATGAACCCACGGCACCCGCTCCTCAATATGATCACTGTGAGACTTGCACAGACTAGAAAATGGTAAGGGAACAGACTCTCAAACTACACCTGATGGACAAGGTCACTGGAAAACAAAACTAGGAAAGAAATTATGGCCACGACCTAGCAATAGAGTAGCAGTCTTCAGCTCATGATTCAGCGATGAAGGTTGGAAAAAATGCCCAGTCTAGAAATGCATGGGGCAAATTGATTCTCTGTCTGAATGGAAAGAACACAACATATAAACCAGCGATCGGTGATGAAACCACAACTGTCTAACGATAGTGGGAAATACCAACGCTCTACGTGAGTAGGGGAATAATACTCACAGACTAGCAATGCATGAGAGACAAAGGGTGAACCCCAAACAAAGGAATGTGTATTCCTTTAACCCGGTTCACGTGAGGTGAATGAACAGCCACCATTCGGTTAGTGGATAGACCATCCGAAATACAAAAGGTGGTTGTGGAGAGAGTGCAGGCGTGTGGGGAGAATGGCCATCATGGCGTAGTGGCCTTGCTGTCAGCGAATATACACCCCACTAACAACAGAACAATGAAGGTGGTGGTTGGATGAGATAAGGGAGGGTGAGTGAAGAGAGTGATGACACATGGCTTTTCCCCTCCATGGCTCAGGATTTAGCTTTCCCCCTCCTTACCCTTAGGAAATCATGCCCCTTCTCAATTTAGTTGCAGTGAACATAGTTGGCTGGGTTATTTAATTAAATGTGTGTTTACATGATGACACATTTAATATATATGCCACATGTCCTGATATACCATCAGTGACCATTTCAATCCAATACATATCATAACCAAATCATGGTGGGGCCTTGGCCTTTATCTCCGCACCAAGATCATTTAAAACATAGGTATCATATATACTAAATGCAAGTGGGGTCAAAACTAGGGTGTTACATTCCTCTCCCCCTTCAATAGCACTATCCTTAGTGCTTTACAAAATTTGAACAAAATGCTACGCTGGTACCGCCTCAGTGTTCCGCAGAATTGAACAAAAATGGATGTGCCAACTGCATGGCATCCTCCATCTCCCATGTAGCCTCTTTAGGTTTATAATGCTCCCATTGCACCTTTACCTACCCTATGGCCCGGTTCCGGAGCATTGTGACCTTCCTGTTGAGGATGCAAATTGTATGGATTTGGAACTCTCCCTCGGGTTCCACCTGAATCACATCTCAATTTATCACATGGTTAGGAGCATGTACATATTTCTTAAGCAAACAAACATGAAAAAAATTATGAGCTCTAGTACTAGCAGGAAATGCAAGTCTATATGCAACAGGCCCTATTCTTTCAAGCACTTCAAATGGCCCACAATATCTAGGTGACAGCTTGGCACAACTTCCAAGCTTCAAGGAACTTTTCTTTTCTTTCACTCTGAGGTAAACATGATCCCCAACACTGAACTCTCTGTTCATCCTATGCTTATCTACATAGATTTTCTATTTGTCTTGTGCTACCTTCAGATTCTACCTAATCTTTACAACCTCTTGCTCCATTTCCTTGAGCAATTCCGGTCCAAGCACAACTCTGTTCACTGGATTATCCCAAGTCACTATTGTCCTACACCTTCTTCCATACAAAGCTTCATACGGACTCATCCCCAAGGATGCCTACTGTCTATTGTTGTAAGAAAACTCTACCAAGTGTAAGTAATATTCCCACTTGGTTGGTTTGTCCATCACATACATGCGAAGCATATCTTCAAGCACCTGATTAACTCTTTCTGTCTGCCCATCTGTCTGAGGATGGTATGCAGTGTTGAAGTTTATCTTTGTACCCAAATCTGCAAACAATCCCTTCCAAAAATTGGAAGTGAACTTGACATCTATGTCAGAAATTGTTGCCTTCGGCAATCCATGCAATTTGAAAATCTCCTTCATGAAAATCTTGGCAATGTCATTAGTCTTATGCGTAGACTTCACTGGTATAAAATGTTCTGCCTTTATCAACTTTTCTACTACAACCATGATGGAATCGTGTTGTCTCCAAGTCATCGGCAATCCTGTAATAAAATCCATGGAAATAACTTCCCATTTCCATTCCGAAACTGGAAAAGGCTGCAACAAACCTGTTGTATGTTGATGCTCAACCTTTACCTGTTGACATTTCATGCACCTTGAAATGTATTTAGCCATGTCCTTTTTCATACCTGGACAAAAGTACTGCCTTCTAGCTGTAGCAATTGTCTTCTGATATCCTGGGTGACCAGAATATGGAGCTTGATGGATTTCATCCATAATAATTCTCCTCAAATCTGCTACATTCAGAATATAAATTCTGCCTTTAAAAGCGAGAATTCCATGTTCTTCCAATTTATATCCCTCATACCTCTTCTCAAGACTTTGCTGCTGCAATTTTTCTTTTACCTGTTCATACAATTCATCTCCGACAACATGATTTGCAATCTACTGCCTCAAATCTGATTGGAAAATACTCAGAGATGCCACATGCATTTCCTGTACCTTCCGACTAAGTGCATCAGCTACCTTGTTTTATTTTCCTTTTATGTGCTTGATTTCAAAATCAAACTCACATAAAAATTCCAGCCATCTTGCTTGCCTAGCATTCAAAGTAGGCTGATCAAACAAATACTTCAGTCCACAGTGATCTGTTCTGAGTTCAAATCTTCTACCCATCAAGTAATGTCTCCACATATTGAGAGCATGTACTATGGCTGCAAGCTCTAGATCATGAGTGGCATAGTTCTTCTCATGCTCCTTCAATTTTCTTGATTCATAACATATCACATGGTTTTCCTGCATAAGGACTCCTCCAAGCCCTTTTCCGCATGCATCGGTACATACCACAAAATATTTTCCTGGATCTGCAACATTCAATATTGGTGCACTGGTGAGAAGATTCTTCAACCGCAAGAAGCTTTATTCACACTTCGAAGTCCATTTGAACTTTATTCCCTTCTTTTGCAAAGAAGTGATGGCATGTGCAACCTTGGAAAATCCTTCAATGAATCTCTAGTAGTACCCTACAAGTCCCATAAAAGATCTTACATATGTCACATTTATTGAGTAGGCCAATTCATAATGGCTTCGATCTTCTCAGGGCCCACTGATATACCCTCTATTGAGATAATGTGACCCAAGTATTGAATTCTATCCCTGTAGAAGTCACACTTGCTCAGCTTTGCATACAGCTGGTGTTCCCTGAGCACTTGCAATGTCAATCTCAAATGCTCTTCATGCTCTTCCTCATTCTTAGAATAAACAAGAATGTCATCAAGGAAAACAAGAACAAACTTGTCCAAATGCTTGCTGAAGACACTGTTCATAAGGCACATAAATGTGCCTGGTGCATTTGTGAGACCAAATGGTACCACTACAAACTCATAATGTCCATACCTTGTCCTGAAGGCTGTCTTATGAATGTCTTCATCCTTGATTCTCACCTGATGGTAAGCAGACCTCAAGTCAATCTTGGAAAATACCTTTGCTCCTCTCATTTGATCAAAGAGGTCATCAATCCTGGGAAAAGGATATTTATTCTTCACGGTGACCTTGTTCAACTACCTGTAATCAATACATAACCTGAGTGTACCATATTTCTTCTTTACAAACAGAACTGGTGCTCCCCAAGGAGACACACTTGGTCGGATATACTTCTTTTCCAATAGCTCTTGTAGTTGCATCTTCAATTCTAGCATCTCTGGTGTACTCATCTTGTAGGGTGTCTTGGACACTGGTGATGCTCCTGACACAAGTTCAATGGTGAAATCAATGTCCCTCTTTGGAGGAATCCTTGGAATCTCATCAGGAAACACATCCTTGAATTCCTGTAACACCTGATGGTCCTCCAACCTAGGAGTTTCATCTCCTGTTGGTTCCATAATATGAGCTTCATACAACTGGCATCCTTTCCTACATATTTTCTTCAACTGCATTGTTGAAACCTTCCTTACTGAAATTACCTTCGGAATACCTTTCACAACTACCGGGTTTCCTTCTTCACCCATGCATTCGAAAGTCTTGTTATAATAGTCAAGCTTCACTCAGTGAGATTCTAACCAATCCATTCCAATGAGAACATCATAGGAACCAAGCGGTAGAACATTCAGATCTACACAAGTGATCAATCCACCCATAACCAATGGACTTTTCTCTACCACTTCACTGACATTTATCTTAGTCCCAGTGGCTAGTTGAACTAACCAAGATTTTCTATGCTTTACCTTCTTAAAATCACAACTCTCCGCTACCCTAGGAGTGATATAACTGTGAGTAGAACCAGGGTCAATCAAAATAGAAATAGATTGTTCAACAATCTTACCTGCAACTTCAACCACAGTTGACTGATGATCTGCCTGGCAGTCCTCCAGTGTTGCATAAATTCTAGGGACTGCTCTTGCTACTTGACCCACTGTTTCTGCTTCCTGAATGTTATAAGCTGACCTTGCACTTTCATTCTCAAGTGGAAAATATCTACGCAAGTGAGGTCCTTCACATTTCCAACATTTGAGTGGACCTTTATTCTGATGTGGCTCTTTAGGCTTTCCACCTGTCACTCCAACTGGATTACTCGCAGCTTGGGATGGCTACTTTTGCTGATTCCTAAATCTAGAAGGTTTGAAACCTTTCTTTCTTTGGTCAAAATTCTCATTCTTCTTGTCCTTCCATGCCTTATGGTAATCAAGTTTACCTTTGCTTTTCTCATAGCAGTATTTAGCCTTCCTTATTGCTTCTTCAAGAGTTCTTGGCTCATAGAACTCAATTCTATCTTTGTAAGTTTGAGGCAATCCACTTAGAAACTGATGGATCTTCACTATTTCATCTCTGATGTACCGGACATACCTCAATAATTCCAAAAACTTATTTTCATATTCATCCATGGTCTGCTGTCCCAATCTTAGCTCATGGAACTCCTTGATCTTGTCATCATAATACCTATTAGAAAGCTATTTCTTCTTGAAATACTTCTTGAACTGTTTCCACTTCAGTTTTCTTTCACTGATCCTCTTCACTTGCTTGAAGTGTTCCCACTAAAAGGATGCTCGTCCATTCAAATTGAATATGGTAACTCTTGCCTTCATGTTTCCTGAATAATCCTGCACCTGAAAATACTTCTTTATCCCAAGAATCCAAGCTTTAGCCTCTTGTCCTGTCTTTATCTCACCATCAAATGTAGGAGGTTTATCTTTCCTAAATTCATCTTGAGAGAGATCCCTATGGTGCCTTCTTCTTTTCCTTTTATGAGAATATTAACTTGTATCTCCACTGGATTCTTCAGAGTCAGATGATCAACTGGAATTCTTTCTTCTTCTCCTAGTGCTACTCTTACTGCCTTCTGGCCTTGATGTACCTTGTCCAGAATCTATCTTTTTCTGTAAATCTGTCAAACTCTGCAATATGTCAGCATTCAACTGATGCTGCTCTTCCTAAGCTTTAACCAAGCTTCTCATGGTGGCTGCAACCTCGGACGGTGTCCCTTGGAATCTCCTTCCATTAGACTCTATGTGCTCATTTCCATTACGGACATTTTCTCCCATGGCATCTTCTGCTCGCTCGTAAGAATCTCGAGCATCATACCCATCATGGGTTCTCATGACTGAACCACCTATGGCTTTACCACACTGTTCTTTCTAGAGTACTGCTCTTGGAAATTATCTATAGTTCTGCAAATGTGTTAGTAGCAAACTATTAGATGGATACATTAATATAAATCAAAACTACTTACCTTTTCTTCTGGAATTTCATAAAACAACAATTATGCTAAAACACAGAATTTTCTCTATTTCTTTTTAGCCTTGTGACCACAGACAATCTGTTGAAACTGATGAAAATCAACTGAAAGACAGTAAAAAACTTCCTAAAAAATAACTGAGAAATGCCCTAAAAGTGTAAATCTTCTTAGGCCCAATCGGACCTCCTCCCAACTAATTCTCTAACATTGTGGGGGTCAAAACAACTAACTCATCGGCGGTCTGTTTCTTGTTCTCCTTCCGGCATTTCAGCAGCGAAAAAACTAAACTCCCGATCTATATCGATGAGCGAATCAACTGTGAATTGGTTGCATAGTTATCGAAGAAGCCGCAATGGCAGAACGTGTTCTAATTTCAGTTTCCACAGGAAAAACGACTAGACTCCTGCTCAGTATCAATGAACAAACCAACTGTTCATCGAGTGCACAGTTGCTTGAGTAGCCACAACAGCAGAAAGAAATCTCACTATGATCTCCATGGAAACCTGACTAGGCTTCCGAACGGCGATGTCAATTACTACTCATTGGGAGTTTTGGTGGTCGAAACATCTAAATCCTCTTGCTGTATCAGTGAGTTACTCATCTTTTCTTTCTCCGTATCGGCCCTGTCATGGTCTACTGTCCCAAGTCTTACCGGCGATCGAAACCCCCTAGAAGTTGCGGCATCGGCACTCGGAGCTTATCCCTATTGAAAGACTAGTGCGCTAGGCTTCCACAACAGCGGACGTGCGAAACACTATCTTCTTCCGATAATCGATGATTTTGGGCCTTAGACAAAATTTTAAACTTTCTTTAAGGCATCGATGGTCGCAGGATCTATCCATTGGAAGGATAGTATTCTAACTATCCGCAACGGTGGCATAGATCATCTAATACCTTCGCTATTCATTGGTGATGCATCCTACTAACATGCTTCGATGGTCAACGAAGCCAACACTTGGAAAAATTTTGAAATTTTTCACCATCGGCGGTCGGAGGTTCTACTTGTCGGAGGCATAGTGTTCTAGCTATCCGCAACGGTAGGTGCTCAATCAACTAATATCTACTGAAAAATTTCTTCTTCTGTTGGTGGTCAAAACCACTAACACTGCTGCATCGGTGTTTTAGTCCCCACGGCAACTACAACGGCGTCAACCCATTCAACTACCATTCAACTAATTCTTGCCGCTACTCATCGATAGTTTCCCCGTCTATCCATCGACGATGAGAACAACTATCTTTCGCCGATCGCCGATGGTCAGACTTAGAAAAAAATTTCAAAGTTTTTCCTAGTTACCATCCATCAGGTGGCCTTCCCACTAAGTGCCCGCTACATCGAAAGATCTTGTCACTAAGTATTCCGATGGGCCGATGTTTCTGGTACTTAGAAAAATTTTCTGATTTTTCCTACCACACATTTCTAATTTCTGTTGGGTAGAAGGCAACCTACCTTTGCTATCTGTTCTGTCATGGCCCCTTTAGGCCCATGCTGTAACCAGAGCTATGATACCACACTGTGATGTCCCCGACCCTTCGACCGACGAAGAGGACGCTACGATACATCAAATCATCCAGGCATCTAGCCCCATGAACATGAAACATACATACATATAGTGTTGAAGCATGATACTTAAAACATAAAACATTTTATGAAGCATAATCATTCATATACACAACAAAAGCAAAACATATCAATTAGCATTCATGCATATATAGATCAGCATTTAACATGTATGTCATCGTTCATCAATGGTAATTACAATTGCAGATACAAGTTAGGCAATAATACTTATCTTTATAGAGAACTTGTTTTATAACCAGCTACGTCGCTGCAACATTCCACCCAACCATAGGCCCGCATGCTCCTTAATCTCTCAGCAACAATGCCACCCCTGAGCCGGGCATGATTCCCCAAGGAATAAGGAACTTAAATAGACTTACACATAGCCATGGATATCAACACCACAAGGGTACATAGTTCAGTCAAGCCAACATAGTTGGGTTTATCAGGCGAACAACAGATCAGCCAAGCCAACAAAGTTGGGTTTATCAGGCCATCCAAGAGCTGGGAAAGGTTAATGCTAAGCTAGTGTACCGACACCAGAACCAGCCTGGATTCTAGAACACCCACACACACCCAACATAAGGAAATCAGTCCTTTCTCTACAACGTAGTCCCTCAGACCCTGATGTCCCTTCCAGTGTTATTCAGGGGTTGTGGAGAAGAAAAATGGCTCAATGGCTCTGTCTGTATGGTTCTCAACCCACCAGGTTTATCAAGCATCTCCGACCCTCATTCACCACTCCAATGCAATTCGAGGTCAAAACCACTGCATGCAAGAATCCAAACAGCTATTTAAGCTTCTACAAGGAAAAACCCAGTCAGTCCATTGTATCAAACAACAACACACAACAACTATGAACCCATAGCGATTTCTCAATGCAATCATGGCCAAACAGCAATCAACACACACACATGAACCCACAGCACCCGCTCCTCAATACGATCGCTGTGAGACTTGCACAGACGAGAAAATGGTAAGGGAATAGACTCTCAAACTACACCTGATGGAAAAGGTCACTGGCAAACAAAACTGGGAGAGAAATTACAGCCACGGCCCAGCAATAGAGTAGTAGTCTTTAGCTCATGATTCAGTGATGAAGGTTGGAACAAATGCCCAGTCCAGAAATGCATGGGGAAAATTGATTCTCTCTCTGAATGGAAATAACACAACACACAGATCGATGATCAGTGATGAAACCACAACAATCTAACAATGGTGGGAAAGACCAACGCTCTACATGAGCAAGGGAATAATACTCACAGACTAGCAACACATGAGAGACAGAGGGAGAACCCGAAACAAAGGAATGTGTATTCCTTTAACTTAGTCTGCGTGAGGTGAATGAACATCCACCATTTGGTTAGTGGACATACCATTCGAAATCTAGAAGGTGGTCGTGCAGAGAGTGCAAGCGCGTGGGGAGAATGACCATCATGGCGTAGTGGCCTTGCTATTAGCGAATAGACGCCCCACTAACAACAGAACAATGAAGGTGGTGGTTGGATGAGATAAGGGAGGGTGAGTGAAGAGAGGGGTGAGATGTGGCTTTTCCCCTCCATGGCTCAAGATTTATCTTTCCCCCTTCTTACACTTAGGAAATCATGCCCCTTCTCAATTTAGTTGCAGTGAACATAGCTGGCTCGGTTATTTAATTAAATATGTGTTTACATGATGCCACAATTAATATATATGCTGCATGTCCCGATATAACATTAGTGACCATTTCAATCCAAAACATATCATAACCAAATCATGGTGGGGCCTTGGCCTTTAGCTCTGCACCAAGATCATTTACAACATAGGTATCATATATACTAAATGCAAGCGGGGTCAAAACCGGGGTGTTACACCTTTGTCATGTTTTTCTTTTTGAAATTTTTTTGTTGTGTACATGGGTTGCTGTGCTACACAATCGCGTACAGAAATTGGAATACGTGGGTTTCTCTATAATATAGTCAGGTATAGTACGCGGGTTTCTCTATAAGATAGTCATGTACATCTTGTAACATCACAAAATTTTAGGGAGGGTTGCTTGTCCTTGTCTTGTTTGGATTTTGGTCTGCTTGAAGGTCTTTTGTTGCTGGCATCTTCCTGCAAGTTTGAAAGTCCTGTACACCATGCTTTGTGCTTTTGATTAAGCCTTTGAGTTTTATTGTTTGAGTTTTCTTTCACTTAGAAATTTGAGGTAGGTTCTCTTGTTTGGGTGACAGGTTCAGTGCTGTGTATCTGAGTCAATGATCAGTATTTTGGATACCTTGTACTCTGTACTGCTTTCAAGTAGTATCAGTTTGTCACATGTCCTTTAGCAATTTCAATGGATTTTATTCATTGATTTTTCCCAAGTTAGGTGTTTACCAAGTCTCCTCCTTAAGTGGTTGAATTTGGTTCTTGCAAGTCTACTATACTTCATATTGAATTCTTTATGGTCTGATTATTCAAACATACTCAAGAAATTTTGCATTTAGGTGCATGGTAATTTTTTGAAGAATTTGAAAAGAAACAAAACATTTGATACTTTTGCATTTAGTTGCATATAGTAGTTTTTTAGTATTTCGAATAAAAATTCAAAAATTACAAAAACAAGTCTTAGTCTTCTCATGCTTAGTTGTAATCTCATTAGCTCATATTTACAAAAAGAAAAGAAGCTTGTTTTAAGTAGTTGTAATTTGTTTTTGGAATTCATTTTATACACCTTTTTTACTTTTCTTATCAAGTCTATAATATCACAGTCATTCACACCACTTACCCTCTGACTAAGAACAACCCTTAAAATGAATGCTATAATTTAAAATTTATTAGTAGCTTTTGTTTTATAGGGTCATACACCTACTAGCTTAGGCTAGACTTGTGGGATAGGAAGTGTAAACTCTCCACACGTGTTTAAATTCAGACATATTTGGCCAATTGATAGGTAAATCCTTCTCTATGTTGGTAGTATTTGGGAAGCTCCTCTCAAACGAGATTTAAGCACGAGGCTGCGTGGAGGCTTGGACTGAGGAGATAACCCTCTGATTCCTTGTCAAAATGTAGACCAAGTTTTTTGTGCATCTGGGGATTCTATCCTAGAAAGAGTTTTAGGATTTGCTACCCTACCCATTTGTACGAACCAATTTTATGACTGTCCCCCCAGACTATTGATATAGTTAAGGTTGTCTTTAGTATTTTTGACATCTAGGGTTTAAACACAGGTAAACCGGAAGGCTATTTTTGGTTCACCTTGGACGAGCTTGGAAGGTAACCCTTGTTGAAATTTTAGAAGGGCGGTGGGTTATTGCTTCTCTTGTGACTAAGAACCTCTTCAAGGATGCCAAGAAACTGTCTCTCAGCTTTCTTCGGGAAAGCATATCTTATACCCCTTGTGATTGTTGAGACTTTAGGAAATTTTTTAGTGATTGCTCTATGGTTTGTCTGTGTTTTAGCTGACCTTAGGGTGCGAAGAGTCAATTTTACAATCATCGAGGACCAATCTCTTAGAAGTTCTTGAAGGTTGCAAAACCTTCCTCTGCATATTACATTGGAACCTCCACCTCCCCCTCAAAGGCAGAGATTAGACACGGACGGTTCTTTCGAACCAATAGGAGTTAGTGAAGTTTCAGGTGAACCAAAACTTAGGGAAAACCAGTTTGATTTAACTACAGTTGAGATAGAATACTTGCAGGCTGACGAGTTTGCAAGGAAATTTAATTCACCTCTAACTGACCTAAACAATCATGTGATCGTCCAGGTTCGTCCTTTCAATTCACCCATGATTGGTGTCCCTTTGGGAAAACTAATGTCTACTCCAGGAGAAATTTCTTCTACATCCACCTCAGCTGCTCTGGATGAAGGGGTGCCACCTCCCCCGGTTGGTGTCCCTAGAACAAGTATACCTACTACACCTTTAACTCCAGCTAGTCAGTGGTTAAACCATCAACTTCCATAAATTTAGCATGTACTTCTGGTGGAGTGGTCACTGGGATTCCTAGTGTACCTTTTGTTCCTACTTCCTTCACACACACTGCTCAAAGTGCTCCTATGGGATCCTCATCATTTGTCCAGGGTTTTCCTTAGAATGCGGGGCACATTCCCCCATCCACTCCATATGTAGGTCCAACACCTGCATATGTAGGGGTGCAGTTCAGAAACCCTAATCCTTATGGTCATTGTTTTTAAAATTCGGTTTCAGCTCCTTTCACGAGCTCTCCTTTCTCTCTTTTTAGTGGAGGGATACCTGCTCCGGTGTTCCAAACCCCAGTTTTGACCGGGGCAACATAAAACTCATACACTGCACCGCACATAAAAAATCCACTAGCTTATGGGTGGAATCCTTTCCAAAGTGGCCCAACCACTTCACAACCAGTAGCATGGGGAAACCCCGCCTTCACATCTGGGAACATGGGGGCAAGTCCCTATAATCCCCAAACTGGTACTTTTCATGCTTCAGTTAGACCTAAGCTCCCTTTCCTGGAAACTTTAAACTTTCCAGACTTGTTGAAGTTAATGAATGACCTGGTGAGACATAACTCCTCCAAGCCACACGTTCCTACCAAGCTGCCCTCAGATATTCCAAAATTTGAAGGAAAAGTTGGTGATGAAACAAGAGCTCATGTCACCACTTTCCATTTGTGATGCTCTTCCAACTCATTGAACGATGATACAGTTTGGTTGAGATTGTTCCAAAGAACTTTGACCAGTACCACAACAAAATGGTACATTGAACTGCCCTCTGCTGTGTTTGATAGTTTTTGGGACTTGGCTAATGTATTCCTTAGTCACTTCCAACTTCCTGTTCGATATGATTTCGGGACAGACTTGTTGTCTACCTTTCGGCAGGACAAGGCCACTCATATTTTGGATAACATACAAGAGTGGAGAAGATGGAAGAGCCTTATCAAAGCCACTATTCCTCCCAATTTTTTACTAGAATGGTTCCTTAAATCCTTATTTCCATATATATCTAAGGATGTATCTACTTCAAGAATGACCAATGAGGAAGAGGCTATCCTCAGGGCCCAGCAGCTAGACTTGATATATTCTCAGTTTGGTATTTTATATGAAATCATCCCTGATGCACTGAGGCCAACGCATAATGTAGAGAAACCTAAGCATGGACCCCATGCCTATGGTGTGCTTGGTTCTGTGAAATATCCCACTGTAGAGTCTTTCACTAAATAAATCCATGAGTTGTCTATCTAACATTCTATGGCGGAGGCAGCCAAGGCTGCCCCCTCACCCTAGAATGCAAATGTTTTTGCACAATCCTCTCAAAAGGGAAATCAGCAGCCTGGTGGGAAGAAGAAGAAACGAAAGAAAGGTGAGGGAAACCAAAACAAGCAAAAACCCACAAACAATGCTGATGGGGGCAAAAAATAAAAGAACAAGGTGAAATTCCCTTGTAAGTTGTGTGAGGAGAATAGCGATTGAAAAACCTGTCGAACCTATGCCCAAGATACCGAAAGGTGTCTTCAAGAAAACCTTGCCTAATCCTAATGCTAGGGATGCAGCCAACTACTTGGTAGTTGAAGATTTATCCCAAACCCCTTGTGCGATGTCAGCTTTAGAGGTGTTACAGAGTTGTCCCACCTAGTGAGATGCACTCTTAGCAACCTTAGGCAGTATGGATTCATCGAGCCTCATGGTGAAGTTTAATTTATCAGATGTCAAAATTCACCTACCATATCATGTAGCCTTATCGATAGATGTAATCCATGGGGGAAAAACCATTGGAAGGGAAGTTGTTAACAAGGGTGCTTCTACATGTGACATGTCCCTGTCTTGCTAGAAAGCTCTTGGATCTCCAGATCTAGTTCCATCGAACACCCTACTTACTGCTTTCGATGAAAGGTCATTTCGTCTAAATGGTATCCTACCGGATTTTGAAATAAAGTTGGCAGGGAAGGCATTGTTTGTTGAGGTAGAGGTGATTGATGCACATTTGGATTATAACTTGCTCCTAGGGAGAAGTTGGACTTATGCCATGTCCTCTATTGCATCGATCGTACTTTGGGTAGTAGTGTTTCAACACAAAGGGAAGTTGGTTACTGTAGACCAACTCCATTTTACTCGAAAGGGCCACATGGAAACTAACGAGTCCACCGTTACATTAGTTGATCAGGTTAAACCTACTTCGGAGAGCTTAGGGGCTGGAATGTATGCATCATAGATGGGAACATTCGATTTTCCAGCTCCGATTAATTATCTAGGTTCTACCAGTGTAGGGAATTCTATTGCAATGGTTGTTGATAGAACAGATCCTTGGGTTCTTCCTTCCCACCATGAACTTGAAGTTCCCTTATTGACAATGGAAGTAGCTTATCAAGCTATCATTCATATCGCTGTTGATCCCATTCCGGTCCCTCTAATAGTCTCAGAGGAGCCAGAAGAAGCCTATCTTCCTGCTTGGAAAGAGAACTCTTTGCATTCTAGAGACTGATTAGATATGGTTTTGCCTTCTGATGAAGCCATTTTGGAAGCTATGTGCAGATGAGATAAGATCTATGAAGATCTTCACCATCGATCCTATTTTCTTCCAGAGTTAAGCAGGATTAAGAACCAGGCGTTCCATATGAGACCGGTAGGTGATGTTGATACACCTATTAATCCCTTACCATGGGAAGGAATATTTGCTGAGGGGATTATGGAAAACATTTCCGCTACTATTCCTATCAACATCTCTACAAACCCAAACATTGTGGAAAATGTACACATCGACGCAAACTGCTCTCCGAAGGAGATTGCGATCTATACAACCTTGTTTAAGGAATTCCGTGACGTATTTTCCTAGTCATATGAGGAGATTCCTGGCATAGATCCATCAATAGCCAAGCATGAAATCCAAACATACCCTGATGCCAGACCCATTTGACAAAAACTAAGACCTATCAATCCGCGTAAAGCGACAGCTGTTAAGGCTGAAGTTGAAAAATTGTTGAAAGCCTATTTCATTTACTCAATAGCTTTGACATAATGGGTATCCAACCCTGTTCCTGTTGATATAAAACAAGGGACAATACGCGTTTGTACTGACTTTCATGATCTAAACAAAGCATGTCCTAAGGATAAATACCCCACACCATTCATAGATCAAATCATTGATGCCTATGCGGGGAGTGAATACTTTTTGTTTATGGATGGTTTCTCCAGGTATAATAAAATTCAAATTAAACTGGAAGACCAACATAAAACAGCTTTCATCTGTCCTTGGGGTACATTTGCATACAAGAAAATGCCCTTTGGATTGAAAAATGCAGGCACTACCTTTCAACGGGCAATGAATTTTTCCATTCATGACATTAAATCGATTGTCGAACCCTACCTCGATGATCTTCTAGCACATTCTTGTAAGAGGATCGATCACCCAGATCACCTGCGTTTGATCTTTGAACAATGCAAATACTACAAAATTCGCTTGAATCCCCACAAGTGCATTTTTTGTGTGAAGTCAAAGAGACTACTTGGATTCATTGTTTCCAACAAAGGTATTCAGGTGGATCCTTTGAAAGTTGAGGCCATAGTAAATATACCTCCTCCTTGTTCCATTAGACAACTTCAAATCCTATAAGGCTGTAAGGGAAGTACAACTTCCTTCGACATTTTATCGTAAATTATGCCAAGATCACTAAAGGTTTCATGCGCCTGTTGAAGTGGGACACCCCATTTGTATGGGATGAAATCGCACAACTTGAATTCGAGGCATTAAAGAAAGCTATGTTGTCGGCACCATTATTGCACCTACCAAATTAGTCTCAGGATTTTATATTGTATCTGGCCGCATCCAAGTCAACCACATGGGTAGTACTAGTCTAGGAGGACGATAAGCTCCAAGAGCATGTAGTCTACTATCTTAGTTGTGCTTTAGTTGGCCCTGAACTTAGGTATTCCCAAGTTGAGAAGTTGGCTTTAGTAGTTGTGTATGCTATTCAGAGGTTGCATCACTACATCTTACTGAGGACCATGACGGTAGTGGTAGATGTTAATCCTTTCCAATATGTTTTGTCCCAATGAATAGTTAGAGGCAAATTCAACAAATGGATAGTCATTCTTCAGGAGTTTGACTTAGATTTCCAATCATCCAAATCAAAAAAATCCTTAGTTTTTGCTGAGCTCATTGCAGAATTTTCGGTTGAGGAAGATGTAGCTATTGAAGAAGACTCATTCCCAGATGAGCATATATTTTTTATTTCCACCTCTAACCCTTGGTATGGAGATATAATTGCCTATCTCTAGACTTTGAAGTAACCTACATCCTTCTCGCGGGAAGAACTATGCAAACTACTTGTACATGCCAAAAACTACCTCATTATTGGAGATACTTTATATCGTACAGGGGTAGATTCTATTTTACGTCGATGTCTTACCCACGAAGAAGCAGAGACTGTCCTAAATGATGCCCATAGTGGAGCATGTGGGGGTCATTTATTTGGGTTAGCAACGACCCAGAATATTTTACGTGCCAGTTATTTCTGGCCCACGATCTTTAAAGATTGTGTGGAAGTTGTGAAGCGTTATCATCCTTGTCAGCTTTACACCAAAAAGATGTGGTTGCATCCTTCTTTGTTATTTCTTGTCATCTCAGTGGGCCCCTTCACAAAGTGGGGGATATATTACATGACGTGCAACCCAGTCTCAGCTGGGGGGCACAAACACATCATTGTCGTTGTATATTATTTCACGAAGTGGGAAAAGGCAATGCCCACCTATAAAGCTGATAGGCAAACTACAGCTTTTTCCGTTTTCAACCAAATTATTGCACGGTTCGGTATTCCTAAATAGATTTTCACTGACCATGGAATTCACTTCCAAAATAGTATGATGACTAAATTGACCACTATGCTAGGGTTTAGACAAGAACATTTGTCTTCTTTCTATCCTCAAGCGAACGGTCAAGTCGAGGCTGTAAATAAAACCTTGAAGACTATTCTCAAGAACACTATTAATGCAGCCCATTCCAATTGGCACATCATGATGTATCCTTCACTTTGGGCTTATCATACCAATGTGAAAACTGCTATAGGGTTCTCTCCTTTCCAACTCATTCATGGGGTGGAAGCAGTAACCTCGGTTGAATGCGAAATCTCATCCTTAAATATTGCTATTCATGTGTTACATGATACGAGTGAGCTTGAAGAACATTTGTTACATTTAGAACATCTAGATGAACACCATACAGATGCACTAACAGCAAACGAGGCTCATAAAAACAGGGTCAAAAATCAATACGATAAATCGGTCAAACCTTGGATTTTTTCTGAAGGGGACCTTGTCTTGCTCTGGGATCAAGAGAAAGAACCCCTAGGGGCAGGAAAATTCAGGTCTATGTGGTTAGGACCTTATGTCATGTCAAAATTTTTGAATAAAGGTGCATATGAATTAACTGATTTCAAGAGGAATAAGCTGGCTGAGCCTAGAAATGGGCTCTACTTGAAAAAGTACTATGCTTAGGCTTAGTGATTTTTCTTGTATTTTATTGTATGTAATTTTATGTACAATAGTTCGTCGGTTTGTGTTCTTATACCATCTGTTGCTTGTTACAAATGTCTTCCAAGTGCTTTGTAGGTTTTGCAAATGGCGCTAGTCACCACACTTGTAACCTGGATTCAGCCACATGGGTTATTTACTCACCCTCTGGATAGCTAGTTGCCTCTGGAGGCACTTTCTTAGGTCTTGCTACTAATAATGTGGTCAAAGATAGGGTTGTCATTGAGATTTTATGGGATGCTTTGTCACATGGAATCACCCAACTAGAAGTCAGACATAACTCTCCACTGGTGGTTTCCCAGCTCAATCGAGCTTATCAGGTGTGAAACCCTATTTTACTATGTCAGTTTATGCAACTTACGTTATTGGAAATAAATTTTGAGTTTATTACATTTAATCATATTCCAAGAAAACAAAATTCATTAAATGATGCATATGTTAATTATATCTTGGACTAGCACTTAACACATTTTTCATAAAAATATACAACAGATACAAAACCCATTCAAATAAAATCGGCAATATATATGTGTTTGTGTGTGTGTGTGTGTGTGTGTGTGTGTGAATATCTGTCCATATAGATAGGTCAAGTTTCTGATCCTCAGATCCAATCATAATTGTATAATATACAAAAAATGGATTGAAATCCATAAAATTCTCATAGGTCTAAGCTTGACCACCCTGGTCATCATGTCCACCCCAGTCATCTGGACCACCCTGGTCCCCCTAATCATCCTGATCACCCTGCTCTCGGGCTTCTTCAGCTTCCTCAGCTGCAACAGCCTCAACGACATCGATGTCCACAAGCACTGATCTAGCTACCCACCTCATAAGGTGTATCCAGACAGGTGGTATACCAACCACTATCTCCTACATAACGGCAGGGATATGCTCAATACGCAAAATAGGTACTCTTTGGGTAATCCTGGCTAGCTTCCCCTCAAGAACCCTAATCAATCCATGATCTTCTCCTATCACAGGACGCACATGCATACGTGGATGCCCAGCAGGGTGGACTAGTCCAATATCTACATTTTAACATTTTATAGGATTAAAAACTCTTACATATATGTATATATATTTATGACTAAAATTCATAAAAATTTAAAAACTTGAAAAAAAAAATACTTGACACTCCCCATGCTCCTCTAGGAGGGAGGACAAGGTCGGTGTCACCTTGAAAATTTATCCCAACATATGGAAACTATTCCAGTGATGGTAGCTATCGCTCCCACCATAAGTAGAATTTGTCATTGTATACGCTTTGAATCGATCCACCGCCTCCCTGGCAGAGGAACATTTCCCCCCAACTACTCAATCTAGGTTGACGGGGAGAACGAACTGGTAGTGGTACTGCAGGAATCAAACCGGGCACCCTCTCAAAGAAAAAGGCCACCAATATGCTAGAATAACCGAAGTTTTTCTGTCAGCCTCTTTTACAGTCAGAGATTTGTTTCCTCATTATCGGGATTACTCCCGAACACCAGTCATATAGGGATCCATGTAGACATTCCACTGCAAGTCTCATTTGGTTTTGAATTGCAAGGTGAAGTGATGATGACCCTGCAAACCTCACTATAGTGCTTGCCAACACCTATAATGGCAAGCTGCGAATATGAACAATAGGGATGCAACTACCCCTCTTTTGAGTACCAAGTGCAAAATATGTATCAATGTAGTTCTGCACACTTAGGAGGTCACTGCCTCTACCGGTACCTTCAAGTTAACTGGAGCTCCTCCTCGTGACAAACCGGAGATAAAGTAGATGTCTTCCAAGGAAATCTCTAGAAACTCACCTTGTAGGTCAAACATACCAAGATCATGATCCCAATAGTTTATCATAAACTCTAGTAGGTGAACATTGGATCGCATAGGTGAGGTACAAAAGAATTTGAGCAACCTACTTGTTATAGCGGATTTCACCACACTAGGTGAATCACACATT
Source organism: Pseudotsuga menziesii (assembly GCA_001517045.1). Taxonomy (NCBI): domain Eukaryota; kingdom Viridiplantae; phylum Streptophyta; class Pinopsida; order Pinales; family Pinaceae; genus Pseudotsuga; species Pseudotsuga menziesii. Next base: position 368,437 of record LPNX010165205.1, read on the forward strand.
GTATGGCCTTACCCTATCCCACTACAGACTCATTAGCCCCTATGGACCACTTTTTGTCTTTTGATGTATCCTTGATTAGAAAAATGATATACGCGGCATTTTCCTCGATAACCGTGTACATACACGGATATTCCCCTTATAGTCGCGTACATCGGGATGTGTACATAATCCAAAATCCTTTGGAGCGTTCCTTGACTTGGATCTAATTCATATGACTCCTGGCCTTCCATATGACTTGAGATCGCAGATATTAGACCTTTCAGTATACCTTTGAAAAGCTATATAAGGAACCATTGAGACATTGAAAGCATAAGAGAGAATTGAGAGTACCGAAACTATAGTCCATTGTTGC
>LPNX010165210.1:4943-26514 GCA_001517045.1 Pseudotsuga menziesii
TATGAGTCTTGTAGTGCAATAGCCAGTATAACAAGAACAACGTCATAGTTGCAAATCCAGCAGTTGCCATCCATGTTGCAGGCAGAGGCAGAGGCAGAGGCAGAGGAAGCGCTTGAAACAACTTACCAGAACCCATCTCGAACTCTTACGATTAGGTCTGATCTGTTTGCTATTTAAGCGATCCTGGACTCTTGGCAGTCAATTGAATAAAGGAATCTATTATTTCATTTCGAGTCTTGTGAAATCGATCATCGACAATGAGTTAGTTTAGCGGACATGCATTTTTTATATTATTTCATTTCGAATCTTATCAAATCGATGATCGACAATGAGTTACTTTGGAGGAAAGGTATTTTTTTATATTATTTCTTTTAGAATCTTATCAAATTGATCATCAACTTTGTACTAAGTTGTACTAAGGTGATGTGCCATCCTATTATTTACACTAAAATCTTATCAAATCGATGATCCACACTCGTTGAAGGGGATGTGCCACAGTATTTTAAGGCAAAATATTATATACTGAATATTTTTTGAAATATAATAATAAAGAGTGAAATCAAGAAAGTTTTAAATATAAAATTGAAATTGTACTTTACATTAAGAATATTAAATTCAAAATTGAAATTGTATTTTAAATATAAAATTGAAATTGTATTTTACATTAAGAATATTAAATTGTATTGTGGATTATAAATGTAATAATTGTGCTGTTGAAAATGTAAGGGCACCACGGCCTCTTGTAATCATCTTCGAATACGAATATGAAATTCACAATCAAGTAAGGGCTTTTATTTTTCTTACCTTCAGATATGATATTCACAATCAAGAATTTCTTTTCCTTTTCTAACCAATGTTGTCTTAGGGAAATTATTTCTGTAAAACAGCATAAATAATTAATGAGCGATAATAATGGGTGGGTAGTTGAAGCCAAAGGCCTATTAATTTTCTCAACCTTTATAATTTCTTTAAATTATTTAAATGTTTCTAACTCGAGGATGTGCAAATTTCAAATTCACAATGTTTATTTGAATGAATAACTTGATTTCAAATTAGATATAAGAATGAAATATTTTTACATTTTACATAATATTTTACTTTTTCTCATGCTTCCATAGTTGTATAAAGTAGAATTTATTCTTGGCTTTGATATATATATAAAGTAGAATTTATTCTTGGCTTTGATATATATTCAATGATTAGAATTCTAACACACACAGGTCCTTCTAACACATACAAGTGATTCCTTCATTTAAGGAACATGATCGAAAATGAATAATATCTTGAATAATATCTTATTCTAGCACCTAGCATTGGAGGATTATTTTTAAACAAACCTCCTTTCATGTTTTGATCAAGCCCCTCATTCTCTTTGTTTCCTTGCTAGACCTTTATGCATTATAATCAAGTATTAATACTTCTAGAATTTGATTTCACTATAGAAAACTTATCACATTCTCTATATAAGTATATTTACAACATTTACATTCATATCCATTCACTAGTCTTACTTGGGACTCAAGCACCACACTAAGAAAATAGAAACATATTGTTTTCATTCACATATTAGGCCACGATATTCACACAAAGTTGTTGGCCAATTCCATTCGAATACGAGCAACAAGCGATAAGTTTAAAAAATTCCCACACATTCACAAAACAATGTGTGCATTCCTAGTTTGACAATTCTCGAACCTCCACATAGGATGGACACATGGAAAAGAATGCATGATCATTTTTAATGCACATACATTTCTATAATTTGTGTGCGTTCCTATGTTCATAAAAATAAATAAAAGAACCTCTCGGCCTCATTCTATCCATTCTCATCGAAGGCCATTTTCCTCCACTATAATAATGCAAGTGTGTCTTCCAAACCAAGGTGCTCCTTCAAGTATTCCTTTAACTAGATTGTACTTTATTCCTCTATATGCTTGTTTAATTTAAACAAAAAAATCATAATTTAAAAGAATTATCGTTTTTTATATCTCGATTCTTTGTATTTGATTGCAAAGGGAAAAAAACCCATGTAACATCCCTAAAAAATCATAAATAAATAAAATATTATTTACCATGTGTAACTACTAAAATTCCTAGGAAATAAATTCCAAGAGATGTTATACTTCAATTACTCTCTTTGTCGTGATGATAATGGCTTTATTATAATCTATAAGATTCATGTGTCTATGTTTAGTGTTTATCATTAGCATGCTTCTTTTTACGACCTTTTGTCGATATTACATCATACATTCTCGTTGCCACTATTTTGTGACAAAAACTGCTTTTAATGACTCTGTTAGTTGTAATGTCATAATTTTTTTTTTTCGTTATGTCGAAATATTTGTTTTATCTATGAGATATATAGAGGAAGAGGTCATAGTATTACTTAGCCTTTAAGGCTAATGCATGAACCCTCATTTTTCTTTTGTGCAGGTGAACATGATCACCCTTAAGTTTTTCTAAGGAACTACCGGGAATCCAACAATAGAAGAAAAGGTGGCCACCAAGGTTTTGGAAAAAAAAATCTAGATCCTAACCTAGCTCTAAATCAAAACTTCAAACTATTTGTTAAACCATATAGCATATACTATGAAAACACCATATAACATATACTATGCAAAAGTTTTTGGCCTTTAAATATGACGCGACGATTGATTTTAACCTTGAAACAAGGATTGGTGACAACGATGAACAAATGACATGAATTAAATTGGTCTAAATATAGGCCATGTGTTCATAATGAAAGCTCCACCTCGCGGCCATTGCGCATGATGCAAAACCCTAGGGTTTTAATGCATCTCGTTAAACATGTAAGGTATTTTGTTGAGGTTCTCCTTGGGGTTTACTATTCTTCATTTAACAAAACTGGTCTCTAGTGGTTCAACCTGGTAGCCCCTCTGTCCATATATTGATAAACTGTGACTAGTGACTTCCAACACCTTACATTAGAGGAATTTTGGGGTCTAAAATGGGCCTCCTAAAGAAAATAATAAAATAATAGTTAAAATAATAAAATAATAGTTAAAATAATAAAATAATATTGATTAATTTTGGAGGAAGAAAGAAAAAAACTACTTTTTGTGTTCGTATTTTCGACATATCTCCCTGTGTTTTTACTCAAATTTCAATCGAGAGAGCTCGTTGGATGTAGAATTTGATTCCACATCTAGCGAATACCCACACTCCATACTTTTGATGGACCCCGCTACCCCAAAAATAAGAAATACCTGAAAAAACGTGATGATGATGTCATCATCACGTTTTTTCAGGTATTTGTTTTTTTTGGGGTAGCGGGGTCCATCAAAAGTATGCAGTGTGGGTAATCATTGGATGCAGAATCAAATTATGCATCCAACGAGCTCTCCCAATCGAAATTTGAGTAAAAACACAATGAGATATGTCAAAAATACGAACAAAAAAAGTAGTTTTTTTTAATGACAAATATGTCAATTCAACCATTATGGTTGACTTATTTTATTGAAATTCTATTGGTTCTTGAATTCCAACTCACAAAAACTTATTTTGGCACGTTTTCTTATAAGGCCCATTTTAGACCCCAAATTTCCTCTAATGTTAAATTAACTAAGAAGAGACAGTATGCTCGTGGGGTTCGTTACGACGACATCATTGTTGCTCTAGCTATGATAATGACAGGTAAAAATCTTTCTCTATGATTTCTAAGAATCTTTCTCTTTGTTTACAGTATATATCAATCATATTGTTTGAATTCTGAGCTTGTATATGCAGGAAACATCCTAACACGTTCTCAACTTGAATGGTTAAGGGTTGTCATGGCTGTGGTCTGGGTATGACTTATACCTTGACCTCCATGGTTTTGTGGTATGGATTGAAAGCTTTCGGCATGGTCTGGGTGTCCATCCTTATATTGGCTATTGGTGAAAGTGATTAATCCTCCTCTAGTAGCCATGAGGCATTTTTGTACTTGAAGTATTCTAAGGGATAACCCTTTTCTGTGTGGAGTCGTATAGACTATGCCACATCCAATGTTTGTGTTTATGGTGTAATTATGTCATTTTGATCAAGGATTTTGCAAGAACCTCTAAGGGCTCATATACCTCCATGCTTGACCTTATAATACTGTAACTCTTTTTATTTAAAGCATTACCGCTTTGTGCAATGTATACTTTTTATTTCATTTATCTACTCTCTTTGTCATTTCCTTTACAATTTGTATAAGTGACCATGAGGCCTTTATACTATCTTGTTTGTATTTTTAGGAAGGGTCATAAGGCCACTGTTAGTGATAACTATTGTTATTTGAATTATTAATGGTTTTGCTTATAGTTTAAAAGACCCGTGAGGGCTTTAATGTTTATTTTAGATGCCATAGTGGTACTGTAGCTTCGCTCTATTGTTCGTAGATTATAGCTATGGGAGTTCTATATATTATTGAAAAATGTTTACTGTCACTCTATTTGATTTGATAGATAAGCATAAGGCTCAGTCATTACTTACTGATTACTTGTGATGTATAAGCTCAACTGTAAAATAATTTGAAGTTTTTCGTTATTTTTATAAAAGCCTAATTATAGCCATAAGGCCTTGTAAGAATGTAATGTATGTGGTCATGAAGCATTTTAACCTAAGCACTTATTTTTATAAATAAAAATAATGGGCCAATCGAGCCACTCTCAAAAAGGTTATTATTGTTCAACTTTGATAGCAAAGGTTGTAGCCCGTGAGGCATTTTTATTTACGGTCTTGTATATTATTTTGACTTTTACACAATCGTTTTCCTTCATTCGATAGTTACCACATCTTGGGGAAAATATTATACAGAAAATAGACTAAACTTCTTAGGTCATGAGGCCTCTTTTGATGTTATTCTAGTTTATAAAACAAAATAGGGCCGTAAGGCCACTATCATAGATAAACTCTATTATTTATTCCTAGCAATGATTTTGGTGTCTTGTAAAGACCCGGGAAAGTTTCACAATTGAATCGTGACTTTACAATCTGTTATTTGTCCCTAAAAGTAGAAAAGAGTTTAGTTTGAAAAAGAATAAAATGTTGGCCATAAGACTGTTCCTATCTTTCTTCTTTCTTGGAATAGAAGTCGCAAGGCCATACTCTGTCTCAAGTCATGAAAGCATTATTAGGTCGATTAAAAAGGGGCTATATTGTTTTCTTATTGGATAAGACTAATTTTCAAATGAACGATATAAGCCCTAAGGGTGTTATGTTTCAAATCTGTAAGTAATAAATTACATATGACAATACCAATTCGACTTTCATCTTATACCAGTGCTGCAGCTTGCCGATAAAATTGATTTGGTATTTTAATATTAAAGAGTATTACAAGAGGCTAACTCTGCCACCCTTATAATTAACTATTGTAGAACCTAACTCAATTAATAATTTTCTTAATTTTGTTTATCCTACTGTATCTAGGGTTTATCGAGAGGCTAGAACTCGACCCTCGATGTAACATACCCAAAAACTAAAAACTAAATATTTCTTATTTATTTCAGAAAAAACATTATGTTAAATTTATTGTAAAGTTTATGACCGAGTGGGTCAAGGATGACTGTAATTGAATAATTATTTATTTTCATAGTTAAATAAAGGAGACACCTATCTAAGGGACATTGTTAAATAAGTGTTCATTGACCCACTAGGAGGAAGGAGCAGCTATAGAAGGATATTTGAGAAGTGGAAACACCATCATTTCACTAGGAGCAGGAGCATAATCCTTGAAAAAGTGGTCATCTTCCCTGTGTTGGAGTCATTTACCCAACATGCACACTTATTTGGTCAATTTTCGCCTATTTACCCACTATCCTAAGTATAATTGACTTACTTGGCATAAGATGAGCACACGCACGCCCTACTTTAGCCAAGGAGGCCAACTAAGCCTTCTCCTTCATTCGGGGAGGCTAACTGGGCTTCCTCCTTAAAACAAGGAGCAACTTTGGGGTGATTTGAGTGTCATAAATGCACCTAATTGCTAAATAATTGTTGTTTCACCTAGAAATCGGTTAATATGAGTTGTGAAGGTGCCTCCATTCATTATTTGATTATTTTTGGTCAATATTTGAGAATTGGAGATAACACTGGCGCCTACAACCACTTCGGATGACATCTGTCACTTCAGTTAACTCCATCGATGTAAACACGGTGTAAACCCCAAATAAATTTTTTTTGTTTTTTTTTTTACGACAATTAAAGTTTAAAATCATCGATAAGGAGAGTAACTTAACTGCTAAAAGTTAACATCCTAAAGGGTCTAATCTAGAAACTAAAACAAATTCCTTTATTAATTTCTATAATTGCATTATTCACTATGTGCATTCAAAATTAAGTATTGAAAGATTGATTGAATAAGTAATGATCTGAAGTAGTATGAGTTGAAAACAATTGTTTCTTTACTATGTACTAAAGTTTGCCTCCTGCTTAAATGAAGGAATTTTAGTTCATGCCCGAGGCTTAATTAGCTCTTGAAGCTAATGGAGTGAAAAGATTATTCTTGTTACAGGTCTCTTTAAAGGTAACTTCTATTTCCAGTTTCAGGCTCAATAATTTAAATTTGTTAGCAGTAAAATCAAAGCTAGGGTAATCATTTAATTTTAAAGTTTTTGACTAGAGAGGGTATTGCATGAGTCATTCTTTTCATATAACGTCATTATAAACTTTGTTTTTTTTCTATACTGTTGAAATCTGAACTTGTCATGTTTAACAGCCAAGGATGGCTAAATCTAAAACCTCTTGTTTAGGTTGGTAGATAATATTATTTCTTTGATTTAAGGGATTGAAAGTTCATTACCCTAAGAACAAAACAAAATAAAAACCTTTGCATAAACTAATACTCCCTATATGATTTTTATATTATAAGTATAAACCCTCTCTATGCAAAAACTAAACTATAAAATCCTTTACAAAACTATGCTAAAGCATCTCTATATTTAAAAGTCTTGTGTTTTTAAGTTTTCAACCAAAATAATGACAAAGGTTATGTATAACCTTTTGCAAGCTTCACTCCAGCTCTTGAAACTATAGAGAAACACCCACAAATTAAGCTTTAAGTGGAAACCATGTGGTTAAATGTTAGTGGATAGGGTTTATGTGTTGGAAAACCCTACTACATAATTTTTCAAACCCTAAAATATCGCATTGTTTACCAAACATTTCACTGCTGTGAGTAGCGCCACTAGGCTCATGGCCCCATGGGACTTTGATGCCATTGTTTAGCTCTGTGATTGATGGCCTTCGATGCCAACATCTAGCTCTGTGAGTGACTTAACCCACATATCAGCTAAGCTAAATCCTCTGATTATTAGCAATGTGGTTTATGGTTCTAAAACTCACGGCTTACTTTGTGGATTTCAATGACAATAGGGAGATTTTGTTTCATCGTGGCTTTTACTTTGGATTTCTCATTCTCGTCGAGGTTCTTAGGTTGCGTATCTTCTACCCAGCTGCTAGGGTGTGAAGGTTTTCCTTGGCCAAGGCGACTGTGCAAAACAAACTACTGCATGACCGAGGATAAAATATCTCCACATAAACTCGTTTCACTCTTTTTGCAAATGCTATAAAAATTCTTTATTGTAACAAGTTTTCTTTTAATAAATAACTTGACATTTCTCAAATTCTTGTGCAGACTTCTTCTACAGGTGAAATTTTGCTACTATGAGGTGGAAGACATAGGATAATTCAGGGAAAAGGCTCTATGCTTCTCATACAACTTGGTAAGCCTCAATTTGACGCCCGAGGTTTCTTTTGTTGTGATGAGTGGGGTTTGGAAAGATACTATCTCGCCGAGAAATTGAGCTCCCTTGCCATAGCTCAGTTTGAACAATGCTTTGTTTTGAAAGGCCGTGTGGCTGTAGAACTGTTGTGTTAAAAATGTTTAAGTTTTCTTAGGGTTTCCTAGTTTGTAAACACCTTGTTTTTGAATTGTAATGGTTGACAGTAATATGGGTGCACCAGCCTATGTAAAAAGGAGTCTTTCATAGACTTGGACATCATGGTTTTCTGTGTTGTAAATTCAGTTTGTTTAAGCTTAGATTAATGAAATTTTAAACAACCTTGTTGCTATTTACCTGTATCTGGTGAATGATTTGATAAAAGATGATGAAAGGATTTTTTTGTTGTAAAAGTCCATAATTTTGAATTTTGTTAAGATGAGGTTATTATGTGGAAATTTAATGTGAACACTAGCTTCTGGGTTTTCTTTTTAGTTTAAAAATTTACTTATTAAATAATAAAAGGAAAAAGGGTTTGTCACTACAACTCGAGCATGACTATGTAAATTTGATTTGGAAATTTTAATTTATCTTTTGTTATTTTATTTAGTATGTAAATGATAAAGAGCCTAAACTCTGTTTCTATGTAAAATTTATTTAATTTGATTATTTATGATATAGATAAAAGGGTTAGTATTTTTATTTTAAATTAAAACTCTGAATTGTTGTTGTTTTTACTTTGACGTATCTGATATATGATGTTTTACTTACAGTATTACTGAAATTACTTATTTGTTATTTGCAAAACCTAAGTTATTACTATAATTTCATTATACTCTTTAAATAATCTAAGTTTTTCCTACTTATGCTATTTTTTCTGTTTCTATAATAGTTAATAATTAAATGTAATTATATGGAGAACACAGTTACATAAATTTTTAATAGACCTTCTTTTATGGTAGTTTATGTTTACGTTTTAAACAGATGTATTTTAACTAAGGAAACTTCTGAAATAGAGGAATCTTTCTTCTAAATAACTTGATAAAGATTAAAAGTAAATAATCATATTCTTGCACATTTTGATTTGATTTGATCATCAAACTTAATTTCACCTATTGTACTAGAGTAATACCTCTTGAGATGTGTGGAAGAATACAGTCAAGTAATTTATTCATCAGTAAATTTAAAAATAAGCCTAATTCAATCTTCCTAAAACATATTTGAACATAATTTATCAATCTTGGAACAATAAAAGATTTAACTAACTCACAAAATAATCAATCATATAGATGCATCAAATCCTAAATTTATACATTCCAGTTCCTATGCTTGCATAAAGAAAATAAAAATAACATTTAGAACCTAGTAATATAGCAAAGTATACAACAAACTAAGGAGCCCGTTCCTCCCAGCCAACTCCTGAAGACAGCTGAGTTGCAAATCTTAGGACCTCGAGCCTGTCTACTGGTCCACCTAGTTGAAAGCATTGGGTGAGAGAATAGGTTTAGAAACCCCTGCAACTCCACAGAGTAAACAACAGTAACAGATCTGCCTATAGTAGTAAGAACTCTGCCCAAAACAGCTGCACTAGTTCAGTAAATCCGTACTTTCCACTCAAACACTTATTCTTGTCTCCTCCATCGAATTTCTTGTGCACCAATTTCACTATAAATTTCACAAGTAAAGAATGAGAAGACCGAGCTGAATTTGATGGGTAGTTTTATTATCATGCATAGGTCTTTTGCGTCATTTTTTCACTTAATGAGCCACCTTCTCTTGTTCCACTTTCTTGGGCAACATGACCACAAAAATAGGGAAGTTTCCTACTGCAACAGCTAGAAGTATTTTGAGGATGCTTCTAAGTGTCAATCTGCTCTCAACCTAGCCTATTCTACCAAGTGGCCAGTAGACACTCATTTAACAACCTCCTTAAGCTATTGTCTCATATTTTATTTATTAATTAATAAAATATTTAACAATTGAATACAATTATCTTTGACCCCACTTGGTCAATAATTACAAACTTTATAATAAAATTAAAACATAATGTCTCCTAAAACATAAAATCCTTTTGTAATTTTGGGTATGTGACAATCAGAGCTACTTGGAGTTATGGATGTGCTACCTCCTTTATGTGGACATGCAGTTACATGTGATGAGTCACTTTCAGTTAGAATTAGTCATCTAGGGTTGTATAATTTCTAACATTGGCCACTATGGATTAGACCATATACTTTAACGCTTTTAACACCTTACACCTTCATCTATTAGGACGGGGTCCTTTGCATTGTATACCATGAGCTTAGGTTATGGTAAGGCCCTTGGACAATTTGAGATGAGTAACTCATAAACATTATTAATTTAACACATGAGTAAGACTACATGCTAAAATTTGTATGAATAAATACATGTACAAATTTTTTTCTGTGTGACATTTTATCTTTAGGCATCTACATTTAATTTAGAAAAAAAACTGGAGACATAATGAAATATATTTGATTAGATCAATAGGGTTCTAAGTGATCATCGTTTCCTATCTCACTCACAACAATGATTATTGTGCATTTGTCAACGAAGCGCGCGATCCCCGACAAACAAAACATTTATCCTTTCATTCTTCAAACAACTGTAATATAGCTTCAAGAGAGCCAATTAACCCCTTTTGAAAAATAAATCGGAATAAAAATTGAATTCCCTTATAAACATGGTAGAAGCAAACAGAGAGAAAAGATTCCTGAAACATTCTTGAAACCTAGGAACTTGGATTTTCCAGCAAGATGAGCTGAAACTCGCCTTTGAAATTTACATGCTTATATAAATTTATCTTCATATTAAAATGAAGTTACAACAGGATGAAATTTGAGCAATTTTATACATCTAGATTTGATTAAACACCACTAGAAAAGGCTTCTTCCCTAAGTAAATAAATATCCAGCACAGATTTTATCAAAAGATTTCAGTCCACAACATTGGGAGAACAATGAGAGGAATTTGTGCGGACGGAGTACCTTCCAGTCGCCAACCAAAGAAGTGCAGCAGCTGAGCCAATGCAAGCTCAATCATAGGAATAGCCATAGCAGCCCCCGGGCATCCTCTCCTCCCTGTAGAGAAGGGAATCATCCTGAAATTTGATTGAATGGACACTAAATCCATAATATTGGCAGGCCCATCCAGTTCATTCATAAATCTCTCTGGCTTGAAATCCAAAGCATCTTCTCCCCACACATTGGGATCCCTTCCTATAGCCCACAGATTCAACATTACCGTTGTTTTCTTAGGTATATCCTATCCGCCTATGGTGGCCTCCTATATAGATTCATGTGGAAGCGCTAGTGGCACTGGTGGGTATAATCGCAGTGCCTCTTTCACCACACATTGGAGGTACTTCATCCTTCCCACATCTTACCCGATTACTTTGCCATCTTTTTCGACTGTGGATTTGATTTCTTGCTGCAATTTTTTCATGGCATGGGGATGTCTCAGCAGTTCACTAATCATCCATTCTAACGTAGATGAGGACGTATCCGATATGGCCATGAACATGTCCTGTGGGAAAAAAATTTATCTTGTCAATTGAATTCTAAAAGTTGTTAACCTAATATTCATGAATAGATAGCTTCGAAATAAAATAGAGGGGCCCTAGCTGCGACATACAAACATAAATGCCTTAATTGTTACCCGTCTGGATTTGGTATCTCCCTTTATATGATCATTCTCAGCTGTCATCTGGAGTAGCACATCCACAAAGTCCTTAACCTGTTCTATCTCTTCCTGCCCATCACTGGAGGGCACAGCAGCAGCGACAGCAGCCATGCGATGGTTGTCTATTATTTTCTTAGCGATTGCATCGTATGTTTTGTTCAGTTTGAGCATACTCTGCTTGTAGCCTTGCAATTCCATCCAATCCAAATAGGGAATGTAGTCTCCAATGCTGATGGTCCCAGTAGTAGCAGAAAGCTATAGAAAAAGCTCCTTAAATGCTTTGCCATCAGCTCCCATGTCATCGTCAGAAAATTTCCTAGTCCTCGCCGGTATTCGCCAAATTATATTGTAGGAAAGGGTTAAGAGAGCTTTACTCAAATTCACAGCAATTGTGTTGTTCTTGCTCTCCCCCCAAATGGATCGAATCATAGCAGACACCTCCTCCTATCACACATGTTTGAGGGACTCAACTTCACACATGTTTCAAGGACTCAACTCTCTTGGCAGTAAGCAATTACAACACACACAACTTCCTCACTTGCCTCCATTGATCTCCGTAAGGAGACAATATTATGCCCTTGTAATTGTAGAACAAGTACTTCGCATAAGAAGTTGAGGGTCGGCTTGCAAATATCGAATCATGAGTTTTGATAAATAGTTTGGCTATCTCAGAAGAGGAAGCAGCCACAGTGGGGACAGAGCCTCTGCCTCTTCCTGCAACATGGATGGAAACTTCTGGATTTGCAACTATGATTTGAGGGAATCTTCCTCCGTTCCAGCTTGAGTCTTATAGTGCAATATCGAGTATAACAAGAACAACGTCATAGTTGCAAATCTAGCAGTTGCCATCCATGTCCCAGGAAGAGGCAGAGGTAGAGGAAGCACTTGAAACAACTTACCAAGCGCTTGAAACAACTTACCAAAACCAATATCGAACTCTTACGATTAAGTCTGTATGACCGCGAGAGAGAGATTTGTTTCTTATTTAAGTGATCGAGGACTTCTGGAAGTCAATTAAATAAATCCATTTCTGGCTTTCACGAATATAGGAATCTATTATTTCATTTCGACTCTTGTGAAATCGATCATCGACAATGAGTTAGTTTGGCGGACAGGCATTTTTTATATTATTTCATTTCAAATCTTATCAAATCGATGATCGACAATGAGTTACTTTGGAGGAAAGGTATTTTTTTATATTATTTCATTTCGAATCTTATCAAATCGATCATCAACCTTGTACTAAGGTGATGTGCCATCCTATTATTTACACTAAAATATTATCAAATCGATCATCGACCCAAGTTCAAGGGGATGTGCCATCGTATTATTTACAAGAAAATATTATATATTGAATATTTTTTGAAATATAATAATAAAGAGTGAAATCAAGAAATTTTTAAATATAAAATTCGAATTGTATTTTACATTAAGAATATTAAATTCATATTTATATTGAATTTAAATAATATAACATCTAAATATAAATGTTATAGAAAAAATTTCAATCAGTTTCAAATATTATATTCACATATTCACAATCAAGGAAAGTCTCCTCCTTTTTTAATTAATATTATAGTTATATTTAAATTAAATTAAAATATTATATAAACATTTTCAAATATTATATTCTTAATAAAAAAAGACTCTTTTTTATCAATATTATATTTATATTTAAATTAAATTAAAATATCATATAAACATTTTCAATATACTCATCTTCAAAATACTATACTTACAGTAAAGAAGGGCTTCTCTTTTTCTTATAAATATTATATTTCTATTGAATATAAATATCATAAACATTGTTGTAATCATCTTAGAATATGATATTCACAATCAAGGAAGGGCTTTTATTTTTCTTACCTTCACATATGATATTCATAATAAAGAATGTATTTTCCTTTTCTAACCAATGTTGTCTTAGGGATATTGTTTCTTGTAAAACAACATAAATAATTAATGAGCGATAATAATGGGCAGTTGAAGCCAAGGGCCTATTAATTTTCTCAACCTTTATAATTTCTCTAAATTATTTAAATGTTTCTATCTCAAGGATGTGCAAATTTCAAATTCACAATGTTTATTTGAATGAATAACTTGATTTCAAATTAGATGTAAGAACGAAATATTTTTACATTTTACATAATGATTTTACTTTTTCTCATGCTTCCATAGTTGTATGAAGTAGAATTTATTCTTGACTTCCATATATATTCAATGATTGGAATTCTAACACATACACGTGATTCCTTCTAACACATAGAGGTGATTCCTTCATTTAAGGAACACGATCGAAAATGAATAATATCTTATTCTAGCACCTAGCATTTGAGGATTATTTTTAAACAAACGTCCTTTCATGTTTTCATCAAGCCCCTTATTCTCTTTGTTTCCTTGCTAGAACTTTATACATTATAATCAAGTATTAATACTTCTAGAATTTGATTTCACTATTGAAAACTTATCACATTCTCTATATAAGTATATTTACAACATTTACATTCCTATCCATTCGCTAGTCTTACTTGGGACTCAAGCACCACACTAAGAAAATAGAAACATATTGTTTTCATTCACATATTAGGCCATGGTATTCACACAAATTTGTTGGCCAATTCCATTGGAATACATGCACACAAGCGATAAATTTATAAAATTCCCACGCATTCACAAAACAATGTGTGCATTCCTAGTTTGACAATTGTCGAACCTCCACACAGGATGGACACATAGAAAAGAATGCATGATCATTGTTAATGCACATACATTTCTATAATTTTTGTGTGTTCCTATGTTTATAAAAAAAATAAAAGAGCCTGTGGGCCTCATTCTATCCATTCTCATCCAAGGTCGTTTTCCTCCAGTATAATAATGCAAGTGTGTCTTCCAAACGAAGGCGCTCCTTCAAGTATTCCTTTAACTAGATTATATTTTATTCCTCTATATGCTTGTTTAATTTAAACAAAAAAATAATAATTTAAAAGAATTATTTTCTTTTACATCTCGATTCTTTGTATTTGATTACCATGGGAAAAAAACCCATGTAACATCCCTAAAAAATCATAAATAAATAAAATATTATTTACCATGTGTAACTACTAAAATTCCTAGGAAATAAATTCCAAGAGATGTTTTACTTCAATTACTCTCTTTGTCGTGATGATAATGGCTTTATTATAATCTGTAAGATTCGTGTGCCTATGTTTAGTGTTTATCATTAGCATGCTTCTTTTTACGACCTTTTGTCGATATTACATCATACATTTTGGTAGCCACTGTTTTGTGACAAAAATTGCTTTTAATGACTCTGTTAGTTGTAATGTTGTAATTTTTTTTTCGTTATGTCGAAATATTTGTTTTATCTATGAGATATATAGAGGAAGAGGTCATAGTATTACTTAGCCTTTAAGACTAATGCATGAACCCTCATTTTCCTTTTGTGCAGGTGAACATGATCACCCTTAAGTTTTTCTAAGGAACTACCGGGAATCCAACAATATAAGAAAAGGTGGCCACCAAGGTTTTGGGAAAAAAAAGTAGATCCTAACCTAGCTCTAAATCAAAAATTCAAACAATTTGTTAAACCATATAACATATACTATGCAAAGGTTTTTGGCCTTGAAATATGACATGGCGATTGATTTTAACCTTGAAACAAGGATTGGTGACAACGATGAACAAATGACATGAATTAAATTGGTCTACATACAGGCCATGTTGTCATAATGAAAGCTCCACCGGGGAGCCATTGCGCATGATGCAAAACCATAGGGTTTTAATGCATGTCGTTAAACATGTAAGGGATTTTGTTGAGGTTCTCCTTGGGGATTACTATTCTTCATTTGACACAACCGGTCTCTAGTGGTTCAACCTGGTAGCCCCCGTGTCCATAGATTGATAAACTGTGACTCTCAACTTGCAACACCTTATTAAATTAACTGAGAAGAGGCAATATGCTCGTGGGGTTCGTTACGACGACATCATTGTTTCTCTAGCTACAATAACGAAAGGTAAAAAAATTTCTCTATGATTTCTAAGAATATTTCTCTTTGTTTACAGTATATATCAATCATATTGTTTGACTTCTCAGCTTGTATGTGCAGGAAACATCCTAACACGTTCTCAACTTGACTGGTTAAGGGTTGTCATGGCTGTGGTCTCGGTATGACTTATACCTTGACCTCCATGGTTCTGTGGTCTGGATTGAAATCTTTGGGCATTGTCTAGGTGTCCATCCTTATGTTGACTATTGGTGAAAGTGATTAATCCTCCTCTGGTATCCGTGAGGTGATTTTGTACTTAAAATATTGTAAGGGATAACCCTTTGTGTGTGGAGTCGTATAGACTATGCCACATCCAATGTTTGTGTTTATGGTGTAATTATGTCATTTTAATCAAGGTTTTTGCAAGAACCTGTAAGGGCTCATATAACTCCATGCTTGACCTTATAATACTGTAACTCTTTTTATTTAAAGCATTACCACTTTGTGCAATGTATATTTTTTTTATGTTTATCTACTCTCTTTGGCATTTCCTTTACAATTTGTATAAGTGACCATGAGGCCTTTATACTATCTTGTTTGTATTTTTAGGAAGGGTCATAAGGCCACTGTCAGTGATATCTATTGTTATTTGAACCATCAATGGTTTTTCTTATAGTTTAAAAGACCCGTGAGGGCCTTAACATTTATTTTACATGCCATAATGGTGTTGTAGCTTCGTTCTATTGTTCGTAGATTATAGCTATGGGAGTTCTATATATTATTGAAAAATGTTTACCGTCACTCTATTTGATTGAAAGATAAGCATAAGGCTTAGTCATTACTTACTTATTACTTGTGATGTATAAGCTCAGCTGTAAAATAATTTGAAGTTTTTCATTATTTTTATAAAACCCTAATTATAGCCAGAAGGCCTTGTAAGAATGTAATGTATGTGGTCGTGAGGCATTTTAACCTAAGCGCTTATTTTTATAAATAAAAATACTGGGCCAATCGAGCCACTCTCAAAAAATTTATTATTTGTTAACTTTGATAGCAAAGGTTGTAGCCCGTGAGGCATTTTTATTTACGATCTTGTATATTATTTTTGATTTTTACACAATATTTTTCCTTCATTCAATAGTTACCACGTTTGGGGGAAAATATTATACATAAAATAGACTAAACGTCTTAGGTCATGAGGCCTCTTTTGATGTTATTCTAGTTTATAAAACAAAATAGGGCTGTAAGGCCACTATCACAGAGAAATTCTGTTATTTATTCCTAGCAATGGTTTTGGTGACTTGTAATGACCCGAGAGGGTTTGACAATTGAATCCTGACTTTACAATCTGTTATTTGTCTCTAAAAGTAGAAAAGAGTTTAGTTTGAGAAAGAATAAAATGTTGGCCATAAGATTGTTCTTATCTTTTTTCTTTCTTCGAATAGAAGTCGCAAGGCCATACTCTGTCTCAAGTCATGAAACCATTATTAAGTCAATTAAAAAGGGGCTATATTGTTTTCTTAGTGGATAAGACTAATTTTAAAATGAACGATATAATCCCTAAGGATTTTATGTTTCAAATCTGTAAGTAATAAATTACATATGACAATATGAATTCGACTTTCATCCTATACCAGTGCTGCAGCCTGCCGATAAAATCGATTTGGTATTTTAATATTAAAGAGTATTACAAGAGGCTAACTCTTCCGTCCTTATAATTAACTATTGTAGAACCTAACTCAGATAATAATTTTCTTAATTTTGTTTATCCTACTGTATCTAGGGTTTATCGAGTGGCTAGAACTCAACCCTCAATGTAACATACCCAAAAACTAAAAACTAAATATTTCTTATTTATTTCAGAAAAAACATTATTTTAAATTTATTGTAAATTTTATGACCGAGTCGGTCAAGGATGACTATAATTGAATAATTATTTATTTTCATAATTAAATAAAGGTGACACCTATCTAAGGGACATTGTTAAATAAGTGTTCACTAACCCACTAGGAGGAAGGAGCAGCTATAGAAGGCTGTTTGACAAGTGGCAATACTAGCATTTCACTAGCAACAAGAGCATAATCCCTAAAAAAAGTGGTCATCTTCCTTGTGTTGGAGCCATTTACCCAACATGCACACATATTTGGTTAATTTTGACCTATTTACCCAATATCCTAAGTATAATTGACTTACTTTGCATCAGATGAGCACACTATACATGAGCACACCCATGCCCTACTTTAGTCAAGGAGGCCAACTAAACCTTCTCCTTCATTCGGGGAGGCTAACTGGGATTCCTCCTTAAAACAGGGAGCAATTCTGGGGTGATCTCAGTGTCATAAATGCACCTAATTGCTAACTAATTGTTGTTTCACCTAGCAATCAGTTAAGATGAGTTTTGAAGGTGCCTCCATTCATTATTTGATTATTTTTGGTCAATATTTATGAACTGGAGATAACACTGGCACCTACAACCACTTCTAATGACATGTGTCACTTCAGTTAACTCCATAAGTGTAAACCCAAAATAAAAATTTAAATTTTTTCCTACGACAATTAAAGTTTAAAATCATCGATAAGGAGAGTAACTTAATTGCTAACAGTTAACATACTAAAGGGTCTAATCTAGAAACTAAAACAAATTCCTTTATTAATTTCTATAATTGCATTATTCACTATCTGCATTCAAAATTAAGTATTGAAAGATTGATTTAGTAAGTAACGATCTGAAGTGGTATGAGCTGAAAACGATTGTTTGTTTACTATGTACTAAAGTTTGTCTCCTGCTTAAATGAAGGAATTTTAGTTTATGCCCGAGGCTTAATTAGCTCTTGAAGCTAATGCAGTGAAAATATTATTCTTGTTACAGGTCTCTTTACAGGTAACTTTTATTTCCAGTTTTAGGCTCAAGAATTGTAATATACCTGTTATACCTCGATTCCATTAAGTGTAAGATGGGGTAAAAATTTCGCTCACTATTACTATCAAAGGAATCAATCATGTTAGTGTCAGAATTTACACAGTATTTCATAGAAGTATGACTAATTCAGTTTCGACGCCATTACGACTATACGCATTGGAACAATCGTTCCACATTTTATTCTGCATTGATCTTCCACTACTAATATATAACTTTCTTAAGGGATTTAATTATTTATCCCGTCATCAAAATACTTAGTGTACCACACCTATATCAGCAAGAACAAAATCCTACATGAACAACCATTTATGCCCAACCTTAGACATGTGAATGATAATATAAGACCACAAACTCTTTGTGGATCATTCATCAAACCAT
The DNA here is from genome assembly GCA_001517045.1 of Pseudotsuga menziesii. Taxonomy (NCBI): domain Eukaryota; kingdom Viridiplantae; phylum Streptophyta; class Pinopsida; order Pinales; family Pinaceae; genus Pseudotsuga; species Pseudotsuga menziesii. The sequence continues at coordinate 23,633 of LPNX010165210.1, forward strand.
CAACTGGGTTAATTTTGCTGTTGGTAATCTTACCATCTTATAAACATGTGGAATACTTATTTACAAATGAAACATTTCTCTATCTATTGAAAACCCATAAACTTATTTGTAACTATGAGACTTCATGTAAATTCATAAAGGCTTCAATTCTAATATCCATTAGGTTATTAACTGCATAAACTGGTTTAAAAATAGACAATGATGTACGAAACAAAAATACTTTTAACATCATTAATTGCAACATATAAGAAATTGCTTGATGAAAAATAGGCCGAAATCATTGATATAAAACATAATCAAAATTGAACAGCATAAGGTGAAAACATAAAGAGGACAACACATGTACGTGGTTCACCCCAAACCCGGGGTCACGTCCACCAAAATTGTTAATCTTTTATTAATATCAACTAAGATAATTTCAATTTCCGCAACACAATCTGTTGCCACTAATTTTCCTCTTTCCATAACATCTATTTCAAGGTATTCTTCTTGTAAAGCATTCATTCACCTTCTAAAAAAATTAACCCAAGACGTCTACATATAATGTAGAAAACTAAGTTCACCATCACAGATAAACAAAGGTTAAGTTATGCATTAATAATTTATAAAAGGTGAATCAGTAACGTACACGCTTGATTTCTCTTTGAACAAAAATCTGGGCTACCTAAGTTCCCTTCTCTCTTAAGCTGATGTCATATCATCAATATTTATTGTTCCAAGCACACCCTTATTTTAAATAATCCTTCCTAAGAAAAACTACATGAAGGCACTACTATTTTTTTTCTTCCAAATCTTAGCTTTTCCTCTTCTCATGACATAAAAGCTAAAGTTACCATAACTATATTAATATATATATTACTTTAGAGTAAAGTGAACATGGAGGGGATTCCCTATGGAGGATCGTTCCATTCTAAATTAATCCTCATCCCTTTATTTAAATATGTTTTACTTATTATTATAAACTATCGTTACATATGGAATGGATTCCTATGAAGGGTCATTCCCGAAACGTAACTCTCTTACAAAGTTTAATTGGTAAATAAAAAACATATTAATAGAGAGTCACTCCTTTTCTCCACTTTACTAAGCTTTTAAGCATCTATGGTAAATAAGATAAGCTAATATCAAACTTACACCAAAAATAAAAGCTTACGGCACTACTTTTGAATACCGCTCTATTCTTGAATAAATTATATTGTTGTTAGTGTAAGGTATAAAGTTCCAAACTCTTGCACCGTTGCCTTCAAAGCCAGCCTAGGTGTTGGATAAACTTTCAAGTGCGAGAAAGTTCCATATCATTTATTAAGAAGAGTATTAAATTCTATTAGTGCACAAGGTGGTGTAAAAATACAAAAGGTTCATGACTGTTCACAAAATAAAATTGACAAACTTTCTAGCCAGGCCAAATCTGTAAAATCAATATAAGGAGAAATTATTACAAAATTGCAAGCTTGGAACATAATTTAGAAGATGGTTGCAACTCAGATCTATCTCGCAACTCCATATTTATAAATAAATCAAGAAAAGTCAAAGGGCAGAAAAACATACCTCATTCTTTTACGTGTGAATATAAAGGATCTGGTTCCCATCGAAAGGCTAGAATGATCCCAATTCATGAATCACAAAGAACCTCATAAACAGATCTAGTGTTCAAAGCAAAGGTATAGTGACTTTAAAAAAAATCAAAGTGGCTCTCATAGAATGGGTACAGTTTCGTTAATTCAAAATCACCATGTTTCCAACAAATCATGGATGAGGTTCGTTAGGCCAAATAGCCAACAATTTCAAACAAAACGTGCCAACAATTTCAAACAAAACGTGGCTACATTCTGAAATGTTTAAGCCCAGTGGCTGCAACCAATAGGAAGGGTTCTCACCAATACACAGGTTGGATTCTACAAGGTATAAGCACAACGACTTCTAGTAAAAAATGGAGGTTCTTCCAAATGAACAAGTGTGGTTCTATACAAAAAAATACACTGAGATTGTAGATCAGAATTTAGCTAAGCCTTCCAATTCAGCACGCAGAGATATACCATACACTACGGATCTATACTTTTGCGATTTCGAACCCATTCCACTATGGATCCAACTGTAATAAAAAAAATGGTGACTCCTAACCCAATACATAGAGTTAGTTCCACACATACCTTGTAAGTTCCACTCACGGGCTGATTTGCATTATACCTTGGCACACCAGATTAGGATCCGCTCAATTGTTAGCATGAGTCCCATCAGCTAACCAAGAGTACCTCCAGTCAAAAAAATCCCCAAAAGTAAACCAACAAGCTGAAATCAACCCGATGTAATGGATATTTCCCCAAAAATGCAGATCACAGTCTTTTTTCCTTCCCCCCAAGGCCAAAATGGAACAAGTGGGACAAAATGCAAAGCTCCATCCTCCAACTGCCATAAACTCTGGTAGCTCAGCGCACACAGAGAGAGATTGCACAAAAATCATTTCCTTTATTCCGACCCATGATCCTCTCTCAAACGCAGATCCCGTTGTGTAAATCTCTCCTTTGGTCGTCCTCTCAAATGCCCCCCACCATCTTCCTAAATACAACTTGCTCAATTTATTATCCTAACGCCATGCTCCTCGGCCATAATTGCTAAGCATAGCAATTTTCTGTTACAAATGTCAGGAGGATTTTGGGCTGAGACATCCCAAGATTAAGGTGACCATTTCTGCCCTAAAATTAAGGCAGTAATTTTGCCCTAAATTCTGCCAAGCAGTTCCCCCTCTTAATTCGTTAGTCAGGTAATTATGTCTGGGCATGCGTCCAACCCTATAGGGTCATTTATTTATTTTAATCTTATTTCGAAAGTATTTCTCTTATGCATGTATGTTCATATACATAGATGTAATGATTTAGGAAATT
>LPNX010165240.1:0-16171 GCA_001517045.1 Pseudotsuga menziesii
CAGGAGGCTTAATATCTTGAGGGAGATTCTTAACCAATTCATTAAATCTTCTGTTAAATCCTTCCACTGTTTCATTATCTTCCTTATGGCTAGAGTGCAAGACAGTTAACAAGGAATGGTGATCCCTCTCCCCATTTATCATTAAAAGCTTCAATGATTCCCTTAAGGTCTTTAAACGTGTTATCATCATGTTCCATAAACCAATCAATGGCCTCGTCCTCTAAGGACAAAACAAAGAGTTTCATCTTCACATCCTCATGGTTGTGTGCCATACACCATCTTGCAATACATAAATTGAAATTTCTGATGTGGGCTTAGCACTTGTAACATTGTCTCCTTGAAAAGAAGGCAACTTATCTATAGCTTTCTCTGGAACTTCATGAGGGTAACCAACAATTTTAGAGAAATCACATGGTCTATAATAATTATTCATTGTTCAGGTTGGTTTACTTAGATAAACAACAAAGGCATATTAGAAATTGGCTTCTTCTCCAAGACTTGTAAAGATTCTACAGGGAGCAAGTTTGTTCAACTTCCTCTAAAAGCCTTTTCAGGCTTTAAGAGGGAGCTAAGCAAACCAAAGGGCTCCAGGTAGAATACCTTACTATTTATTTTTGAAGTGGAGTCGCCACTTGGAGAACAAGTAAACTTCCAATATGAGTAAAAAATAAAAAAATAAATAAAATAAAAATAAAAAAATTTGGTTATTTCAAGAATTTTATTAACACTTTAAAAACAAATTAAATTGAAGAATTAAAGAATTAGATCTAAAATTATTTAATTAATGTCAAGACCAAGGACAAAAGACTTGTCCCCGGCAACGGCGCCAAAGATGTTGCCGCCTAATTCACACTTTAAAACACAGGAAAGTCACAACCTGCTATGTGTGTCCTTGGGGGCAAGCGAGAGCTGGGGACCACTGTCACCACAGTCCACAACTCCTCCATTTAGGCAAGATCCCAACAGAGCCAAGGGGGGAGGTCCCTACAGGAAAATGTTCCTAAGATTATTAACTATTAGTTAAATGGATCTTTTATTAAGATTACAAAATTACAAGACCAGTGCCTAGATTAAATGGAGTCAAAAGATTACAAATTACAAACTTACAAAAGAATTAAGAATGATTATCCACAGTTGCCTAAGCTAAGCAAGATCTACAATATTAACAATATGAACAAATGCTAAAGAATTACACAATATGCACAAGTTATTATGTCAAAGATCAAACAACAAATTGCTTTCAGATTACAAGATTAAACAATGTGATTTCTTAATCAAATGAATTACAGATGCCACCACAAGAGTTTGCGAAACCGAAAGAAATACTTGCAACTGAAAAGTGAAAAGCTTGCAGTAAAAAACCTTGAACAGCAAGGCAAAGATAAATAACAGTGACCTGTGTTTGTAGGACGTTTTGTAATGTCTCTTGTAAATTTTAATGAATTTTATTAGAGTTGAAATCTTTGATTAAGTCTTCGAACCGGTGGTGTGACTACCCCAATCCAGTATTTCTCAAGTCAAAGAGGGAATGCTGTTGCGCTCAACAAAGTGGGAGCAAAGCCCACCCGTAGCTCACAGGTCAAACCCCAATGCCCCGGTGCTCAACAAGGAGGACGTAAAACGCCTAGAGACCCCCCATGGTCTACTACCCCAAGTCGCCTCCGAGGCATTGTTTTTAATCAACAGGAAAATTACTAGATGGATGCCTATTAAACTAAGACTTTTCTATCCCCTGTCGTATGTCGAGAGTACTCCGAAGGGTGATAATCGAGTAGAGGAGCAGGAAATAGTGAAGTTGTTGTTGGTTAATTTTANTCTAAGACTTTTCTATCCCCTGTCGTATGTCGAGAGTACTCCGAAGGGTGATAATCGAGTAGAGGAGCAGGAAATAGTGAAGTTGTTGTTGGTTAATTTTAGAAGTAAATTTTAGTCTTGGTGATTAGCATGCAAGGTTAATTTTAAACTATCAACAAGATCAACCAAGCGGTATCCCTTATGGGAGATGCTGGTACTTGATCTTGGACTGAAAAATAAAGTGTAAAGATTGTCGTAGAAAAAAGAAAGTTGTTTTAACTAAGCTAAGCCCCCACTTCTCCTGTTTTTCGTATCCAACTTGAAGTCCCTAAAGGGAGATGACAAGTGGACAGAGGATACACCGGATAGGTGGGTTGTATGGTTACTCCTTTAACAGAAAATTTAAAATTACTGAAACTTGAAAGAAACTGTAACTAGCTAAAGCAATGCCTAACCGCACAACAATCTCTGTGACAGAGATGGTGGTCTGTCACAGAGATAGTGAGTAACCGAAAATAAAACCAGCTATCCTAACCTCACAACAATCTCTGTTACAGAGATGGTGGTCTGTAACAGAGATAGGTGGGTAAACAGAAGTTACAAAAAGATTAAACTAACCTCACTTCAATCTCTGTGACAGAGATGGTGGTTTGTCACAAAGATAGGTGGGTAAACAAAAAAACTTGCATAAAAAAAACTAACTCTAAGCAACTACTTATACAAATTTACAGCAGAGAAATACCCCAAAGAGAACTTCTCATTTGGGGTTTACAATGTAATAGAAGAGAGAGAAGAAGTGTAGTTTAGGGCCTCTTTTGGACCAAATTTTTCGCTGGTTTTTTCTGGGCAATTTAGGGCAGCATAACCCCCTCTTGCTGTGCACAAAACCTGCAAAAAAATCAGCAAATTACTTGCTGGAAATTACTGCAGAAAACTGAAACAGAAAGTTAGAACAATTTAGTGTACAACCCAGAAATTTTACAGAAAAATCTGAACTTTAAAAAATGGAAAACCAGAAATTTTAGTGACTGAAAATGAATGTTTTTAGGGTGAAAACAACATATAAACAGCAGATTTATAAGCCTATACTAATATATAATGGATGAGGGCCCTAAAACAAGGGTTATATTCACTATACAGTGAATAAAACCCAGTTTCAGGATAGGAAAAGAAAAATGCCCGAATTGAAATAAGAAAAAACGAAATCCTTGGAGGTGCCCTTTTTAGCTTGGAAAACCTGTAAATGAACTTATGAGAGAGCTGCAAAATGTAAGCAAAGAGGTGAGTACCCAATAAATCTACCAAAATACTTTGATAAATCTTATTAAGAAACTCACAAATGGAAGCAGAAATACTTCTACTTACAAATCTCTCCACAAAATACTTTGTGGAGAACTATCTAAGCTAATACAAATGCAAATCAAATAAATACAATACAAGTTACCTCACCACAAGATGCATGAAATGACAGCACAATATTCCTCCAAAGTATTCTTCTATTACAGCCCAACTAGGGCAAGATCCAATACAAAAAATGGCAAGAGGCTTGGGCCAAATGCTTGAGAGAATATGAGAAGAGAGTAGGGAAAGATTCCGGCAGCATAACAATAGCATGAGAGATCATGATAAATGAGGGAGTGAGACTCCCATTATATAGTTGAGGAGCAACCCCAACCCCTTGAAGATCAACAGCCAAGACTAGATCTAGATCTAGATTAGATCACCACTAGATCTAGGTATTTGACTTTTGCACCCTCTTAACCATTCTCCACCCTTAGATTACTTTTCAATCCATGGCTTAGGTGCTTGATCCATGTCACAATGAAGCCTAACCCTTAGATCTAGGGTTTCCATGACTCAAGTGGGGCCTCCTTTGACTCAATTTTTCATTTTATTATTTTTAATTTTATCTTTAATTTTATCTTTAATTTTTTAATCTTTTATATAATCTTTAATCTTTTATTTTATCTTTTACTTTTACTTTTTATTTTTAAATCTTTTAATCTTTTATTTTTATTTTTATCTTTTTATTTTTCATTTAATATTTTATTTTTTAATTTTTTAATTTTTGATTTTTAATTTTTTAATTTTTAATTTTTAATTTTTATCTTTTATTGAGACAAGAGGAGCACCTCACTTGGGGAATCTTTAAAAATTTATTTTGACCATGGAGGGGTTTACTATGATTAGCCACCTCCTAAACTTAATTACCATGGCCTTATTTGTTTTTTTCCTTCAAAATCAAATAATTTGAATTTTAACTTAGGGGAAAATTAAATAATTCCCTAGGGGAGATAGACCCCTCCTGACCAAAATTGGTCTATCTCTTCAACCACTTGTCTGAATGACATGGGACTCGAAGCAGTGGCTTAGGGGGTTTCATAGCAATTTACCTTGCATTCATAGCCCCTATTACAAAATGTCAGTGCTTGAGCAATTACATTATTACATCAAAACTGAGTTAATTGACCACCAAGGGGTGAAGTTAATTAACTAGAAAAAATTAATAAAAATACAACAACATAACGAAATTCCGCAAGACTCTATACAAATGTCTAGCATGGTCATGAATAACATTTTGAAGCCTTAGCCACCTCATGGACTTGACTGCTAGAACTCCCGTCACCACTTTGGAGGATTTTGAGTGAAAAACCAAACCAATTAAAATCGTTTACTCAACAAGATCAATTGGAAAGGGAAAAAACACTCGATGAGGGGACTTCCCTAACAACCAGCTCCATGGTGTGGCATCCATATCATATGACCCACACTAGCACATATAATTACATTATTTTCCCACGCAGGGTAGCGGACATTTTGTTTTACAAAGGGGCAATTGCCCTGCAGAAGTGAAAAAATCCTCAGATTTTTCCAAGGTACAATTTGTACAACTATGTACATCTTCATGTACATGAAGTTGCCACCTAGTCGAAATAGGTGGGCAACAGTCTCAATAAAAGTATTGCAGTTGTCTCGGTTGGTAAATTTTAAGATTATTAAACGAGTTGATTAGGGAATGGGTTAATTCTTAGTTTGGCCCACTAAGACTCACCTCCCTGAACTGAGCACTGAAGTAGCTTTACCAAGTGTCCAATGGGGCGAGGATGAACCTACTTGGAGTAGCCCCCTGACTCTATAGTATTCGCTCTTTGCAACCTCCCGAGTTCTTAAAGATTTGTTTTATATGGATTATCCTATTAAGCTAGTCACTTTAATCCCTTTCTTATTGTTCCACCGTTCCAGCCAAAGGCTTACAGTGTTCACAAGAGCATATAGGGACTATATCCTTGGTTTATTTTTAAATAATATCAATCGTGTAGTTGTTGAAAAATCTCAATATCTATACTCTTGTTTCCGAGAACACGGTTGGATTTGTTAATTCCTTAACACAGTCGGACTTGTCTTTTGGGAATTGTGTTGAGTTTTGAGTGTTGGCTTTCCAATTTTTTTATTTTACCAAAGCCTAACCATAATTCCTAATTCCTAAAGCCTAACCACCAACTCACCAAGGTGGTTAGGCTTTAGGAATTCCAACCACCAAATCCGAAAGTGGACAACTCATAATTCCTAAGGCCTAACCACCAAGTCGACCATTCCAGCTTTGGAGGAGTAGGTGAAAAACTCAAAAATTACAAGTCGTTTATTTAACAACATATAATTAACAAGGAAAAAACACCTTGGATACCCAGATTGATATTTAAGTCCTAGGAAGCCAAGTTATTTACAAAAAAAACCCATGCTACTACATTTTTACAAATTCCCCGTAGGGTATGAACATGTGGTAAAAATAAAAAAGGGCCCATTAGAGGAAATTTGGGGTCTAAAATGGGCCTTATAAAAAAATGTGCCAACAATAAATTCTTGTGAGTTGGAATTCAAGAACCAATAGAATTTCAATAAATTATGGTTGACTTGACATATTTGTCATAAAAAAAATACCTTTTTTGTTCGTATTTTCAACATATCTTCCTGTGTTTTTACTCAAATTTCGAGTGGGAGGGCTCATTGGATACGGAATTTAATTCTGCATCCAATGAGTACCCATGCTGCATCCTTTTGACGGACTCTGCTACCCCAAAAATAAGAAATACCTGAAAAAACATGATGATGATGAACGGACAAAACATGATGATGATGAACGGACCCCACTACCCAAAAAACAAGAAATCCCTGAAAACACGTGATGATGACATCATCATCACGTTTTTTCAGGTATTTCTTGTTTTTGGGGTAGCAGAGTCCGTCAAAAGTATGTAGTGTGGGTAATCGTTGGATGTGGAATTTAATTCAGCATCCAACGAGCCCTCCTGCTCTAAATTTGAGTAAACAAACAAGGAGATATGTTGAAAATACGAACATAAATAGTAGTTTTTTTCTTTCTTCCTCCAAAATTAATAAATATTATTTTATTATTTTTCTTAGGAGGCCCATTTTAGACCTCAAATTTCATCTAATGTAGGGAGGCCTAAATGGACTTCTGAACTCGGATATTGAACAAGTACTTGTTCATCTTTGGTGGATCACTTAAAATTCCAACTGAGTGCAACTCAGGTGGTAACAGGTTCTACTCAAAAACTTGGCACAGACATTACCACTACAACCCAACTAAAATTTTTCTACATGAACACCAAACAACATCACTCAATGCATTGATGATTGGCTTTTGCAAATCTACAACAACTTACAATGTGTTCATGCTTCTCTCCAAGAATGTGAAAAAAAAGTTGTATTTAAATGAATTATGCATTGAGAATTTAATATATATTCCCTTTTATGAGACATATGTCCCCTAGAGAAACATGTTACATGTGATCAAGCTTTTTTTAAATGTAGGTGGAATTCTAATAGAAGACATAATCGCTTTTTTTCCAACTTTGAAAAATTAAATAATTTCTTTTTGAAGGCTAGATTTTCTGTCAACTTGTTTCTTCCACCCACATTCTTAGGTAACTTTGAAAATCCACCCGTCGACATGCTTCCCATTTCGAACTGATTCCTATGTCCAATGATTCTTGAGAGATTAAACTACCAATATAGATTCAAATCGCTTGAGGTGCATGTTGTACCGCCATTTGTATGGGGTAATGTAAATTTTCCTTTGAAATCCAAATCAGGGCTAAATAGTATATTTAATTTGTTACTGGAAACCACACATGAACTTCATTTACTAGTATTGCAGCGGAAATAAAATACTGAGAAACATCCAGAACATCACAAAAGCATAGACAGTTTTTTGGGTATGGAAACCCCCAAATAAAACCCAAGATGGGAAAATCGGTGCAGTAGTCAAATATGAAATATATATTATGAAGATATGAAACTTTTACAACCAACAAATAGATACACCCAACCTGGCGAATAGAAACCTTTGCTAAATCACTAAACAACCCAGCGATAAGGTACGCCCACCCTCGGCAGTTGTACGGCCCCTGTGTCACCAGTACGTCCCAACTTTATGGAATTTGTACGGTGCTGACGTCAGGATTACAAAATTCATACGGCAGCTGTACGACCCTACTGTTGTGTACGGTGCTGCTACTCTGCGCGATTTGTACAGTCCCTGCTCATCTTGGTACTCTGACGAATCTTCTGGGTGACTACCCCTCTGTCTTCTCAACAAATTCCTCCGTCCAACTTCTCTTTGTCTGTATCTCTCCTATGTACGTGTCCTTTCCACCAAATCTCCTTTTTAACTCAATGGCTAAGCGAAAACCCTAACCCTCACTATGGATCAATAGACGTGATCCTTCGGTGAGATCAATGGCCAAGATTAAATTAACCATCACTTAAATATTTCACTTTTCACTTCATTAAAGTGACTCCATTAAGTCAAAATCAAATTAGAATAATTAAAGTATTTTCCTAAGTCAAAACTAAGGAAAATCTTTTCAATACATTTGGCTTCTTGTTTAATGTCTTTCTAGCATGCAAGGACACATGCAATGCTAGAAGACCTTCCTTGTTGCCACTTTCTAACACTCCCTCTCAACGAGGAAGGGATTCAGTAGCAACACAACTTGTCTTTGAACTTTACAAAATTGTGTCTGCAAAGTGCCTTGGTGAAAATGTCTGCCACTTGCTCATCTGTCTATGTGTACTCCAACCGAATGGTTCCTCTCTATACACAATCTCTCAGGAAGTGGTACTGAATGTCTATGTGTTTGCTCCAACCATGGAACACTGGATTTTCAGATAGCCTGATGCCACTCTGATTGTCACAGTAAACTACTGTAGCCTCTAGCTCACATTCAAACAACCCTGAAAGCAAATTCTTCATCCACATTCCCTCACAAGTAACCAAACTGGTTTCCATGTACTCAGCCTCTGCCGAGCTCAATGCAACTGACTTCTGCTTCCTGTTGAACCAAGAGACAACCCCTGATCCAATGCTGAAGCAACAACCTGAAGTACTCTTTCGGTGCTCTACACATCCTTCCTAGTCAGCATCTGTGAAGCCTGCTAACTGCACACTCCCCTTGCGCTCATAAACCAACCCATACTCCACTGTAACTTTGATGTAGCGAAGTATGTGCTTTGCAGTCATCCAATGCGCTCTTCTAGGCTCCACCATGAATTGGCTCAAAGAGTTGACTGCAAAGCTAATGTATGGCCGTGTGTTGACCAAATACATGAGCGATCCGATAATCTAGCGATATAAAGTAGGATCAAATCTGTTTGATCCTGATGCATCAATCTTCCTCTAGTTGGAAACTAGAGGTATGTCCATAGGCTTGCAATCCACCATCCTGAATCTCTTCAAGATCTCCACTGCATACTTCCACTGTCGAATGAAGAAGCACCCGTCTCTCTACACAAAAACTCCAAGCCTAGGAAGTAATGCATCAATCCAAGGTCTTTCATTTCAGACTCAACTACAAGGTTGGACTTGCAGTCGTCAATCAGCCTCTCATATCCTGTAAGAAAGAGATCATCTACATATAAGACCAGTATGAGAGGCACCTCACCTATCAAGAAGTACAGGTTGTGGTTCACCTCACTCCGCTGAAATCCCATCTCCCGTAGATAGCTGTCTATCCTCAAGTACCATGCTTGAGGTGCTTGCTTGAGCCCATAAAGAGCTCTCTGCAACCTGCATACATGTGTCTCTCGGTCCTCCACATCAAACCCCTTGGTTGCTCAATGAATACCTCCTCCTCTATGACTCCGTTGAGGAAGGTAGTATTGACGTCCATCTGATGGACACACCAACCCATCTTTCCTGCTAAAGAGATAATGATCCAAATGGAAGAATACCTGGCAACAGGGGCGAAGGTCTCTTCATAGTAAATATCGTCCTTCTGTGAAAACCCCTTTTCCACGAAGCACGCCTTGTACTTCTCCACGCTTCTGTCTGCTGCATGCTTCACCTTGTAGATCCATCTTGGTCCTACCACCCTTTTACCTTGTGGCCTCAGCACAACATCCCATACCTGGTTTTTCATGATGGAGTCATACTCCTCAACCATAACTTCCTGCCACACATCATGTTGTGCAGACTCCTCGAAACTAGAAGGTTCAAAATTAATCAACTATGTCATAAGTGCCATATCGCTAAGTCTCTCTAGTGGTTTTCTTTGCCTCATGGAGCTCTGTGGAGGATTTACCTGCCTGGAATCCTGAACTATGGACCTAAATCACTTAGGCCTTGGCCTAGTGTCTACTTGCTACGACTCCTGGATATTCGTCTCCTACTGTGGCTCATCCTCCAAGTCAATGACTGTAGGATTCGGTCCACCTGACTCCCTCTGACTACCAGAACCTATGCCCTGTGTCTATACATGTACCTGTACCTCTAGCTTTTCCAACTTGACCCCCGAATCCTGTGTTGGTTGCTCCTCTACTGGTAAGTCCATAGATCTTCGCAAGGCTCTGTCCTCATCAAACTCGACATCCCTACTCACAATGATCCTCTTGCAATCAGGAATATAAACTCTGTACGCCTTCGAAGTTTGGTTGTAACCAAAAAGTAACCCCTTCTCTCCAGAAGGGTCCATCTTCTTCCTAGTGTCAACATGAATGTGACAATAACAGACACTTCCAAATATGCGCAAGTGGCTCACATCTAGTCTAGTGCCTGTGAAGACCACCTCGGGTGTCTTCCTTCCCAAAGCTGTGTGGGGACACCTGTTTTGAATGTATACTACAGTCCTGTATGCCTCAACCCAAAGGAATAGTGGTAATCCCTGATCAAATAGCATGGCCTTGATTGCTCCTACCATAGTCTTGTTCTTTCTCTCCGCCACTCCATTTTGCTGCAGGGTATGAGGCACTGTGTGCTCCTTCTTGATCCCCTCTGCTGAGCAATACTCCAAGAACTCATTGGAGGTGTACTCTCCCCCATTGTCCATTCTCAAAACATGGATCTTCCTCCCTGTCTGGTTTTCCATGAGAGTCTTGAACTCTCAAAACCGCTCAAAGACCTCTGACTTGGCCTTCGAAAAAAAAATCCAGGTTTTCCTGGAATAATTGTCAATGAAAGTGACGCAATAGTTGTAACCACTGAAATATTGGACACTCATAGGGTTGCAAACATCCAAATGCACTAAGTCCAAGGTCCCCTTAGACTTGTGCTCACTCTGTGGGAAAGGTCTCCCAATGTTCATCCCCAATGCACAACCCTTGCAGTGGTTATGCTTCTCCTCCTGTACTTGAGGAACTCCAATGATAGCTTGTCTCAAGTGCCTCAGTGCTCCATGGTGTAAGTGTGGCATCCTCCTATGCCACAAATCATCCTGACTGTTGCTACTATTGACTAGAGCCTTTGTAGACTCAAAGTGTAGTCTATACACCTTCCCGCTTTGAATCCCAATCACCCTATCCAAACTCCCATCTGACCCCTTGGGCCTGATGTACACCCTATGGTATCGAAACTTCACCTGAAATCCCTTGTCCTCCAAGGTGGAAACGAATATGAGGTTCTTAGTCAACCCCGGAACATACAATATATCGACAAAACTGAGGGGTTTTCCAGACTCGCTTTGAAATGAAACAGTGCCAACTCCATGCGCCTAATACTGTGCATCATCACCAACTCTATGTGAAGGTTTAATTCACCCTCCTACAAGTCCTTGAAGAACCTCTTTTTTCCTGTCATATGACAAGATGCTCCACTATCCACATACCAAACGGTGCTGCCTGTGGTGCTTGCCATGCAAGCAATCAAGCAAAAATCTTCATCGGACTTCTTACTGAATTCCTCCACCTCTGTAGATCTTGCCATCTGGGCATTTTTCTTCTTCTTCTTCCAGTCTGGGTATTGGGAGGCAAAGTGTCCCTGCTTGGGGCACTGCTAGATGAGCCTGATCCTTGACCCATGCGAGTCTCCTCCCATACAAAATCATCCCACAATCTCTGCCAATCAGGGAGCTTCTCCCTAGCCACGACACCTTTGACAAAGGTGTCCCATGGCTTAGAAAATCCATTGAGGGCTATCCAAACTAGCTCCTCATCCATATTCTTAGAGCCAATTGCTCCAAGCTCGTCTTTGATCTGTGTGAGCCTTGTGAGATAAGGCACCACTCCTTCACCCTTGGTCATCTTGGTACTGCGCATCCTCTCTTGCAGCACATCTTCCGGTTTTTGTTCTTGCTTTGGTACAGACTTTCCAAATCCTTCCACATCTCTGATGCGGTCTTCTTCCCGAAAAGATGAGGGACTATGTGGTCCTTCACTCCATCCAAGATAATCAACACGGCTTTGGAATCAATCTTCTTCCAAGCTACCAACTCTGTCGGATCTGTGGGTGCAACCTTCGTGGAGTCAATGTGCTCCTCTGCATCACTAACATCCAGAATCCTTGTGGTCCTTTCTTTCCATGTAGGAAAGTTCTGAGTCCCCTGGAGTCTATCCTCGAATCTCAATTGCACGACCATACTGAAGTGTACCTCTCAAACCCTAGATTTGAACTCTAGGTTTGTGTCTTCAATGGATTCGTCCCTGATCTATCACTACTGCTGCAAGTCTCTCAGATTTAGCTCAACTAAGCTTTGATACCATGTAAATTTTCCTTTGAAATGCAAACTAGGGTTAAACAGTATATTTAATTTGTTACTAGAAACCACACATGAACTTCATTTACTAGTATTGCAGCGGAATAAAATACTGAGAAACATCCACAACATCACTTAAGCATAGACATAGTATTTTGGGTATGGAAACCCCTGAATAAAACCCAAGATTGGAAAACTGGTGCAACAGTCAGATATGAAACTTTTACAACCAGCAGATAGATACACCCAACCTGGCGAATAGAAACCTCTGCTAAATCATTGAACAACCCATCGACAAGGTACGATCACCTTGCGCAGCTGTACGGCCCCTGTGTCAGCAACATGACCTAGTTGTACAGAATTTGTGCGGTGCTTACGTCAGCAGTACAAAATCTATACGATCGCTGTACTGCAACTGTATGGCCCTGCTGTCGTGTACGATGCTACTCCTCTGCGTGATCTGTACGGTCCTTGCTTAGCCTAGTACTTCGATGAATCTTCTGGGTGAGTGTCCCTCCGTCTTCTCAGCAAATTCCTCGGTCTGACTTCTCTCTGTCTTTATCTCTCCTGCGTACATGTCCTCTCCACCAAATCTCCTTTTTAACTCAATGGCTAAGTGAAAACCCTAACCCTCACTATGGATTAATGGATGTGATCCTTCGGTGAGATCAATGGCCAAGATTAGATTAGCCATCACTTAAATATTTCACTTTTCACTTTATTAAAGTGATTCCATTAAGTCAAAATCAAATTAGAATAATTAAAGTATTTTCCTAAGTCAAAACGTAGGAAAATCACTTTAATACATTTGGCTTCCTGTTTAATGTCTTTCTAACATGCAACGACACATGCAATGCTAGAAGACCTTCCTTGTTGCCACTTTCTAACAGGTAATACTCCTCACTTTTGCCAAAGCAGACCATATGGAACCACACACTCCATCACTCCATTCACGATGGAACCACACATTCCATCGCTCCATTCATGCTACAGGGTTATACCTTAACCCTGCATTCTCGTACTCCTATGGATTTAGATTTGATGGAGAGGTTATGACTGGATTCTATGCATTTGCCCAGAGGATGGTGCCTAGTGCAGATTACTGTATAGAGATTTCTCAAAAGTTGGAAGTGTATAAGAGGTCCACGAAATTATTTGGGTTTGAGATGGCTATTATTGATAGGAGCAACATAATGCCAAGTATTATGTATTCTAAATTTTTAATTTTACCTTCTAATTTATATATTATAAATTTATAATTTATGATCCTCCTACAGGTTCGATACCCAACGCCTTAATGATTTGGTTTACGTCTACTACAATATTAGGTTGTGGGTGAAGTAGATTGAGAAAAAAATTGACATGAAGGCCATTTCATTTGATGGGATTGACACCACTACGTGGCGGGTGGAGTGTGAGAAGCGTGTTATGGAGGAAACCCCTGATTGGCTAAAGGATGATCATGATAATGATCATGATACAGAAGCTCTAGATGAGGATGTTCTAGAGGATTTTCAGTTTCACACTGAGTTTGGGACTAGGAGTGTGCCATCGTCGGAGCCACAGTCAAAGTTAGAGGGAGATAGACCCGGCAGTAGCACTCGTAGTGGTAGAGGACTACCTACTCTACCTTCTTCTTCTACAGGACATCAATTTCAGCCGCCTTCTTCAGTTTCTAGAGGACATCATTTGGTAGGGTCTTCTTTTAGAGGATGTCAGAATCCAGTATGAGGCCCATGAGCATCAAGGTCACCTACTCCTAGTTCTAGAGGACAGATCATTTCCACAGCGATTACCTTTACCAGTAAAAGGGGTAGAGGGAATCGATAGTTTATTTACTTGATTTCTTTGTAGATGACTCATGAGTCATGATGATGATCATGGGATACATTTGTTACAATTTTGATGACTTAGGATTCAAGACATGATTCATTTTTTATGTGTGATGTACCATTAGGCATCTTATATATCTTATATACTAGTTTTCTTTCCATATTCATGTGGCAATGTGTTTATTTGATGTTATCGTTGCTTTAGATGTTTAAAAATTAAAAAAAAATGAATGTTTTTTTTTTTTTTAAGTTTGTCGATATATTGCCGATGTGTTCCTGAGATGTTTTCTGGACCCTGCTGATTTTTTCATCGAGATGACGTTCGCAACATTGGTTTTTATACCTATGTACATGTGTTGCATTTCCTTGAGATGTATGGTCATGGATATTGATTGTTGCCATTTCATATATGCCTATGGTGCTTTTTCTCTAGTTCAACTATGTATCATATGCATGCCTTATGGACTGTTATGGAATTCTATGATTTACATTGATTGACTGACTAGGCTCTGTTTTCCACTAGTGATCTATTGATGAGTATGATGAGTAGGATCATTTCATAGCATTACATCTTAGTGGTAGTTTTTGTTTTATATACATGTCTCTATTTGGTAGGGTCTCTAGAGTATTGCGTTGATCACAACCTATCTTTTGGTTCCATATATTGGCCTTATCCATCTTCCATCCATTCACCCTTGCTTAAGAAAAATCCTTTTTGATCCAGATATGAATAAGTAGCTGGAGGGCCTCCCCCTCTATGACCTCTTTGTTAGGATGGCCTCCATGTCTTCCCTGATGTCTCGGCTTTGCTGTGTGTGACAAAGCTTTCTGATCCCATGTGCCTTTCTTGTCAAATCACAATTGATGTTGGGTAATGAGTTAAGGCGTAAACTGCTCCTGAGGCTTAAAACAAGTTTCCCCATCCTTGAAATTGGTTAGCGTCTGGAAGGGTAGGTACACCTTGAATGAAGAGCTTATGCCTATTTTGCTCCAAAATAGCATTACCGTGGCAACTTTGTTGCACCTATGGATAGTGGCTAGCAGTGGAGCTAAAGCCATGTCATAACTGGTTCCCAAAAGGCAATTCAGGGTCAGTATCTTTCAGTGATTCTTCAACTAAAGGATTGCAAATAAATAAAGTGTTTCAGTGAAATATCCAAAGAAATAAATAAATGCTTCAAAATAAGAAAGCATCAAATGTGAAAGTGAAATGCAAAGTATCAAATGAAATAAAGGTGGGGCTTTCTAAAGTCAAAGGGGCACCTTCTAGCACATTATCCATTTGTGAGACACCTTCTCCCTAGTGTTTCAAACTAATGAATGTCATAGAGAGCTCCATATTTCCCTTTGTCTCCAAGAGTAACTCAAGTCTCCCATGATCAATACTTCACTTGACTAGCCCTTTGACTTATTGACCATTCACTCCACCCAAGAGAAGGTTGATCTATGTTTTGTGATGGCTAGTTAGATATTGACATGTTAATAAAGCACTAACTGTTTACTTTATGTTTTGTTATGTTTTGTGTCTTATGATGAAGATTATGCAAAGATTCAGTTATGATCACTTGTGTAAGGTAGAGTCTTATACTTAGTTGTCATTCAATATACTTCATAATTAAGTGAATTATCATCCTTAGTTAGGCTTTGGATGTGGTCCTTATATCAGCTTTCTTCATTGTCAAACTTTGACCAAGTTTGACTTGGTCAACGAGACCAGCCAACAGTATGAGATCTTCATATAGTTATCTTTGATCATGCTATAGCCTTTGGAGGCCTATTGGACCTCTCCAAAAATCATTTGCAACGATTTTAAATTAATAGTTAATCGATTAATTTTCCTAAGTTTTCAGCACGTTAGCCTAAATATTAATTTAATTATTTGGAACATCTCTATATATCAGATTGCAAATTGGTTTTAGCCATGGATTTGATCCATAGTATGGTTCTGGGGTCTGTTATCCAACTTTTTGTACCATAAGTTGGGTTACCTGAGGAGCCGCCAGTTGACAGACTTGTTCAAAGCCCGATTCCAGTGTATCAGTTGATCCGTCTGCCTGTCTAGCCAATATTGGCTAGTCACTCTTTTATTTTAATAGTTTTGACCATGGCCCCGCGGGGTTTGTAATAAAATGTGCTAGTAGGATATTTTTGAGTGGTTCGGTCTCCTGAGACGTAGAATCTCAAATAGGGTATTCCAGGGAGTTTTTTGCCCCTGACAATTATGCTTTGCCTTCAGCCGAGTATAATTGACGAGGTTTTCTCCCGCTTCCTCCAAAGCTGGAATGCCCGATGTTGAATTCTGGGCCTTGGGGGGTTATTAGAGCCCAACTGAGTGTTATAAGCCTACTAGACATTATTTAGATAGATCATGGTCATGTCCTAAGTCATCTGGACACATAAAAAAAAATTCGAAAAAATCTTTTTCGAACAGTGAAAAATTATTTTTTAATTTTTGATTAATTTTCCTAAGTTTTTTTTGGTTAATTTTTCCATAAATTAAATGGAAAAAACCCGTTCATGATCCGGACTCAGAATTCAGTGATTGAAGGCTCTAAC
>LPNX010165240.1:17542-80267 GCA_001517045.1 Pseudotsuga menziesii
ACAAAGAATCCATTCGTGGAATCATATTACAATTTTGACCAAGGGAGCACCAAGATCCAATCAATGGTACATTAATTAAATGGCAGCTTAAGGTTCAATTTAAAAAATTACTATGGTTTTTAAAATATAATAGCAGGATTCCAGAATGGTAAACTATTGACAAGGGTTCTAATGAAACGGGTCCCTAGTGAGTTTTCCATCATTTCCTAGTCACTTTCACTTATGTATCATGTGTTTTGAGTCTTGACATTGGCTCACCAAGGGGGGGTGCATTCTCTCCAAGGGGGGCGCACTTCCTCATTCCAAGCTAAAGTTTGAGCAATGTAATGTGTTGAGGGGTGGAAAAAACCACCAAGGGGGTTCCCTAGTGACCCCAATGTTGTAACTTAGACATCCAGTTATCATTTTTATCATGTAGATGGGCTCATTGAGAAATTCACCCCCCTCACCCAATGACAATTTCAACCCATTTAAAAATTGTAAAACTGAGGTCAATTCTCAGCCATTAATCTCTCTTTTGGATGTTTTGATCCTAGCTCTTCATCCTTATGGGCTAGGGATTTTGCTCACCTCTTCTCTATAAAAGAGAGTGAGCTCACACTTGTATACGACTTTTGGCCATTTTCAGTAGCGAATAGAAACCAGATTTTATTGTGCCTCAAATATCTTGTGTTTTGGAGTGTTGTTGATGGATTTTGGCCCTTGCCTTCTTCTTTGAGTGTTTAGATCTTGGTTTGTTTGGTTTGGAGCAATTTCTCTTAAGATTTGCATGTAGGGAAGAGCAACAAATTCGCCCCTAGTGCCTTGGTGTTCTCAACAAAGGGTGTTTCTGCGTAGAGAAATCGATTTGCTTGTTTGGTCTTTTGTTTCTTGCTATTTCTCTTGCTGATCTGCATGTTATTTTCAGTTTGTAATGCTGAGTTACCTTAGTTTTTCGGATATCTTCTGATCCACACTCATTGGGTTAAGTTTTTGTGTTGCAGATTGAAGAAATCAGGATCTATAATGTGCCCCAACCAATTGTGGAGTTTTTCCGAACTAAGATTTATCCAACTTGTTGCTAGGAAGAGTGGGATGACTTCACCAACCTTCAAGACGCAAATAAGTACCTCATATATGGTTCTAGATCTCTAAAATTCCATTAGTCACTCTCTATTTTATTGTTTTCTCTTTTCTCTCTGTTTTGTGTGTGTATGCTTGTGGTTCTGTTGGCTTCTTTGTGGTTGTAGCTTGTGGTGTCTTTCCTAGCTTTATTTTCCAAGAGAAAACCTTTACCAAGTGACTTCAATTCGCCCTAGTAGCAGGCAATGGTGTTTAGTGTAAAAATCAACCCTTTCGATGCTTCTAGAACCCCATGCATGCATGCTTTACTTGCTGTCCTGTTTTTGGAGCAGCAAGCTGTTTAGTGCTAGAATACTCTCCAAATTCAAACCAACCCTTAAATCCTCAAAATAAATCTGAGTTTCAAGCTTGTTTAAGTCTAAATCATTCCAAGATCAATTCATCTAGGAGCTTATATCTTTTTCCTAGCACCTAATCTTTCTTGGCATTGTTTTCTTCCAAGTTTCTAACCCTCTAGACTTATTACAAAGCTGTCCCAATTTTCTGTTTAGCTTAACTCTTAGGACAGCCACCTAAATCCAACTCTAGTGATTGTTTGTGTGCCTTGAAGTGCAAGATTAGCCTGTGATTTGCTAAACCAAGAACGACACCCAACCTGAGACCTTAAATGTGTCACAATTAATTACATAGAGGTATCAAAAGGCATCGTGACTGGTTGGCAAATCTTACCCTATAGGTTTCTCTGTGTTTGAATCCTTTTCAATGTCAACGTCTCTTGGGTTTTGTGTCTAGTTGTCATTCAAGTAACTTCCTATTTCATTTCTATCAATGTGTTTCTTGTTTGACCTTTCATTTTCATTTGTTAAATCAGAAGTTTTCCCTTAGACCGAACCCCCCCAGGGTACCGTTTTTAGACTTGTTAAATCTCAAGGTGCCCTGTTTCATCTATAAATTGCTCCTACAGCTATCATGAGAAAGCCAATTTCACTGGCAAGTATCCAAGAAAGTTGAATTGGGACACTTTCCATGGTTAGTCTGGATCTGCTTTCAGTGATCCAAGAAACCTAAAGAGAGGGGACCCTGCTTGGCGTGACACTTTGGGGTAGAGTCTCAAGGTTCTACCGGTCTGGCAATCGTCATTCTCTACCGATACAGAGATCGCTAAATTGTGTGACAATAGTGCAAACCATTTTCAAAGTGCAAAATTTTAGGAAAAGTTTGCACCTTGGGGGATTTTTAAGATGGATCTATACTGGTTTAATGTGTAAATCCCTCGTATGTGCTCAAATCCCTCGTATATAAATCCTTGATGGCTCAACCCCTAGCTGGCATAGCAAGAAGGATCCAAGTTTTATTAATTTTTTTAGTTTTAATTAACTATAATACTTTGGTTTTGAACTTTAGATTAGGGCTGACATTGTAAAATATTTACTTAATATTTTATTATTTTATTAGGGTGTCACATGTCAACTCCACATTGAGCATGGAATTACACTTCTCCCTCATACTGGGATATAGAAAGTGCATCTCGGCACAATGAATATGCTGCTTATGCAAATTCCAGCCACACAAGCATGAGTTGAATTGTTTTTTGTCTTGTCTTTTTAGTATTGATCTAGGAGTTGCATTCCCACTTTCACATTGTTTTTAAACACTGAATGTACTCTTTTAGTCCCATTGAGCTATTTTTGTGGTCATTTGTTGCCCGTAAATAAAATAAATTATCTTATCTTATCTAATCAGCATTCTCTTTTAGTATGAAACACTCAGGTTTTGACTTTTGCCCGGCTTTTGAAGTCGTTGGACATATCAGCGACCTTCCCACTGTAGTTTTACAAACTTTTCATTCACGGCCTTCCTAGTGCATGTCCTCAGATATTCTTATAGGCTGACACTGTGATTCCCAACCGAACATTTCTCATAGCCCAATGTTTCTCCTAACCTTTGATGTTCACAAACTCACATTTCCTTCTTTGTTATTGAGGGTTTCATATAACGTTTCTTGTGTTGCACTCAAATGTTTTGCAGAACGGACACAACCAAAAATTTGAGTTATAATCCAATCCGATACAAAATAAAACTCGCAGATTCTTGTAGAAATGGGGCACAAATTGATAATAACAAGAACACTGGAGGAAAATAGGGCAAAACATATGTAATTTGTTGTAGAAATGGGTCACAAATTGATAATAACATGAACGCTGAAAGGAAATAGGGCAAAACAAATGTAAATTTGTCAAAGCTTTACCTGAGAATCAAATATCCTATCTCACACTCAGATCTCACATTCACAGCATCACTGCTGTGATACCTTGTTGTCCAAGTAGCAGCATCTGACTGAAAATAAAGAGCATACACACAACATACACAAGAGATGTGGAACAAAAGGGTACTACCTTTAAAAAGGATGAATTGAATGTTCCCATAGGGTACATCAAAATGTGAAGGCCTACTGACTGACGGATAGCCTTCTGACTTTAACCCTTTATATCCCCTAAACTATTGATTTCCTTTTGACTAGACCATACATATCACATGTATAATTTATTACACAAAATAACTAAATACATATGTTAAGGTGTGTATTTATCAAGCTAACAGCCTTTGCACAGTCGCTTGCTGGAATGTAGCTGTCAGGTTCAGGCTACAAAAGAAGACAGTGATCATTTAAATTTGGTATAAGATATAGCTAGATGTTTAGATAGCTTATACAAGTAGGCTGTTGATTAAATTTATTCATTTTGGCACGATTTGGTTGAGCATACTTTGTAAATGAATTAGTGTTGGTGAATTTGGCAGAATTCGACTTGTAGACAAGTTCGATGGTTACACAGTTTGTACACTTAGGTTGTTTGCTAAAGCCAAATTTTTAACTCAACATAGTGTGCGGATCAACAAAATATGCACTGTTACCAGCTGAAATAGCAGTCCAAGCCGTGAGTAAGCATACGAGGGAAAACTTGAAAAGTGACCTCTGTCACCTTAGTCACTTGTCCCCAACTACTTCGGAAGTCGAAACCTCCTAGGGGAGAGCCCTATTTTGATCCTGCAAAGACACTTGAACACAAAAATAGATCTTGCATATATATGTGTGGCAATGACCAGTGCCTAATGGAATCTAAAGGATGAATTGTAACGTAGGTGTATAAAGATTATGAGTGCAATTATTGGTTAAATACCAGCATATAATATATCCCGAAACGTAAGTATGAAGATTGTATGCAACAATTAGTGATTAATGAATTAATATGCACCATGTAATCAACAACGTCCAGCACTCCGAACAGAACAAAAGGCATGAACAAATACTAAATAGTGAATACCGCAATACTTGTCAATCACTATCAATTCATAAACAACAAATATATTTGTGTCAGTCATTCACGAGAAGTTACAGCAGTATGAACTCAGAGATCTAGAAATGCAAATACAATATATCTGTGCAATCTTAGCAATATTAAATTTATAGTAGCATTAAAGTATTAGCAGTTTGTATTCAGCCCATTCTCCAAGTGTCATAACCGTGATTCAACACATGAACATATCAATCGCTAATGAAGGCATTCTATATGTATATCATGTTAAACCAAATCCATAGAACCAGTATATGTAAACTGCCAATTAGTCGCAGCAGTAATCATGCAATTTTTTATTGTGTGTTTACGGGATGGAAGGGACAGCCTCTCGGCTACCTTAGGGGCTGAAAGACCTCGGTCTAGAACGCAGAGACAGGTCTGTACTAGACCTTGGCGAAGCTGTGGCATGAAGGCTGGAAACCCGTGGGGGTAGGGCTGCGAGGAAGGAAGGGAGAGCAGCGAAGAAGTGGAGCAGGTTTAGATGGCCGCAGAGGTAGTGCAAGGTCAGCATGAAGGGAGTGAGGGAAAGCACGAGGTAGAGGGAAAGGGTTGTGTTACCACCTAAGTTGTACTTAGTGGTTTTTATCAAGTGAGCCTGGTGAACCGGACAAGGATAACTTGTTCGGACTTCAGAAGACCTTCAGTCTTGCTTCTGGGAAACTTTGTTGTACTATATCACATGTTCATACCCCCTTGGGGGAGTTGTAATAAATGTTCTAGCATGATAGTGTTTGTAAAAGACTCGGACTCTTAGACTTTATTTGTCAATCCGATCAGCCCAGGGTGTTTTTTCCCTTGGTTATTATTGGTTGTTGAATAAACGACTGATAATTTCTGAGTTTTTCACTCAATAACTCCAAAGTTGGGGTGGTCGGCTTGGCATTTAGGCCTATTGAGGTTATTAGAGTCTATGTGTCAATGTATAAACATGCTAGACATTATGGTCGAGTCATATGAACATGTCTAAGTCCCACTAGGTTTTTTCAACTTTTTTAAATTTTTAATTTTTTCACTGTTTTTTATTAAAATTTAATTTTTCCAAAACTTAGGCTATTTTTTAATAGTTTAATTGAAAAAATTGGTTTTGTAATAAAAGTGGGCCAAATAATCAGTCTCAGTCATGTAGGTGCTCATTTTCAAGCTAAGAGCACCATGTAAACCCACATTAGAGGAAATTTCAACTCAAAATGGGCCTCCTAAAATGAATTAATAAAATAATAGTTAAAATAATAAAATAATATTTATTAATTTTGGAGGAAGAAAAGAAAAAAACTACTTTTTTGATGTCATCATTCCGTTTTTTCAGGTATTTCTTGTTTTTGGGGTAGCGGGGTCCGTCAAAAGTATGCCGAGTGGGTACTCGTTGGATGCGGAATTTAATTCCGCATCCAACGAGCTCTCCCGATCGAAATTTGAGTAAAAACACAGGGAGATATGTCAAAAATACAAACAAAAAAAGTAGTTTTTTTATGATACCTATCCCCAAATTTATATTAAAAAAGTGTTTAACACCTATACGGTATTTCAAATTTAAAGCAATTTCATTGGCTAACACATGATGACATGGAATTTGAATAAAAGTTAAAAGGCCCATTTTGAGTTGAAATTTCCTCTAATGAGGTGTTTTTTCCCTTGGTTATTATTGGTTGTTGAATAAACGACTGATAATTTCTTAGTTTAAAGTGATTCCATTAAGTCAAAATCAAATTAGAATAATTAAAGCTATGTTGCACAAGTTTTCGGAACGTAGGGAACGTCGGTACGAGTATCGGATACGTCTAGAGGTTTCCCCCAAATTTGCAGGAAACGACAGGTTGGGAACGTCAATAATATATATTAAAAAAATATAATTAAAAAAACATGAGAAGAGAAGAAACGTAGAGAAAAAAAGAAACATTAACACAAATTGGATGACTTAACTTCTCCCTTGTATTACGGTTGTAACTAGAACCTCTTAGCAGATGGAAATGGCAATAAAATCAAGATTACCATCCACGTCATTGATTATATAAGGTAGACTCTTTCCTAAAGTGGGGATTTTTAGAAGTTATAGTCCCTATATTTGTGGCTATATGTATAGAGTAAGTTTTTAGTTTTGTGTCAACTATGATTAAAATGTATTAGAATATTATATGTTTACAAAACATTCTATGCCAAGGTATTTGCAAAGGTATATAATTATTCAAATTTAAATTATTATAAAATAAAAATCAAGATTTTTTTTATTTAAATGTAATATATGAATTTAGTTTTAAAGTAAAATTTAAAACCATTTCCAATTAGTTAAAAGTTTACTTTTATTCATAAAGTAAATAGTAAAGGAAATAGATTTATTTTCTTTTATTTAATAATATATAAAAAGTCAAAATAGTACATTTATTATTGATTAGCTATAACTTCAATTCAACGTAGGGATGAGTGAATACTCTAGCACAAGTGTTAAATAGAGATCAATGCACGAACTCAACAAGGTAGCACGAAAAAGACTTTTATTGCAACTTAGTTTTCTAGAGATTTTTTTTAGTCAACCATATATATGTATGGTCGCAAGGAAATAGGAATGTTGTTAACAACCAACATGGCGATCATGATTGCGTGGAAGTTCCCAATGAAGGAAACGCGAAAAAAGAAGTCCCCAAGTTCCCGATTTTAGAGGGTAAACATTCCCAACAAGTTCCCAACCATCCGGAACGGTTCCCATTGGATTGAGAAAGTTCTCTACAAGTTCCAAAGTTCCCTGGAACGTCGGAACTTCGGGAACGAGTTTCCTAAAAGGCAGGAGCGGTTCTCATGCTACATAGAATTAAAGTATTTTCCTAAGTCAAAATGTAGGAAATTCACTTTAATACATTTGGCTTCTTGTTTAATGTTTTTCTAGCATGCAAGGACACATGCAATGCTAGAAGACCTTCCTTGTTGCCACTTTCTAATAGGTAATACTCCTCACTTTTACCAAAGCAGACCATATGGAACTACACACTCCATCACTCCATTCACGATGGAACCACACACTCCATCGCTCCATTCATGCTGCAGGGTTATACCTCAACCCTGCATTCTCGTACTCCTATGGATTTAGATTTCATGGAGAGGTTATGACTAGATTCTATGCGATTGCCTAGAGGATGGTGCCTAGTGCAGATAACTGTATAGAGATTTCTCAAAAGTTGGAAGTGTATAAGAGGTCCACGAAATTATTTGGGTTTGAGATGGCTATTATTGACAGGAGCAACCAAGTATTATGTATTCTAAATTTTTAATTTTACCTTCTAATTTATGTATTATAAATTTATAATTTAGGATCCTTCTACAAGTTGGATACCCAATGCCTTAATGATTTGGTTTACGTCTACTACAATATTAGGTTGTGGGAGAAGCAGATTGAGAAAAAAATTGACATGAAGGCCATTTCATTTGATGGGATTGACACCACTACATGGAGGGTGGAGTGTGAGGAGCGTGTTATGGAGGAAACCCTTGATTGGCTAAAGGATGATCATGATACAGAGTCTCTAGATGAGGATGTTCTAGAGGATTTTCAGTTTCACACTGAGTCTGGGACTAGGAGTGTGCCATCGTCGGAGCCATAGTCAGAGTTAGAGGGAGATAGACCCGACGGTAGCACTCGTAGTGGTAGAGGAGTACCTACTCTACCTTCTTCTTCTACAGGACATCAATTTTGGCCGCCTTCTTCAGTTTCTAGAGGACATCATTTGGCAGGGTCTTCTTTTAGAGGATGTTAGAATCCAGTACGAAATCCACGGGCATCAAGGGCACGGACTCCTAGTTCTAGAGGACGGGCCATTTCCACAATGATTACCTTTACCAGTAAAAGGGGTAGAGGGAATCGATAATTTATTTACTTGATTTCTTTGTAGATGACTCATGAGTCATGATGATGATCATGAGATACATTTGTTATAATTTTGATGACTTAGGATTCAAGACATGATTCATTTTTTATGTGTGATGTACACCATTAGACATCTTATATATCTTATATACTAGTTTTCTTTCCATATTCATGTGACAATGTGTTTATTTGATGTTATCATTGCTTTAGATGTTTAAAAATTTAAAAAAATGATTTTTTTGTATTTTTTTAAGTTTGTCGATATATTGCCGATGTTTGCCGATGTGTTTCCGAGATGTTTTCTGGACCCTGCTGATTTTTTCACCGAGATGACGTTCACAACATTGGTTTTTATACCTATGTACATGTGTTGCATTTCCTTGAGATATATGGTCATGGATATTGATTATCACCATTTCATATATGCCTATGGTGCTTTTTCTCCCGTTCAACTATGTATCATATGCATGCCTTATGGACTGTTATGATTTACATTGATTGACGGACTAGGCTATGTTTTCCACTGGTGATCTATTGATGAGTATGATGAGTAGGATCATTTCATAGCATTACATCTTAGTGGTAGTTCTTGTTTTATATACATGTCTCTATTTGGTAGGGTCTCTAAAGTATTGCGTTGATCACAACCTATCTTTTGATTCCATATATTGGCCTTATCCATCTTCCATCTATTCACCCTTGCTTAAGAAAAATCCCTTTTGATCCAGATATGAATATGTACCTAGAGGACCTCCCCCTCTATGACCTCTTTGTTAGGATGGACTACATGTCTTCCCCTGATGTGTCGGCTTTGATGTGTGTGACAAAGCTTTCTGATCCCATGTGCTTTTCTTGTCAAATCACAATTGATGTTGGGTAATGAGTTAAGGCGTAAACTGCTCCTGAGGCTTGAAACAAGTTTCCCCATCCTTGAAATTGGTTAGCGGCTGGAAGGGTACGTACACCTTGAATGAAGAGCTTATGCCTGTTTGCTCCAAAATGGCATTACTGTGGCAACCTTGTTGCACCTATGGACAATGGCTGGCAGTGGAGTTAAATCCATGTCATAATTGGTTCCCAAAAGGCAATTCAAGGTCAGTACCTTTCAGTCATTCTTCAACTAAAGGATTACAATTAAATAAAGTGTTTCAGTGAAATATCCAAAGAAATAAATAAATGCTTCAAAATAAGAAAGCATCAAATGTGAAAGTGAAATGCAAAGTATCAAATGAAATAAAGGTGGGGCTTTCTAAAGTCAAAGGGGCACCTTCTAGCACATCATCCATTTGTGAGACACCTTCTCCCTAGTGTTTCAAACTAATGAATGTCATAGAGAGCTCCATATTTCCCTCTATCTCCGAGAGTAACTCAAGTCTCCCATGATCGATACTTCACTTGACTAGCCCTTTGACTTATTGACCATTCACTCCACCCAAGAGAAGGTTGATCTATGTTTTGTGATGGCTAGTTAGATATTGACATGTTAATAAAGCACTAACTATTTACTTTATGTTTTGTTATGTTTTGTGTCTTATGATGAAGATTATGCAAAGATTCAGTTATGATCACTTGTGTAAGGTAGTCTTATACTTAGTTGTCATTCAATATACTTCATAATTAAGTGAATTATCATCCTTAGTTAGGCTTTGGATGTGGTCCTTATATCAGCTTTCTTCATTGTCAAACTTTGACCAAGTTTGACTTGGTCAACAAGACCAACCAACAATATGAGGTCTTCATATAGTTATCTTTGATCATGCTATAGCCTTTGGAGGCCAATTGGAGGCCTCCAAAAATCATTTGCAGCTATTTTAAATTAATAGGCTATTAATCGATTAATTTTCCTAAGTTTTCAAAACGTTAGCCTAAATATTAATTAATTATTTGGAACATCTCTATATATCAGATTGCAAATTGGTTTTAGCCATGGATTGTATCCATACTATGGTTCTTGGGGTCAAAGAATCTATTCATGGAATCATATTACAATTTTGACCAAGGGAGCACCAAGATCCAATTAAAATGGTGCCTTAATTAAATGGCAGCTTAAGGTTCAATTTAAAAATTTACTATGGTTTTTAAAATATAATAGCAGGACTCCAGAATGGTAAACTATTGACATGGGTTCTAATGAAACGGGTCCCTAGTGAGTTTTCCATCATTTCCTAGTCACTTTCACTTATGTATCATGTGTTTTGAGTCTTGACATTGGCTCACCAAGGGGGGGTGCATTCTCTCCAAGGGGGGCGCACTTCCTCATTCCAAGCTAAAGTTTGAGCAATGTAATGTGTTGATGGGTGGAAAAATCCACCAAGGGGGTTCCCTAGAGACCCCAACGTTGTAACTTAGACATCCAGTTATCATTTTTATCATGTAGATGGGCTCATTGAGGAAATTCACCCCCCTCACCCAATGGAAATTTCTAACCATTTAAAAATTGTAAAACTGAGGTCAATTCTCAGCCATTAATCTCTCTTTTGGATGTTTTGATCCTAGCTCTTCATCCTTATGGGCTAGGGATTTTGCTCACCTCTTCTCTATAAAAGAGAGTGAGCTCCCAATTGCATACAACTTTTGGCCATTTTCAGTAGCGAATAGAAACCAGATTTTATTGTGCCTCAAATATCTTGTGTTTTGGAGTGTTCTTGATGGATTTTGGCCCTTGCCTTCTTCTTTGGGTGTTTAGATCTTGGTTTGTTTGGTTTGGAGCAATTTCTCTTAACATTTGCATGTAGGGAAGAGCAACAAATTCGCCCCAAGTTTCTTGGTGTTCTCAACAAAGGGAGTTTCTGCGTAGAGAAATCGATTTGCTTGTTTGGTCTTTTGTTTCTTGCTATTTCTCTTGCTAATCTGCATGTTATTTTCAGTTTGTAATGCCGAGTTTGTTAGACACACCAGGCACACAGAGAGGAGGGGGGGTGAATCTGTGTGTGCACTCTTTATTTCTTTTTCAATTTTAACAACTAATTCATCAATGCATTATTCTACTATTTACATAGTCATTTCATAAACATCTACCACTTCATCATTTATAAATCATAAGCATCTAAATCAAGGAGTCATAACAAGAACCATAGCACAAGAGAAGTTGAGAACACAACACCATATGATTTTGTAATTTTTTTTTTGTATTTGTCTTTGGAACGGCTACAACCGTGAGGTAAAATCAACACCTATTGATACAAAGAGCACCTACTCTTGATCCAGGACCCTGCCTAGTTTTCTTAGACCCTGCTAAGAAGGGTTTGAGGTATCCTAACCTTAGATGCAAGACAAGCTTGCATTTACAATTAAAGCTCACTGTCTCAACACACTTTCATAAATGTCACTGTCATATCATACCAACACTTGTCTCTAGTCCACTTCAACACGTCTTCAAGAAGCATTCATCAACACTTCTTCATACAGTCACATTAACTCTTCAGCAACTTGTCTCTGTCCTCTTCATTCTGTCCAAGAGCATTCTGTCAGAGAGAATATCAACAATTTATCATCATACTGTCCATGAATTCACAATCTTTTGAGCACATCTTCATTCATGTCATCAGTACTATCTTTCTGCTGCCCTAATCATCATTCTGTTCAGCATCTTCAACATTCTCAACATGTTCACCAATTCATATATAAATCGGCATATACATCATAGTACAGTCTATGCCATCAAGTTGTCTCTATCGTTGCCCCGAAAACACTACCTTCATGCTGCTCCCACTGTTTCAAAACATCAAGCATGTCCAGTTGCCCAGAAATCATGTCATCAACCAGTCACTGTCAAATCAATCACTGTTATGTCATGTTATGTCATGGCTGTCATTGACATCAAGGCTTGCTCAATCTGCAATGGTCTAATGTACTCGCTGCTCATGAACTCATGCCCAATCATCCAAAAGATCTGCTCATGAAACCTAATCATATTTCCCTAGGCACAGTCAATGAGTGCCTTCAAGCTCTGTCATAGGCTGCTACAGGATCATCCCTCAAGTCTGCGCTAAAACTCACTAAAATATGACTTCAAGGAAAGCATAAAAGAGCACAGTTAAATCAGCTTTCCAAACTCATTCAATTGCAATTGTTTTACAATCAATCACTGTAGCATTAAGAAAGTTAACCTCATGTCCAGGTTGTAACTTGTCAAATTGTAGGTTACTGTAGAAATAACTCAACTGTTCCTGTCTTCACTTTGGCAGCTTCAGTATGTTTAAAATGGCTTGATATAGACCTGAGTTATATTGTACTTTACACATTTTCAAAACTTGTTACAAGAACTTTAACTTGTTTTCAATCCATCTGATGGACATGTTTTGTTGCTTCCTTTTATTTGAGTTACATAGCTTCAATACTGAGATGATCTTCAGATGCCAAAGTCTGACTTGTGTCTGAGTTTGGTTTGCTTCAGGAATGCAAAAAGGCTTTTAGACTTTATTTAACTGCCTCCACATAAGATCGTTGCTACTCCGGATATGTTTAGGGTAGACTTCAAACACTTCTTCACATAACTTCTGTGGCTGCCACATGTTCTTCTCTGCTATAAATTAGGGTCTGTCTTGTTGCCGTCACCAAAGCTCAAATCTGCTCCTATACCACCGAAACTAGCCCCAGTCCTCCAAAATATCGAGCTCTTTTCTTCACACTTTTGTTGGATTAAATTAACCCCGGGCAAGTCCAAAAGGACTGCTGTAAGTTTGTGAAAGAAAGGGTAAAATATAGACAGCCCCTCAACCGAATCAAGACATATTGTTGTTGCCAATAAATTAGAGCATCATCAAAACCAAAAAAAAACAAAAAGCTGCAAAAAGTTGTTGACTGCTCCTGCTACTAATTCACAAATTTCCTCAATCCACGAAAACCACCTCTAGGTTGCCAAAATAAAAATAAAAATGATGTTGCAAAATTCAGCCTCAAGAATAGTCTGAAAAACAGAGAGATATCATCCCAACAGCTGCTCCACGAATTTTGCCTCAGTAGGCTGTCCAAAAATCCTCAAAGCTCCCATGAAATTTCCCATTTCAAAATGAATTTTTGATGGGGTATTTATAGTGATTTTTCACTATAATTTGGAGCCGACTTGTACAAAAATTAATTTAATTTTCTTTTTGAGTTCTGGAGTTGACTTCATCAATTTTCATTCTTTATTCCATCAAAATAATATTTTTATACTTTTTCTTAACCTTTGGAGGCTGACTTGTCACATTTTTTATTTTATATTCACAATATAGATATACAATTGAATTGCTTCCACAAAGTCAACACGATTTTAATGCCCTTATGATTTTTTTCTCATGCCCGCAAGGGCCAACATATGTCCGCATGGGGGTATGCTTTGAATGCCCGCAGGATCTATTAAACAATGCCCGCAGCACTCCACAGGATACCCACAATTGCCACTTGGTTTATGCTTGCAAGGGCTCTTTTCTCTTGCCTTCAAATGTGCCCGCAGTTCTTCCAATTATGCCTGCACGAGCTTGTTTTAGCCCACCTCCAATGATGCCCGCAGCCATCAAGTTTGCCACCATGCCATCCAATAAGCTTATGCTTGCTTGGCATATGTCTTCTCCATTCATGCTGTCCATCCATGCTTGATATTCATATCTTTGTCATCACCCTTCAAGCCATTCAATGCTTGCTTGTTTATCGCCATGTCACCATGTCATCCAAGCCATGTGCATTGTCCACAACATCTTTAGCTAGGGTATTAGGGCCATCTCCAATTGACCACAAAATGGGTCAATTGGCTCATTAAGTGGTCAAATGTCCAACACTCTGTCCACTTTGTCTATGTCATCAAGTCTTTCATTGTCTCCTTGTCTTCCTTGTACTTTGACCTTGACCATGCCATATCATCACTTAGACTTTTGTCATTAATGTGTTGTCATCAATGACAATTTTAGCCAACAATCTCCCCCTTTGTCATTGATGGCAATCTCATCCAACTTCTCTCCCCCTTTGACATTAATGACAAAGGGCAGAAGCTTCACAATGCCCAAAAAAATTATTCTTGATATCTTCATAGTCAAGTCTTCCCCTTTGATTGAGCTGGGTATTATTTCATGAAGATCATCCTTGCGCTTTCTCTTCAATAAAAAGAATATTTCTATTATTGTAACCAAACCTTTGACCTTTTGTTGAGCATGTTACTCCCCCTATCAATCAGCTATCAACCAATATCTTTCAAGGTAGAAATCCGACATAGGTTCTCCCTATCAAGTAGACTTGCCTAAATCTGGCTGAATAGTGTTTTCTTCAAAAATGTACTTTTGTTGGGCTTTCTTGATATTCACACATATTGTCCACACTCCCGTCATTTCTTATCTGATTACTAAATCATCCAATGATTTAGTCCTTCAAATTACATACTACCATGTTACCTGAGTTCGGATTCTTAAGCTTCATTGTGGATTGTACTTTTGTGCTTTCAATCGGGCTTGAAGAATGATGATTCTGATGTTAATTGCCATAACCAGAAATGGTAAAATTTTGTACTGCTGCTGCTATTTGACTTCCAGATCTTCTTGTCTTACTGTGTCACATGATTCCTTGTTTATACAATCACAAAAATTTCTTGCCAAACATATCCATAATCTGAATGCATTAATAAATTCATAAAAGGTAAGCGTGCATCAAGAACACTTCTTCAAGAATCACCAGGTTGTTAGCTAACAATACTCCCCCTATCAGCATGCCGAATTGCACTAAACTTGTCTTACCAAACTTGATCCCTGCCTTCCATTAGTTTTCCTTGTACAGGCATGATCCTAGGACCTGTTACTTCTTTTGGAGCATCCATCATTTTCCCATTGTGTCCATCCTCCAATAATGAACTCATGGAGTTCTTAAAGTCATTAATAGACTTCAAGAATGGCTTGCCATATGGAAGCCATCTTCACTTGTGCATTGATCGTTAATTTCATTCAGATTTAGCACACTGTTTTTCTTCATCCACACTTGCTTCTTGGCATCTATCTTTTCATCATTTTCTCCACTGTCCTTGTTGGTTTTCTTAGCTGAGCTGTATGTTAGTCTTCTCATGGTATTCCAACAATCTTGAGCTTTGTGCCCAAGGCCATTGCAATCATGACATCTCATATTTCTACAATGTGCTGCAAAATGACCAAATCGGTTGCATGACCAGCACCTGACTGAGCTGGTGAAACTTCCATCACTTCTTTGATCAACTTCTTTTCTCCATCCTTGAGCATGTCCTTGACTATAGGTTCTTCTCTTTTGATCTTCAAAACTTCTTGCTATGGTCTTCTTCCAAGATTCACTGATTCTTCTTGCTGACATGTATAAGGGACTCCTCCTTGATTGATTTCTTTGACTTGCACATTCTTGGGCTTTGTACTCAAACCCACTACACATGTAGCATCTTAAAGTATGACACGTGGCAACAATATGTCCTTCTTGGTTGCATGTCCAACATCTAACCAAGTTGCTTTGTCTTCTAATATTTTTCCTTCCATCTACACAATCCATTGCCTTGTGTCCAAAGTTAGAACAAGAAAAACAATAACCATTAAATCCATACCTGGAAACAAGTGGTCTTCTTTGTGACATGGTCCTCCTTGGCAGGTCACGATGATTGGATCTTAAGTGGTCTTCTTTGTGACATGGTCCTCCTTGGAAGATCATGATGACTAGATCTTCCTTGCTGAGTTTTAGAATGTTCTTTCTTGCTTTCTTCGAAATGCTTAAGACTCTGCAGAATCTTTGCATAACCCCTAGGCTTTTCTTCAATCTTCTTCTCTGGGATCTTGAAGTCTTTAGTGGTCTCTTCCTTATCATAGCCTAACCCAGTCTTGACAAGCGGTCATCTCTGATAACTAAGGATGTCATCTAGAGTTGAAGAACTCCTTTTAAACTTCAAATTGGTAGCAGCTATCTTGTTCATTTCCTCTTTCAGAGAAATGATCTCAAACTCTTTTGCTTGACTCGCCTTATTTTGTTCAAGTAGTTGTGCTTTGGTCTCTTCTAATTGACTTTTAAGATTCACACAGGCCTCATTGGTTTCTTTCAAGTTAGCCACTTCATTTTTCAATCGATCAAGTTCATCTTTCAAAGAACTAACTTCTGCATTCTTTTCTTGAAGTTGACTCCTTTTAAACTTCAAATTGGTACCAGCTATCTTGTTCATTTCCTCTTTTAGAGAAATGATCTCAAACTCTTTTGCTTGACTCGCCTTATTTTGTTCAAGTAGCTGTGCTTTGGTCTCTTCTAATTGACTTTTAAGATTCACACAGGCCTCATTGGTTTCTTTCAAGTTAGCCACTTCATTTTTCAATCGATCAAGTTCATCTTTCAAAGAACTAACTTCTGCATTCTTTTCTTGAAGTTGACTCATGAGGTTTTGTTGAGTTTGCTCAGATTTTTCTAATAGTCTTTGCTACAGCTCAGCCTTTTCCCTAGATTTCTTCAATTTATCGAGGACCTTTCTTTCAATCTTTGTGAGTGCTTTCTCTAGTACTTCATTCATTGAACAACTTGTTTGTCCATCCATTGTGTTTAAGGATCTCCTTCAAGCTGATAAGGCTTTCTGTGAAGGGCCATCTCTGATACCAATTTGAACTTCCCTAGGGCTAATTTAATCCAACAAAAGTGTGAAGAAAAGAGCTCGCTATTTTGGAGGACTGAGGCTAGTTTCAGTGGTATAGGAGCAGATTTGAGCGTTGGTGGGAGCAACAAGATAGACCCCAATTTACAGCAGAGAAGAACACGTGGCAGCCACAGAAGTTATGTGAAGAAGCGTTTGAACTTTGAAGTATACCCTAAACATAGCCGGAGTAGCAACGATCTTATGTGGAGGCATTTAAATAAACAATCAGTGTACAGTTTAAGTCTAAAAGCCTTTTTGCAGCCCTGAAGCAGACCAAACTCAGACACAAGTCAGACTTTGGCATCTGAAGATCATCTTAGTAACTCAGATAAAAGGCTGCAACAAAACATGTCAATCAGATGGATTGAAAACAAGTTAAAGTTCTTGTAACAAGTTTTGAAAATGTGTAAAGTACAATATAATTCAGGTCTATATCAAGCCATTTTAAACATACTGAAGCTGCCAAAGTGAAGACAGGAACAATTAAGTTATTTCTACAGTAACCTACGATTTGACAAGTTACAACCTGGACATGAAGTTGACTTTCTTAATGCTATAGTGATTGATTGTAAAACAATTGCAATGGAATGAGTTTGGAAATCTGATTTAACTGTGCTCTTTTATGCTTTCCTTGAAGTCATATTTTAGTGAGTTTTAGAGTAGACATGAGGGCTGATCCTGTAGCAGCCTATGACAGAGCTTGAAGGCACTCATTGACTGTACCTAGGGAAAATGTGATTGGGTTTCATGAGCAGATCTTTGGATGATTGGGCATGAGTTCATGAGCAATGAGTACATTAGACCATTGCAGATTGAGCAAGCCTTGATGTCAGTGACTACCAATCATTGATCTATAGAGCCTTTGATCAACTTCCTTAGATTCATCGTCTTTGCTCAGCTTACAACCGATGATCATGGGAGTACTCACAGGTTTATAGTCTTCCATCTGGAATTTATTTAACATATCCATGATGTATTTTGTCTGAGCAATAAAAATGCCTTCAGTTCTTTGAGATATCCGGAGTCCCAAGAAGAAAGTCAATTCACCAAGTAATGACATTTGAAACTCTTTTTGCATGTCCTTAGCAAATTGTTGACTCAGTGAATCATTATCACTTCCAAATTTGATATCATCAACATAAACTTCAATGATGAGTATGCTGTCATCATCCTGCTTGATGTACAAGTTGCTATCTGCACTTCCCCTTTTAAAGTTTTGTTGCAGTAAATACCTGTCCAATCTGGAGTACCAAGCCCTAGGAGCTTGCTTTAGCCCATATAAGGCCCTTTTGAGTCTGCATACATAGTCCTCGTTTTCTGAAAGTTGAAATCCTTCTGGTTGTTCGATGGAGACTTCTTCTTCCAATTCCCCATTCAGAAAAGTTGATTTTATGTCCATCTGATACACTTTGATGTCTTTGGAGAAAGCGTAAGCCAATATCATTCTGATAGCTTCCATTCTGGCTACTAGTGCACATGTTTCTTCAAAGTCTATTCCTTCGATCTGAGCATAACCTTTACAAACCAATCGAGCCTTGTTTCTGATCACCTGTCCATCTTCATTCATTTTGTTTCTAAAAACCCACTTTGTGCCAATTACATTCTTGTTACGTGGTCTCGGAACAAGTTCCCAAGTTTCATTCTTCTCAATTTGATCTAGTTCCTCTTCGATAGCTTGAACCCATTGTTCATCTGTACTGGCCTCTACAAAAGTTCTAGGTTCAGTTGTAGACAAGAGAGAGAAGTGTACCTGCTCATTTCTTTTGGTTCCTATTCCGGCATCCTTATCACCAATAATTTGATCTGATGGATGATTCTTCTGGTACCATTTCTTAGGTGTTAGTTGATCCTTCTGTTCTTCTTGTTCAAAAGTTGGCTGAATCTTTTCTTCATCTTCCGTGAGCTGTTCTTCATCCTTATCTGGTTGTTCTTCCACTTTAATTTTCTTCACATCTATCTTGGAACCTTCCTCTTCTTAATTGGAACCTTCCTCTTCTTCATCGTCTAATTCTTTCGAGTCTTCTTTGGATGATGTTAGTCTTCCTTCATCTATCTTCACGTTAATGCTTTCAATCACTTTGTCTTATCTCAGATTGTAGCATTTGTAAGCTTTCCTCTTCGATGAATATCCAACGAATATGCCCTCATCTACTCGAGAGTCAAATTTTCCAATCTTCTTGTCTTCTCTTTTGATGTAGCACTTGCTTCCAAAGATTCTGAAGTGTCCTACAGTTGCTGCCCTTTCGGTCCATAGCTCATAGGGAGTTTTATCATTTTTGTTTCTGAGTAATCCTCTGTTTAAGATGTGTATTGTTGTATGAACTGTGTGTCCCCAAAATTTGTCATTTAACTTGGGTTCATTCAACATGGTTCGAGCCATCTCCATTACTGATCTATTCTTTCTTTCAACAACTCCATTTTGCTGAGGTGTTCTAGCTACTGAAAACTGTCTCTTTATTCCATGCTCTTCACAGTACTTGCTGAATTCATCACAAGTGAATTCTTCACCGTTGTCAGATCTGAGGCACTTGATTCGTGACCCTGTTTCATTCTCGACCAATTCCTTGAACGTTTTGAAACATCCAAATGCTTCTGATTTCCTGTTAAGAAGACATACCCATGTCATCCTGGTATAGTCGTCAATGAGTAGCATGAAGTATTTTTCACCATTCAGTCCTTTGCTTTTGGTTGGTCCCCTACCTGGCGCGCCAATTGGTATTAGAGCTTCAATACTGAGATGATCTTCAGATGCCAAAGTCTGATTTGTGTCTGAGTTTGGTCTGCTTCAGGGCTGCAAAAAGGATTTTAGACTTAAACTGTACACTGATTATTTATTTAAATGCCTCCACATAAGATCGTTGCTACTCCAACTATGTTTAGGGTAGACTTCAAACACTTCTTCACATAACTTATGTGGCTGCCACGTGTTCTTCTCTGCTGTAAATTAGGGTTTGTCTTGCTGCTGCCACCAAAGCTCAGATCTGCTCCTATACCACCGAAACTAGCCTTAGTCCTCCAAAATAACGAGCTCTTTTCTTCACACTTTTGTTGGATTTAATTAACCCCAGGTAAGTCCAAAAGGACTGCTGTAAGTTTGTGAAAGAAAGGGTAAAATATAGACAGCCCCTCCACCGAATCGAGACATATTGTTGTTGCCAATAAATTAGGGCATCATCAAAACCAAAATAAAAATTAAAAAAACAAATTGCTGCAAAAAGTTGTGGACTGCTCCTGCTGCTAATTCACAAATTTCCTCAGTCCACGAAAACCACCTCTAGGTTGACAAAAAAAAATGATGCTGCAAAATTCGGCCTCAAGAACAGTCTAAAAAACAGAGAGAGATCATCCCAATAGCTGCTCCACGAATTTTGCCTCAGTAGGTTGTTTGAAAATCCTCAGAGCTCCCACGAAATTTCCCATTTCAAAATGAATTTTTGATGGGATATTTATAGTTATTTTTCACTATAATTTGGAGCCGACTTGTCCAAAAATTAATTTAATTTTCTTTTTGACTTCTAGAGCCGACTTCATCAATCTTCATTCTTTATTCCATCAAAATAATATTTTATTATTTTTTCTTAACCTTTGGAGGCCGATTTGTCACATTTTTTATTTTATATTCACAATATAGATATACAATTGCATTGCTTCCACAAAGTCAACATGATTTTAATGGCCTTATGATTTTTTTCTCATGCCCGCAAGGGCCAACATATGTCTGCATGGGGGTATGCTTTGAATGCCCGCAGGATCTATTAAACAATGCCCGCCATTGCCACTTGGTTTATGCCCGCAAGGGCTCTTTTCTCTTGCCTTCAAATGTGCCCACAGTTCTTCCATTTATGCCCACACAAGCTTGTTTTAGCCACCTCCAATGATGCCCGCAACCATCAAGTTTGCTACTATGCCATCCAATAAGCTTATGCTTGCTTGGTATATGTCTCGGAAATTTGTTATCGAAAATCCTCACCTCCTGCGGACAGGAGTTGGTTCCCTAGTCTGAATGGTTTAGATCTAGAACAAAACACAAACACAGAATGCTAGACTCTCCCTAGATCTGTTTAAACACTTGAATGGGCTGCCATGCTTCTTCTATTAACAGATGTCTTCACTATCCTTGAAGCTTTTCCCTCTGTTTACCTACAAAAATAGAAGACAACAATAGAAAGTGATAGCATACAAGATATAGAAACTAGATCTATGCTTGTGACCAAGAAGTCGAGCAATACATACACATGATACAACATATATGGGAAAGAGAAAACCTTATTTATTAACAATGATTGGAAAGACTACAACCTTGATGCCTTGGTGTTGAGAGTCCCGTCCAATGGATCCTTGCCTCTAGCTTCACCTTGCCTCCAATAGACTCAAGAATGATTTTGACAGAGTTTGGGTGTGCAACACAATTCTTCCTCCCTTTGCCCATGGGGGGTGAGCCAGTATTTAAAGGTATGGGAGGATAGGTATAGTTGAGGATCTCATGGGTGAGGTGGAGATAAGATCCTAAAAGGGAGGATCTCGAGCTCCAGCTGGTCCTAAACCATAGGGATGAGGCTCCACGGAGGTAAGCTTCAAGAATGCTCTCGAAGCTTTTCTTTTTGACTTGAAAACTCGAGCACCTCTCCTCCAATGAAAAAAACAGACGGTGTTAAGGGGGTAACACTTCTTGCAGTAGGGCTAGAAGTGATGGCACCGCTCTTTGTTCATGTATCAGGAGTGGTGCTACCCTAGCACCACTTGGGTAACGCTTTTTTTCAATGGAAGAGGAGCGTTACCAACTCAAAACAAGGAAAAATTGTAAGGGGATATTTTTGCCTGTCATTTCTCTAGGGAAAACTTTGAGGTATTGGAGCAGATAAGGGAATACCTATCTCATAACATAATGGTGACACGATTTCGGTGTAACACTCCCACGAAATTTCCCATTTCAAAATGAATTTTTGATGGGGTATTTATAGTGATTTTTCACTATAATTTGCAGGCGACTTGTCCAAAAATTAATTTAATTTTCTTTTTGAGTTTTGGAGCCAACTTCATCAATTTT
This sequence comes from Pseudotsuga menziesii, assembly GCA_001517045.1. Classification (NCBI taxonomy): domain Eukaryota; kingdom Viridiplantae; phylum Streptophyta; class Pinopsida; order Pinales; family Pinaceae; genus Pseudotsuga; species Pseudotsuga menziesii. The sequence continues at coordinate 39,451 of LPNX010165240.1, forward strand.
CATTCTTTATTCCATCAAAATAATATTTTATTATTTTTTCTTAACCTCTGGAGGCCGACTTGTCACATTTTTTATTTCATATTCACAATATAGATATACAATTGAATTGCTTCCACAAAGTCCACATGATTTTAATGCCCATATGATTTTTTTCTCATGCCCGCAAGGGCCAACATATGTCCGCATGGGGGTATGCTTTGAATGCCCGCAGGATCTATTAAACAATGCCCGCAGCACTCCACAGGATGCCCGCAATTGCGACTTGGTTTATGCCTGCAATGGCTCTTTTCTCTTGCCTTCAAATGTGCCCGCAATTCTTCCAATTATGCCCGCACGAGCTTGTTTTAGCCACCTCCAATGATGCCCGCAGCCATCAAGTTTGCCACCATGCCATCCAATGAGCTTATGCTTACTTGGCATATGTCTTCTCCATTCATGCTGTCCATCCATGCTTGATATTCATATCTTTTTCATCACCCTTCAAGCCATTCAATGCTTGCTTGTTTATTGCCATGTCACCATGTCATCCAAGCCATGTGCATTGTCCACAACATCTTTAGCTAGGGTATTAGGGCCGTCTCCAATTGACCACAGAATGGGTCAATTGGCTCATTAAGTGGTCAAATGTCCAGCACTTTGTCCACTTTGTCTATGTCATCAAGTCTTTCATTGTCTCCTTGTCTTCCTTGTACTTTGACCTTGACCATGCCATATCATCACTTAGACCTTTGTCATTAATGTGTTGTCATCAATGACAACTTTATCCAACAGAGTTAACTTAGTTTTTCGGATATCTTCTGATCCACACTCATTGGGTTAAGTTTTTGTGTTGCAGGTTGAAGAACTCAGGATCTCTAATGTGCCCCAACCAATTGTGGAGTTTTTCTGAACTAAGATTTATCCAACTTGTTGCAAGGAAGAGTGGGATGACTTCACCAACCTTCAAGACGCAAATAAGTACCTCATACGTGGTTCTAGATCTCTATAATTCCATTAGTCACTCTCTATTTTATTGTTTTCTCTCTGTTTTGTGTGTGTATGCTTGTGGTTCTGCTGGTTTCTTTGTGGTTGTAGCTTGTAGTGTCTTTCAAATCTTTATTTTCCAAGAGAAAACCTTTACCAAGTGACTTCAATTCGCCCTAGTAGCAGGCAATGGTGTTAAGTGTAAAAATCAACCATTTGGATGCTTCTAGAACCCCATGCATGCATGTTTTACTTGCTATCCTGTTTTTGGAGCAGCAAGCCGTTTAGTGCTAGAATACTCTCTAAATTCAAACCAACCCTTAAATCCTCAAAATAAATCTGAGTTTCAAGCTTGTTTAAGTCTAAATCATTCCAAGATCAACTCATCTAGGAGCTAATATCTTTTTCCTAGCACCTAATCTTTCAAGGCATTGTTCTCTTCTAAGTTTCTAACCCTCTAGACTTATTACAAAACTGTCCCAATTTTCTGTTTAGCTTAACTCTTAGGACAGCCACCTAAATCCGAGTCTAGTGATTGTTTGTGTGCCTTGAAGTGCAAGATTAGCCTGTGATTTGCTAAACCAAGAACGACACCCAACCTGAGACCTTAAATGTGTCACAATTAAGTACATAGAGGTATCAAAAGGCATCGTGACTGGTTGGCAAATCTTACCCTATAGGTTTCTCTGTGTTTGAATCCTTTTCAATGTCGACGTCTCTTAAGTTTTGTGTCTAGTTGTCATTCAAGTAACTTCCTATTTCATTTCTATCCATGTGTTTCTTGTTTGACCTTTCTACGGGTTTCATTTTCATTTGTTAAATCAAAAGTTTTCCCTTAGACCGAACCCCCCTAGGGTACCAATTTTAGACTTGTTAAATCTCAAGGTGCCCTGTTTCATCTATAAATTGCTCCTACAACTATCATTGGAAAGCCAGTTTCACTGGCAAGTATCCAAGAAAGTTGAATTGGGACACTTTCCGTGGTTAGTCTGGATCTGCTTTCAGTGATCCAAGAAACCTAAAGAGAGGGGACCCTGCTTGGCGTGACACTTTGGGGTAGAGTCTCAAGGTTCTACTGGTCTGGCGATCATCATTCTCTACTGATACAGAGATCGCTAAATCATGTGACAATAGTGCAAACCATTTTCAAAGTGCAAAATTTTAGGAAAAGTTTGCACCTTAGGGGATTTTTAATATGGATCTATACTGGTTTAATGTGTAAATCCCTCGTATGTGCTCAAATGCCTTGTATATAAATCCTTGATGGCTCAACCCCTAGCTGGCATAGCAAGAAGGATCCAAGTTTTATTAATTTTTTTAGTTTTAATTAACTATAATACTTTGGTTTTGAACTTTAGATTAGGGCTGACATTGTAAAATATTTACTTAATATTTTATTATTTTATTAGAGTGTCACATGTCAACTCCACATTGAGCATGGAATTACACTTCTCCCTCATACTGGGATATAGAAAGTGCATCTCGGCACAATGAATATGCTGCTTATGCAAATTCCAGCCACACAAGTACGAGTTGAATTGTTTTTGTCTTGTCTTTTTAGTATTGATCTAGGAGTTGCATTCCCACTCCCACATTGTTTTTAAACACTGAATGTACTCTTTTAGTCCCATTGAGCTATTTTTGCGGTCATTTGTTGCCCATAAATAAGATAAATTATCTTATCTTATCTAATCAGCATTCTCTTTTAGTATGAAACACTCAGGTTTTGACTTTTGCCCGGCTTTTGAAGTTATTGGACATATCAGCGATCTTCCCACTGTAGTTTTACAAACTTTTCATTCACGGCCTTCCTAGTGCATGTCCTCAGATATTCTTATAGGCTGACACTGTGATTCCCAACCGAACATTTCTCATAGCATAATGTTTCTCCTAACCTTTGATGTTCACAAACTCACATTTCCTTTTTTTTTATCGAGGGTTTCATATAGCGTTTCTTGTGTTGCACTCAAATGTTTTGCAGAACGGACACAACCAAAAATTTGAGTTATAATCCAATCCGATACAAAATAAAACTCACAGATTCTTGTAGAAATGGGGCACAAATTGATAATAACAAGAACACTGGAGGGAAATAGGGCAAAACATATGTAATTTGTTGTAGAAATGGGGAACAAATTGATAATAACATGAACGCTGAAGGGAAATAGGGCAAAACAAATGTAAATTTGTCAAAAGCTTCACCTGAGAATCAAATATCCAATCTCACACTCAGATCTCACATTCACAGCATCATTGCTGTGATACCTTGTTGTCCATGTAGCAGCATCTGACTGAAAATAAAGAGCATACACACAACATACACAAGAGATGTGGAACAAAAGGGTACTACCTTTAAAAAGGATGAATTGAATGTTCCCATAGGGTATATCAAAATGTGAAGGCCTAGTGACTGACGGATAGCCTTCTGAATTTAACCCTTTATATCCCCTAAACTATTGATTTCCTTTTGACTAGACCATACATATCACATGTATAATTTATTACACAAAATAACTAAATACATATGTTAAGGTGTGTATTTATCAGTCTAACAGCCTTTGCACAGTCGCTTGCTAGAATGTAGCTGTCAGGTTCAGGCTACAAATGAAGACAGTGATCATTTAAATTTGGCATAAGATATAGTTAGATGTTTAGATAGCTTATACAAGTAGGCTGTTGATTAAATATATACATTTTGGCACGATTTGGTTGAGCATACTTTGTAAATGAATTAGTGTTGATGAATTTGGCAGAATTCAACTTGGTAGACAAGTTCGAGGGTTACACAGTTTGTACACTTAGGTTGTTTGCTAAAGCCAAATTTTTAACTCAACATAGTGTGTGGATCAACAAAATATGCACTGTTACGGGCTGAAATAGCAGTCCAAGCTGCGAGTAAGCATATGAGGGAAAAGTGACCACTGTCACCTTTGTCACTTGTCCCCAACTACTTCGGAAGTCTAAACCTCCTAGGGAGAGCCCTATTTTGATCCTGCAAAGACACTTGAACACAAAAATAGATCTTGCATATATGTGTGTCAATGACCAGTGCCTAATGGAGTCTAAAGGATGAATTGTAACGTAGGTGTATAAAGATTATGAGTGCAACTATTGGTTAAATACCAGCATATAATATATCCCGAGTATGAAGATTGTATGCAACAATTAGTGATTAATGAATTAATATGCACCATTTAATCAACAACGTCCAGCACTCCGAACAGAACAAAAGGCATGAACAAGTAGTGAATACTGCAATACTTGTCAACCACTATCAATTCATAAACAACAAATATATTTGTGTCAGTCATTCACGAGAAGTTACAGCAGTAAGAACTCATAGATCTAGAAATGCAAATACAATATATCCGTGCAATCTTAGCAATATTAAATTTATAGTAGCATTAAAGTATTAGCAGTTTGTATTCAGCCCACTCTCCAAGTGTCATAACCGTGATTCAACACATGGACATATCAATCGCTAATGAAGGCATTCTATATGTATATTATGTTAAACCAAATCCATAGAACCAGTATATGTAAACGTGCCAATTAGTCGCAGCAGTAATCGTGCAATTTTTTATTGTGTGTTGACGGGATGGAAGGCTGCCACTGCAAGGGAAGCCTTCGGGATACCTTAGGTGCTGAAAGACCTCGGTCTAGAACGCAGAGACAGGTCTGTACTAGACCTTGGCGATCCTGTGGCATGAAGGCTGGAAACCCGTGGGGGTAGGGCTGCGAGGAAGAAAGGTAGAGCAGCGAAGAAGTGGAGCAGGTTTAGATGGCCGCGGAGGTAGCGCGAGGTCAGCATGAAGGGAGTGAGGGCAAACACAAGGTAGAGGGAAAGGGTTTCCTTTGGGGCAGCGAGAGTCGCGTGAGGAGATAGGAGCAGGCTTGCAAAGGAGGCAGCCCATGGGAGGAGGTGCGAAGGCTGCGCGAAAGTGAAGGGAGCTGGCCGCAGCAAGGGAGAAGGAAGGGCTCAGCGAGAATGTATAAGAGACCCCTAGGGTGTTTTAGAATGGAGAACAAGGGCTGATGAGGGAGAAAAAAGGCTCAGCAAGAATGTATAAGAGACCCCTATGGAAACTGCGAGGGTTACGAAAGTGTAAAGGAGGCTGTGATGGTTGGTAGCAGCGAATGGAGGTGGCAGCGAGGGCTGACCTAGGGTCAAGTGCAGCCCGAGCTAAGGCTAATTAACCCTAACCTAAGTTTCTACTAACCTAAAAACTAACCTGAACTATTAAACTACTCTAACGACTAACCCTGGATTAGGTTTGTGTGAGAAGATGAAGGTGAAAACCTAAGGGACTATCCTAGCCCTATCTTACCCTAATCTAGGGCGTCCAAGAAAGGATTTGCAAACCCTAGAGGAGACTAACCTAGGTTTACTACTACATGTAGAGTTCTAAGGATCTAGCCCTAGAGGTACTCCTGGGAAGGACGTACTCTCAGAGTTAAGGTGCCTAAAGGTTGAAGAAGACCTAGCCAGTTGCAAAATGTAGCTCCAATGGCTACCATTCAATCCCTAAACCTAACATCATTCAACAACCAATAGAAAGAGCAATCAAGATGTAATCCTAGATAACCCTTGTGCATGTGTTAAGCAAACAAATCCAACATCACCTTAAAGAAGAGCATCAAACCAATAGAGACACCAAGCCTTGTTATCAAACCCAGAAAAATATCATCCTCCAGAGAATGCTCCTCCCTTCAAAGAGCCCTAGAAGGGTAAAATAGATGCATAGTGTATTATCCTATAAGTTCAAATTTACAAATGAAAGTGAGGAGACCTATTAATATGATCTCACACTCAATTTTACAAATAAAATCCAGTCTGACATGCCTTAAAATAAGTTAATTCGAAATTATAAAATGTCAATTGAAAATTAAAAGAAAATAATAATAAAATATAGCCTAGGATAGGCTACCTGGGGTATTTGCATCCCCAGGTGCCAAAACATGCTCAAATAAGCGAATCACTCCAAACGAAAACCCAGAGTGTGCTGGAGGGAGGGCGTTATGTCCCATCTAACCCTAGAATGCTATAAAATCCCTCAATGCCCTCCTCAAAGCATGGAAACGACTTGGAATGGAGGATGTCTTCCTCTGAGGAAAGAAGGCCAAGGAGAGCAAGGACCCACTGACTAAAGGGCCAGGAGGGTGTACAAAGTTGCTGCAACTGAAGACGAGTGTCTCGTAGCTGAAGCAGAGGCCACTAGAGCACGCAAGCATGATATGGAGCCATGAGACCCAGTGGTCAACCCTTAAGGCCCTCAGACACCAAGCCCAAGGTTAAAAACCCCTTTAAAGGGTAGTCAACGGTGCCATTAAGCCATAGTACCCTTAAAGAAGGGCCAAAGGGTCCATCCATGACCACCATCACTCAATAACACCCCTCTTGGTAAAAAAATTGGCCCTCTCTCCCTGGGGTACACCTGAAGGTGCGCTAGGTACAAGTGCAACATAACAATGCACATTTGTACATGTATGCCAACAACTTTGTTTTTCATTTGTATTGTAGGCTTTAAATACTTTGCAAGATGATTTTGTTTTTGATAGTTTTAATGTTGTTGTGTGTGGAACAAAGGTATAAGCAATTTAGAGAAACCATATTTGCAAAAGAAACTTTTGGAAATCATAAGGGAAGAAAATCTATAGGTCAATGTGGTTCTTAGTTTATCAGTTCATAGATTCTAGTTCTTTATTTGACAAAAGCTAAATTGATGTGATGCAATATGACTTACTTTGTACTTCCACTTTGTAGTTGACATCATAGCAACCATGTACATTTATTAGTCGTTAAATGCCAGTGCAAAATAAAATAAAATTAATACTTGAATGATGAGGTACACTGTCATATAAGCTACCAGAACTTGAAACTAGTAAATTCCTCCTATAGACTGTTTTTCAAGTTGATTCACTAGACGGGGCTCATCAAGTATCTAATTTTGTAGAGTGGTTTTTATACAAACACGAGTTTTAAATAAAGGTTTAAGAAGATAATGTTTGGTGTATCACGTGTTAAATTATGCATTAGTGAGACGTGTGATAGAGGTTTAAGGCAACGACGAGTTACACAATACAATACACCACCAAGATAAAAATTTGTGCTGTAACTTAACACATGAAATAAGTTACTCTTGGTGTTCAAAAATTAAGTATTCTGGCCTAGGTGCTTGCTCCAATCCAAGTACAAGTGAAAGTCTTTACCAAATGCCAAAACAAGGGAAACCAACCACTCTGCAGTCATGTTATGCCAACATCAACCAACACTTGGTATTCTATTACACACAACTAGCTAACTCTGTTAAGTAAGCTGCATGACATACCTCAGAGGTTAGCAATATCCAATCCAACAATTTTTCAATATAAATCCATATGAAGAGGCTGTAAGTAATGACTAAAATCCTTGGCCTTGAGAGCAATTTGGTTCACTGTATACTGGTTAGATATTGTTGGAACAAAGTACACACATATGGCTCTCAAAAAGTGTGATATAGGAAAGAGCACAGTTGACAAAACCATGCAAGCTACTCAAGAAAATTGTCAATGGAGCATGGACACCAACTAGGGTCGGACCAAAACGAATGATGGTTGTAGGTGCAAGGATGCCTATAAATCAATCTGTTATCACCAACCTTGTAGTTGCCTATGTGAGGTGGATCCAAGATGGATGGTAGAGGGACAAACAATTAAGGAGGGGGAACTAAGATTGCCTAGACTCCCAAATGGATGGTTGTCACACCAATCAAGGCAGCCTTCACTTTATGTGTCTTAGCCCAAGACAACAAAGGAGGAGACCCAAATCCACTCCCGACAGGAGAGATCAAACCTAGACACCGGATCAGATCAAAAGGACTTTGAGGTATGTAAGGTGTAAGGTAATGGAAACCGTAGATCTATGGATGATGTCACGAGGTGAGCCAGAGCTTTGGATCAGGGCTTAGGAAGTATGAGGTTCGATCCAAAGTAGGACATAGATGACCTATGAAGTAAATACTAGATCTGGGGTTGAGGTACTAGCAACAAGTGAGGATATCCACTGCCTTGGGAAATGTGACCAATGTAGGAAGGTCAAAGACAGGATTGGGGCTATCTAGTACCGATGGATAGACTCGATGAAAGATATGAGAAAGTCAAAGTACCCGAGTCACCAAGGAAAAGTCAGATTATAAGGAAAGGCGGCCAAAGAGGGGGTAGCGCTAGAGTTGGAGATCAGTTCCTGTCAGATCTAGGGCAATGGAGTCACTATCTACCCAACGTTGGAGGAGACCCACCTGGGAAATACCCTGATCTACAAACCTAGAAAAGTGTTTGGACGGAAAAGTCAGTCTATGGGGAAAACCAATAGCAAGGTAGACTAGCGCTAGGGTTTGAAAAGTCAATTTCTCAGATCTAGGACAATCTGGAGACCACCAGCTCAGCGTTGGAGGAGAAATAGAATGAGGATGACCTGATCTACAAACCCAAGTTGGAAAAATGTCGAAAAAATCAGATCTGGGAAAAAGTCAGAAAAATGATGAGGAGCGCTAGGGTCCTGGAAGACAGTTTCTTGGATCTAGGGCCACCTGTCAACATATAGCTCAGCATTGAAGGTGTTTTGGAAAGAGGAGGACCCGATCTACAAACCCAAGAAGGAATTTTGCCAGAAAAATCAAATCCCGGAAAAGGTCGGAATTTCATGAGGAGCGTTGGGGTTTTAGCAGACAGTTTTCCAGATCTGGGGAAAACCAGCCACTTTCAGATCAACGTTGAGGATGGATTGGTGATGGGAAGGCATGATCTACAAAACCCAGTAGTGGTTTGTCCAGAGATTGAGTGGTTTATTTTTAGTATTTTTTGGTTTTTTTATTATTTATAGAATTTTCAGTAAAATGAAGAAAAGCATATGTCAATGGGTTGAGATCTGGAAGAAAGGAACTAACCTGCATATCTTACCTGGAAATCCTTGTAGATGCCTTGAAGGTGATGATCCCTGCTATCCCGATCAATTTGAGAAGACCTGTGTGATTTCTAAGCCCAACGTTTTGCTCCAAGTGACCAATGCGCCCTCTCTCCTGCACAAGCAAACGTCAACAATATCAGATTTTCCGTATCACGAAAGAAAAGCAAGATCTACGGAAAAGTAACAAGATATAATCATAGATCACAATGAACCTAATGAAAACCCCCTGATACAAGACGAAGCCAATCCAAGCGAGTTGAGGATTTCCTACAAAAACGCCCAAGATGAAGTCGCCCTACTGTAGACAAGACAATGATCCCAAAAAAATATAGATCTCACACAAATTTCCCGAATGCTAGGAAGCAAAAGACTTTCCAATCACCATCTAAAAACACCAGATACAAAGGAGATCCAAGAAATATCCACAAGAAAGTTTTTCTATTAATCAAATTCAAGAACCAAAGACCCTTTACAAATGAGAAGCTCTCTTCTTTAAATAGGAACGAGAGAACCAAAATCCTAACCACTTTCAAAACGAGTGGCTAAGATTAAAAGATATAAATGTTCTAATCAATGGTTGAGATGAGCTCAACATACAATACATGGATCAATATAACCATAAAGTACCAAAGTGGACTAGATCACCCAAAAAGAGGGTACCCCGCTCAACAAGAAATAAATGAAGCACATGGTGGGTGCATGGAGTGTTAACTAACTCCCTCTGGGTGTCCCCATGGCACAATAAAACAATATAATATTTTAATTTTTTTGACTTTGTGCCTCCTCGAGGAAATCGTGAGTCTCCCAAAAGCTCCAGAAAATAATATAAAAATGTCCAAAAAATAGGTGTGGGCCCAATTAGGTGTTGCAACTGCTGGAGAAGGTGCGGAGGACATCACACTCATCATCATGACTCATCCCATGTCATTTCCTTACCTTAGTAGCCCAAATCGATTTCTTCAATAGCCATTTAATCATTTTTTAATCTGCCTTGGGAAATGTGAACCTGCCAAAACAGCTTCCTAGGGTGTTGCGTTGTCCAACTGAGCCCACCAGGCTCTCTGGGATGGGGATACTATGGTACAATCAAGTGGCTGCACCCCTTATGCCCCATACAACGCCCTAGGAGATCCAATAAAAACATTTCCCTGCTCAGACACATCATCCTGTGAAGCAAAACTGCATCAGAAGGGTAAAATGAGCTTGACCATCTCTACAAGTGCCTGGAACTGAAAATAAGCTATCTCACTAGACTTAGAGAGTCCAAATCCATCTAGCGTGTATACTCATACCTTTTCCAGGTCTCTGCCTGATCATCAACAATATCCATTAGACAGTATAATCACCTGTAAATGACTAGATACCAATAATATAACTCAGACTGTCATCCATCTGCTGCAAGTGTTACAAGGCTAAGCCATGCTCTACAAATCATTTATGTAACAATCATAACAAGTAGCAGTCACCTCACTAGCGATACATCAACCAAATACATATATAGGGTTTTATTTATTATTACTCAGACCAGACTTTCAGGACTATACTCACTTCATAGTTGTAGTCAATTTGCTAGTGAAGGGTGAAGGCTAAAATTTACCGGGTTAGGACAAAGGATGGCTACCAATCAAACATTGTGACACTTCGGATATGGAAAGGGAATACTCACTATAACCATATGTCGGACAAACAACAACACAGGGAATGGCAGTGCCTCACAAATGGTTGAGTTGTTCAAAGAGTGCTTATTCAACTTAGGCATCATGTCTACATCAAGTTTGATCCAGGTTCATTAGGATCATCAATTTTATTTCCATAGCCTTTTTGGCCTATATGACCCTTTGGGACTTCACCAACACTTAAAAGCACAGCTAATTGCAGCTTTCATCAAGGACATTCAAATTTATAAGGTCGGCAATATTCGGATATAACATATATTTAACCATTGCTTTTGGGACCTTTTCTTATACCCTTCGCGGGGTATTTTAGCATTTTATTGCTCTTGCCCTTTACTCACATATGTTAAGAAACACATTCTAGAGTTTACAATTTCCATGGTCGCATATATAAATATTTCCAATACAAGTAGTACATGAGTTTTTAGTTTTAGCCAACAACATCTCAAGTGACCAGGGGGAGTTCTGCGCAGTGCCAAACATCGGGACAACCGACCAGAATGATTTAGGCACACAATCCAACTTACCAAAGGCAAGTTCTGTCACCAACTCAGAGCCCAGACACAATATAAACAAGGAAATTTGTCCAACAACGGTTTTAGTGGAGAAAGGTCCTCCATGCCACAAGTCAAGTAGTAAGTCGGGTTAAAACAAAACTGGAAAGAAATGGATGGGTGGAGACAGTGAATAATGAAGCCAACACTAACAAGCTAGAGTATGGTGGGAATGACAACCTCTATTCTCCCTAAGGAGGGTAAAACCAATGAGTATAGATTAGGAATTTCCAAGTCTAAGTAGGGACATCTATACATAATACAAATACATCCAATTCCATATATTTATGACCGCCAGATCATAACACTAAATGCTAGTATATGTCACAAAGATGAGTATAAGAACAATGATAACCATAACACAATATAATATATGTTGAGTCATAACCATGCGAATAATACATCTGAACCATCATCTGTCCAATGAGAAATACTGATACAAATCTGGGCATCACTAAATGCTCTCCAAAATGACTAAATGGCTACATCAATCCTCAAATCTGAGTGTCCTGAGACTCAGTCCTGTCATGGGAGAGTACTATAGTCCACTAATAACATAATGATCCATCAAAACTGCTCATCTCAGCATCTCATATGTAAGAGATCTCGCTGAAAAATGTACTGAATCTGAAAATAGAATATGGTAGCCCGGCTACTATATATGTGATAACACAATCTACTAAAAAATAATAAAATATGTAAAACTTATACACACACACACAAACCATTGGACACCAAATATGCAAAGCTTGTTCATGTATATAGCATGTGAGTACTAAGGGTGAATATAACAAAGTGGCATTGATTGTGAGTCACAATACATATCTAAAACAAAAACACATAGACATCAAGGCTCTAAATGGCCTCTAGAGCCCAAGAAAACATCATGGTACAACAAATAACTACATATCATCAAAACCATTGCTTATATTGGCCCTTGGGATCCTTATCCTCAGTACCACCCTCTGTCTCCAAATTTGGCCTTTGCCTCTACCTCAATCATCAATGGACATCAGTCAACACCATCCAATTTTTGCTAAGGTTGTGATAGAGGAATTCAACAATCAACACCACCACCAACATCAGGGTACATAGAGGACTCGGTGCTCTTGATTAAATGCCAATCCCATACCCTCCAATGGAAACATTGCAATCCTATTAATCTTGAAAACTGTTGAGTCAATTGAATTCTGAATGACACATGAAATTCTACTTTCTCTGTATGAAGTCCAACGAGGTTGGAATCACACTCAAACATCTTGGAACAATTAATGGCAATGTTAAAAAATTAAGTAGAAGAATAGAGAAGGAAAACTAAAGGAGAATTTCAACTTTTACATTAAAAATTTAATATCACCATTAATGCCATTTAGTACACAATTGAGAAATTTAAATCTTTCAATTTTTTTTCAAAAGGATTCAGGACATCAAATTACAATGTCATTCCAATGTCTTTTCGAGGTTGGACATCAATATAATGTTAGTATCACATCATACTTTTTGCGTAAAAGGTATTTTTATTTTTAAAAAAATTGTCGGCCCGACACTTGCCCGACATCTATGATATAACACAGACGTCAGAGAGACATTGGAATTCCATATCCACAAGGGTAACTGAAGATATTAAACCAGCCATGTGGCATTCTAAATGCATAAGAATCCCAATAATAGATCAGTATTGCTAAATGGACGTTAGAACTATGATGCACTAATTTTGATGATGGATTTTTCTTTCTTTCGACGATGTTACAACAACATTAACATCGATTCAATGCCAAAATTTGCACCCTAATGGATGAATCCATGAATCTTTATAGTAAACCATCAAGCCATGAATCGCAGAGTAAGATGACTTCATTCACTTCTCACAGAAATCTATGAATCGCAAAGTAAGATGACAGTCTATGACTTATTCACTTCCTCTTCATCTGTCATGACAGGCGGAGTGAAAGCATATGTCACTTTGGGATGCTTCTGCGCCATTTCCAGCTGCTCTTTGCTTACGTCTGTGGCCATCACACGCTCGTAATGCTCTGCTATCTACGCTCTCAATATACTTCCATTAGCACTGGCCAAGAACTCGTAATTTCATATGAAACTGGAAAAATTAATAAGCATGAAAATCGTAACAGAGTGAAATGAAAAAAAGAGGTTACAGAAATAAATGCTTGCCCATTGCCGGCGCCCACGTCCCAAGCCAAATGATGATTGGCAGTGAGAGAGGCCAACATGGAAAACAATGAAGCAGGGAAAGCAGGCCTGCTCTCTTAATATTCCTTTTCTTGTTCATCATACAGCCCCGACATAATTCTTGTCGTTATACTCACGCAGTTTGTAGGGTTTGTTTCTGAGTCCCTGTAAAACAATTCCTTGCAAGGGAATCAATGATTTACTAGCGGATTGGCTTGATTCTTCTACTATTGGGTTGCAAGAACCACATCATGCACCTTCTATTCAACCAATGCCAGATTATTTTCCATCCACATCTTAGTTGTATCATTACTCTAAGCATTGTGATTAGATACATTCTTTCTCTTCATCCAAATATCAAAATTCCTATTGGTATGCTAGAAATGTTTTTTACAAATCTTTAGTGAAGAGGCATAAAGGGGAAAATCTTAGATAAATACTGATTGCTAAGGCTATTGTTGTTGGACTAATGATTTCCAATGGCGACCTTTGAGCACTTGTTTGAGGACTTCATATTGATTTGTGTTGTCCACTATATAGTGGCATAGTTCTCATCACTCCTTTTGATTGATTGATCGTTGCAGAAGTCTCTGTGTTTGACAACTTTGATGATGCCTTTATTTGTTGCTTCATTTGGCAAGTGCAGACCATCTTGTTGCATGTGGTGTTTGGAGCACTTGACTGTCATGAGAGCATAGTCATGTTCTTCATTTTCTTCTTGATTGTCATGAGCTCTCTTTCCCATCTATCATTTATTCGATCTTTATATGATTGCATAGTCTCTGGTTTACTACCAAGATTATGCCCACACAGTTGAGTCACGAGTGTTAACATCTGTTCCCTTATTTGATTGAATGTTTGGATAATAAGCACTACTCTATGGTTTAGGATTTAATTATGCAATTGTAAGAATTATTACTCACCTGAACATCTTAAGCTTCTGCACTACAAGGCTATAACTTCCTACAATATCTTTCTAGTGCCATTTCATCTCAATGAGGTTGTTGCCTTGTTCTCAAACCAAGTCGTGATGTTGTCTGACCAATCTCCACAGATTCAAGGATACTGTGTCTGCCAATTGATTCTATTTGCAGCTAGGTCATGTACTGCCACACAGATTTGTTACTATTGTCAAGAAGAAAAGGAAATGAAGATCACTCTACTTTAATACATTATTATGTTTTCTGTGGATACTAAAGTAAAGCCTGGAAGGAACTTACTGGATACTTTGTACTCTATCTATCTCTTTTTTATTTTGATTCTGCTCGCTTCTTATACAAAAAAAATAAGGGTTGCCAACAAAAAGCACAAATGTTGACATGCCATTTGCTAGTTTAGAAGAGGATTCTTTTGCTCTTTGCAATTTTGGTTCTTGTCGCCCAATTTTTGCTGGAGGATTTGCATCTTCTGCACTACAAGGCTATAACTTCCTACAATATCTTTCTAGTGCCATTTCATCTCAATGAGGTTGTTGCCTTGTTCTCAAACCAAGTCGTGATGTTGTCTGACCAATCTCCACAGATTCAAGGATACTGTGTCTGCCAATTGATTCTATTTGCAGCTAGGTCATGTACTGCCACACAGATTTGTTACTATTGTCAAGAAGAAAAGGAAATGAAGATCACTCTACTTTAATACATTATTATGTTTTCTGTGGATACTAAAGTAAAGCCTGGAAGGAACTTACTGGATACTTTGTACTCTATCTATCTCTTTTTTATTTTGATTCTGCTCGCTTCTTATACAAAAAAAATAAGGGTTGCCAACAAAAAGCACAAATGTTGACATGCCATTTGCTAGTTTAGAAGAGGATTCTTTTGCTCTTTGCAATTTTGGTTCTTGTCGCCCAATTTTTGCTGGAGGATTTGCATCTTCTTTACTTTCTCTGGCATGGTTGAGGTCACTTTTTGAGCTAGATACATTTGGTTAGCACCCTTTTCCTTATCATGTTACAATGGTATCCATTCTCGTAACATGAATTGCTTGATTTTGTCCAATGTTCCTTTTCATGGACTGTCTTATAACGTGCTTGAAGGATAGTTATTCTTGTCATGCATTTATGATATTGTATGTGGGAATCAACAAATGGAAATGGATTAGTGGGTTTCTATTATTTAGATATCTCCTAGTCCACATAATGGAATTTGTGTGCAAGGCTATGAACTTCATACTCAACCCATCTGATTTGAATGGGCTCTCCATGTACCCTTGTTTTTGTTTAAAGTTAGTTCACTTCATTTAAAGGGAGATACCCTAGTTTATTTATTTATTCTGAACACATATTTGGTTTGACTATTTGGAATCTGGATAGATTGAAAATTTGAAGTAACAATGAAGGTCCTACATGACAAAGTGCACAAAATGGGAGAGGACAATGGGAAAACTTACATTATTTTTTTCTTGTTTAAAAACAGGAGTTCTATTACATTCTGATTTTTTACAAGAGCTCTTCATTTTGGCATAGTTGAAGCATATTCCTAGTACTGAGGTGAGTATTATTTTGCTCTCTATTACCAGGCTTATATTTGCATTGTGAAATTGTATAATCCTTGTTTTTTAATCATTGATTTATCCTTGATTGTAGGGACTACAAAGACATTCAGATGGCATGCTTAGCTGGTTGGTGTTTTTAACAATTAATAATATATTGAATATCCATGTCTGTAAACTATGGAATATCTAAAATATGTTGAACAGTTGGGTGCTTGAGGGTTTCTCAACATGCATTATTTCTTTCAGCTTTCTTGAAATGGAAAGTGGTGTATAGAATCTGAACTGATTTTATCATTTCTTTGGTATCATGGATTTCTGCTTGTTAAATGTTTTCCCATGATATTCTTTTGACAAAAGATTCATTTTTCCTTTGTGTATGAGCATGCAATTGTTTACTATTTTTTTCCATGACAACAATATTTCTAACCTAAAAAGTTGCTTATTTATTTTTCGTAATTTTAGTTTTAATTTTTACTATCATTATCAAATTATTCTTCTAAGATAGTTTATCAACTAGTAATAACTATAAAATATAGTATTCTATATATTTGTATGATATAGGGATATAACACACGGAAATGTTGTTGCTACCTGGGACTAATTGCTAGTAGGAGTTGTTGACTTTGTCATTAGATGTAAATGAGCTTTTTGGATCCCTTTCACATTTGTGTAGAAAAGGAAGGAAATTGAGGTTCTTATGGGCATTATCAACCTTCAGTTCGAAGTGGATAGTTACTATTTGGTTTATGAGGCTAGACAAAATTATGTTAGACAAAATGTCAGGTCGAGTTGTCAAGATGTAAAAAGGGACAAATTATCCATGTTGGTTTGTATTTGCATCTTAGATTTAGTCTAAAGTGAAAAAGATTGGTCCATAGAATCAATCATGTTAGCTCCCCTTTTCGACTAAAATGTTTCCTTGGTGTTTAATGGGAACCCCATATTCTATAATATTTATGGCTAGAAAGAACATGTTTGGTTGGACTAACTTGATAGCTTGAGAATATGAATTAAAAATGAAAATCCTATATGATAGAAACAACAAAATCAGGGAAAGAGAGAATGGGGAAAACTATATTGTGATATTCTTCAAGAGTTTCTATTACGTTCTTCCATTTGACAAGAGTTCTTCATTTTGCATGGTTGATACATTCCTGTAACTATGCTAACTGTTATCTATGTTTCTAATGCAAGTTGTAAAATATCATGCTCTTTCGTGGATCTATTCATGTCTTTGTCTTCTTTTTTCTAAACTAAAACAAGTAGTACTTTGGCATTGAAAGGATGATAAAAACAACCAAAAAGTTACAGTTTCTTCCAAAAAAAAAACAACCCATTGTCTATCATGGCATTCCCTTGTAATCTACTATCTATCTTCAGCCTTGAGGCTATTACATCTAATATAACTATAACCTGGCAGTTATAAACTTTTACATACTGGCCCAAAAGGAAAACACAAAAACATATCATAAAACAGAGAAATTAGGGATAACCATGATCACCTTGTACTTCCTACCCTTCCTTGTTATCTTCTGCATGCCAAGAGAGTTGCAGATATCCACAATGGCATTGGAAATCTGCTGAACTGAGTCTTCATCCACAGGCCTAGAATCTATATGTTGAATGTGCCTTGATTGACCCCCATCCAACATGCCCTGGTGAAGTTCAATAGTGATGGACAACCTCTCAAGTTGAGCACTCTGGAGTCTACACTCCCACATGCCTCTATAAATTATCAAACAATCATGAGAGACATGGGAGGTGACCTGCTCAATGGCAGCCACTATCCCTTCGAGCTACGATTTCATCGACAAAGTATCACCTTTAGGTCCTAGATTTCGGCTTTGACCTCCCCCAAACTTGTATCCCAGGTCGGCTCTTCCATGTCTGAATACTCTATTCCTCATCACCAAAGTAGAATTGATGCTCCAAAACACCTCCGAGCCTGGACCACAAGAAAAATTCCTCAAGAGAATGCAAATAGGAAAAGACTCATCGCCAAACAAATCATCTGCTCTCTGCCCAGGATCTGGGTCCTAACACCCAACCAATCATAAATCCAAACCTTCGTAGAGAATCCTTCATAGAACATTCACAAAGTAGCCTTGACGGTTGTTAGGACTAAACACAACATACATAAAAATATCCATAATTATCTCATTGTAAGCCAAAGAGCACCATATAATTTAAATGTGATATAATGCAGAGTATTGACATTGCCTCAGTTAGTGTAATGTTGATAGGTGGCATCCGTGTGCATTGCATTTCGGGTAGTCCTTTATCAAATTCTCATTCAAATTAATACTAGTGGAGCCACCTGTGTTCATGGTGGCCTCCATTTTGAACTAACACACCCCTCGCCAAAATGGTGCCTTGATTTACGAGTCAATCAACCAAAGAGTTGTTATGCTAACGGATATGCATGAACTTTGTGGCTTTGATATGTCATAAGAGGTCCACAATATGATATTGCAGTCTGTTGACAATCATGTCTTCTTTACATTCCCTTTTCCCTGTTTGTTAAATAACAAGAAGGTAATCCCCTATGATTATGATATTATGGATTCCAAGAGAAACAATGAAGTCTAAACCCATGAAGAGGGCATATTGGTTTGCCTGAATATTGGTATCCTGTCCCATACCCCATTCATAAGTCACCATTGTATTTTTGTCAGGATCAAGGAGAATTGCCACCACACTTTCCACCCCAATAAATTCCAATATTTATTTATCACTGTCGAAAAGATCACCGATTAATTAGAAAAGTTGGAAAAATCCATGTTACTTTTGCATGACAATAATTTCATAATAAGCATGACTTGAGATCTTGTTCAAACCCTTTTTATTACTAAAAGAATGAATGGGAATTAATAGCTTAACAACTATCACATTACATGCGGTGGTGGGAAAGAGGTGAAAAATTAACAAATTCTCCACCTTCCAAGTTTTTCTTTATATCTTAGCAATTGTCACATGACTTACAGCAGTGGGAAAGGGGTGGAAATTGAAGAAATTTTCCACTTCCCAAATTTTTTCTCACAAATCTTAATCTGTGATGCACGATTTCCCTAGTATGTTGTTCATGTTAACTTTCTTTGAGCATGGTATTTTAATGTTGACTTCATCCATGTTTTCTTTGTATGACAATCCTATGTCCCATGATTCAAGGTCATTATTAAAAGTTTAGATTAACATTTTCCTTGATTTGCCTAAGTGATGGATTAAAATTCTAAGTGACTCAGTTGTACCACAAATCAAATACTATTGGCTTTTCAATCTAAGATCCAAGCTTGCTTTTACTCTTGTGTTCCACTTCTTTCGCTATTTTGTCTTATTCTATTAACATTTTCATTTCTATTAATACATTAAATATGTAAACAACTAATGGATCTATATGAAAACAACGGAGTCCTTTCAGTAGGAATTTTCATTTTTCTTTTCTTTTTGTCACTGGCAATGGTCGTAATTGTGATGGTACACTGTGTCAGAAACAAGACATTCCATCATCGATCTTGAGACAAACGTTTATTGCTAAAATATTGGAATAACAGTGTAAAGAGAGAACACAATATGGATGTGACCATGATACATGGCAATAATATGTCATAAAAAACGACGAAGCTTTCAATAAAAAATACCAATGCTTTGATTTTTGGTATTTCGTCGATTTTTTGACAACAAAACATCGAAAACATCGAAATTTGTACCCAAATGTAGTAGTGTCATAGGGTTCAACCTAATTATGATATTTAATGTATCTATAAACTTTCCAAAGTCCCTTTCAGGGTTTCTAGCTATCCATCTCTTACCCTTTATATGTGATGCATGATCCTAACTTTGAGGTCCATTTTTAAGGAAGAAAAAATGATCTTGAGAGGAATGTCTACTTTAATTTCTTTGTTGATTTTAGAAAATCATTTGATATTGCCCCTAGACATTATTTGGTCCATTTTTAAGGAAGAAAAAATGATCTTGAGAGGAATGTCTATTTTAATTTCTTTGTTGATTGTAGAAAATCATTTGATATTGCCCCTAGACATTATTTGGTTCAAAGACTAAAGGAATCAATCACTCTAGATATGCTTATCTCACTCTAGATATACTTATCTCTTGTTGTTGGTTTGTATGAAACCATTATGGGATAAGTAAAATTTGTTTTAATTATGTGCATGTACAACACTATTGGTGTCAAACAAGGATTCCCCTTGTATCACTTAAAACTAAGTCATAAATGTTGGTAACACACAATATGTGCATATATATTGAATCTAACCAACTTATTAAAAGTTGACAATCAAACATGTATAGGCTCAAGCCATGAGCAACAATTTAACAACAAGTAAACTATGTGAGTTCTTATCATAACAAATGCGTGGGTGACTCTTAATGGGATGGAATGCAAATGTGAGATGGAAATCATGCCTACAAATCAACTATGCATAAAGACCATCCTTCAATTATTTCTCAATTCCATTCAGCATATATGAATCAAATCCAATGCATGCTTGAGTGCTTTAATAGTGTTATGCATGCAAGTCATCTAGATCATCCAAAGAACTCGTGCTTAAACCATACGCCAAGAACCCACCATATGCTTCTAACTACGCATCTTCCAAGATAAAAATGACCTCTTTCAACAACTATATTAATGCAATGCGAAAGATTAAAATAGGATTGTAACTCCATCAATAAAATGATCTACAAGACCACTATTCTTTTTCAACATTTACAACCAAGTACCAAATCAAATTTTGAATTCAGCAATTAGTAAACAATGCAAGCATGGATTTGTACTCAAGCCTGTTGATAAGCATACAACTACTCAAACTCAACGAAAGGCTAAATATAATGAGATGTACATTACTTTCCATGCATGCAACTACATATAGCCACAGATATGAGGTTGTGATTACTTTAAAACCCCCCAAACACTGTATTCACATTTTTTTATAAGATAAAACCCAAAACAATGTCCATATTTCTCTTCACTAGCTCTATACCCAAATTCATATAAAAATATTGCATATGTATGTATCCCCTCAAACAATCATGGGAAACTATATATGCAACAATAAGTAGAAAAACTTAAACATTAACAACATATACTATCATGGGGATAAAATAACTCATTCCCCATTAAGATATGAAACATCAAGTAATTACAATACTTCTAATATATTTGAAGCATCTATAAATTTCCAAACCAATGGACAACTTTTGGATATGTTTATAAAATAGAATACCACCCCTATCTATGATTATGCCATGATTTGTAAAGGTGAAACACAACCCATACATAGACAATGACTTACCAATTTTGGTGCCATATGAGTCTCTTCTGGTTGAGTTGTCTGTATCTAATCCTCTTATGTCTCTATCATGTAGGATCCCCCTTGTTGTCTCTATCCTAACCTTATCTGAGGGCATGGAGCATGGCATGGACATGGGCTTCGGCTCTCCCTTGCCATTTCTAGCTTGGCTTGATATGAGGGCATGGTCATGAGCTCGAGCTCCCTCTTGTTTGAAATGGCATGTGGACATGGGTTGATGGGATGTGCAGGTATGGGTGTGGGCTCCCTCTTTCCCAAATATCCAAAATATTGTGTGGGCTACATGGGTTGTTTGATCCCTCTTTCCCTGAATATACTGGAGGATCCTCTTGGCTGCCTTCCAATGAAGATCATGAGGCTGCTACATGTATTTTGACACAACATTCATGGAATAACATATATTAGGCCGAGAATGAGGCAAGTAAAGCAAGCTACCAATCAATTGTCGATAAATAGTGCAGTCCATGGGAGGTGTGTTTTTTCCTTCTTCAAGGCCGATCCCTGAAAGGAAAGGGAATGGAGCAGCCTTACATTCAGCCATGTTAAACTTGACTAATAGGTCTGATATGTATTTGGACTGAGTGACCATTATCCTATCAATATTTTGCTCAATTTCGAGCCCCATAAATTGCTTCAAGAGCCCCAAATCGCTCATTTCAAATGCATTGTGGAGAGCAGTTTTGATGACTGAAATAGAAGCAACTGTGCTACATGTAATCAGTAAGTCATCAACATATAAAACAATAATAATCAAATGACCATCAGATTGTTGTATATACACATTCGGATCTGATTTACACATTTGGAAGTTTTGCGAAAGAAGGAAGGCATCCATCTTGGAATACCACTCTCTTGGGGCCTGTTTTAACCCATATAGTGACTTCTTTAGTTTGCAAACCAAATATGGATAAGAAATGTATCCCTCGGGCTACTTCATGTATATCTCCTCATGAAAATATCCATGTAGAAAGGTATACTTAACATCCATATGATGCACTTCCCAGTGCTTAGATGCATAAATTGTCAAAACTAGGTGGATGGAGTCCATTTTTGCAACCAGTGCAAAAGTATCATGGTAGTCCACACCTTGGACCTGGGAGAAACCTTTTGCTACCAGCCTTTCCTTATATTTGCAAGTTGTACCATCAGTAGCAACCTTAGTCCGAAACACCCACTTGCATTGAACCAATTTCCTCCTCGGAGGAAGAGAAACTAGCTCCCAAGTAGTGTTTTTATGAAGAGAATTCATCTCTTCATCCATGGCAGCTTGCCATCTCGGATCCTTCCGAGCATGGTAGTAAGACTTAGGATCATAATTTGTCATTAAATAACAAGATTCGGACAACAAATAATCAGGACAAGAGAGCGCAATACCTGCTCTTTGGAAATCAGACCAGGTTCTTCTTAGATCATCCGGATTTCCAATGTTTTCACCTACGGAGGAGAGTGTCTGTCTGGCCCAAGTTGGGAGATGATTTTGTACTTCAGGTTCTAATTCAGCATCTGATGTATGTTTTTCACTAATATCAGAAATCAGAGGATCCAAATCAGGGTCATCACCCCCAATTCCATCATCCAAATATTCAGTAGAATAGGAAGGAAATTCAACAATTTTCTCCTTCACTAGTTCTACCTCCTGAAGAGGCTCATCGAACATGACACTCCTTTCAATGATGATCCATTTTGTTTTGATATCCAATAGCTTGAAACCTTTAAATTCATCAGGATATCCAATAAACAAACATTCTATGCTTTACGGTTGCAAAGCCCTCCTTTTATCATGTGGAATTCGGGCCCATGCAATGGACCCAAACACCCTTAGATTCGACACATCCGTCTTGTATCTGAAGTAGGCTTCGAAAGGGGTCTTCCCTTTCACGGATGAGTATGACACTTTGTTTTTTATGTATGCTGCAACATTCATGGCTTCAGCCCACAAATTTGCAACCAACTTCTTTGATTCTAGCATGCAAGTGGTCATCTCCTCGAGAGATCGATTCTTCCTCTCTGCTACACCGTTCTGCTGGGGCGTGTAGGGGACTGAATGTTGGATCTGAATAACACTTTGGGAAAATATACGCAGAAAATCATTACTGGTATACTCCCTGCCATTATCAGATCTCAAAATCTTTATCTTTTTTCCAGATGCATTCTCAATCAATGCCTTCAAATCAGTGAATTTTTTCAAGACTTTTGACTTCTTTTTGATAAAAAAGACCCATGTGTATCTGGAAAAGTCATCAATGAAAGTGAGAATGTACCTCGATCCATTCATGGATGTGGTATGCATGGTTCCACTCATATTAGAATGTATCATCCCCAAGATGCATGATGCTAGGCTTGCCTTCCCCCGATCAAACTTATGCTCAGGGTGTTTTCAACAACACAACCTTTGCAAATTCCGGTGGCAGCTTTGATGACTGGGAGGCCTTCAACCATGGAAATATTCTGTAATTGCTGCAACTATTTGAATTTCAGGTGGCCGAACCTTTCATGCCATAGTCTACTAACCTCATTTCCATGAGTCATCAATGTAGTGGGCTTTGCATCCGCCACAAAATGGGAGAACTCGTAGGCTTTTGCATGATGGTTTGCAAGGCCTTTTGCTACAAGTTTTCTGGATGCAAGTTTTTTGATATCTACATCATCCGAGCTAAAGGAGACTCTCTTGGGCACTCCCGTATGTATCATTTGATAAACACTTAGGATGTTTGATGCAAGAGATGATACATACATAACATTGGAAAAGAAACCATGCTCAAGATTTACAGTACCTTGTCCTTCGGATATGACTGTGGAGTCATCTCCCATGTGGATGGGAATGGATTTTCCGGTCTCCAAAGATGAGAAAGAGTCTCTTTTAGCCATCATGTGATTTGAAGCTCCAGAATCTATCAAGAGATCTTTGGACTTCGAAGTGCTTTCCATGAGAGCATGACCTCTTTCATGCTGTGGTTCCTGATCTTCCTGATCTCTCCTCCGAAAGATTTCCAGAATATTGATGTGATTTTTCTCAAGAAGAGAAGTAGCTTCATCAAGTTTCTTTTTCATGCAGGCATGTTCAAGGTGGAAGCCCTTCCTACTGTACGAACACTTGACTTTTTCCTTTCCATGACGCCCTTTGTTTTTGTTCTTCTTCGAGCTAAAAGGCTCTTCATGCTGCCGGTTTTGAACTTTAGGGTTAGGAACTTCAAATTTGGTTTTTGGGTTCTTCTGCTTCTTTCCTTTACCCTTCAGATCTTTGGGCCCCGAAGCATAGAGGGCTTGATCACGGGAAGATTTGATGATCCCCATTTGGACAAGCTTATCATGTTCACTTGTTAGGGACTCAATGAAGGCATTGAGTGAAGGCATTTTCCATTCAGAGGTTGTGAGCTTCCCCGCACGAAATGTAGAGACAAACACCGAATAATTAGCTCCAAGTTTGGAGAGAATGGCGAGGATGAGCTGATCATCCTCCTTCTCCACCTTACATTGCTTCAACAATAAGACAATGTGCTTGAACTTTGTGAAAAAATCATTCAAGGTCTCTAAATTTGAAGGTTGGAGAGACATCAACTCGTTTTTAAGCTGGTAAACTCTCAAATCATCCTGTTTTCCATACAGGGTGTCCAATTTGTCCCAAATTTGCTTTGGAGTCTTCAATCCCAAGAGTTGGAAAAGAAAATCCTTGGAAATAAAGAGGCACAAGAATCTGAATGCTTCATATTTCTTGTTCAAGAATCTAGCTTTGTCTATCACATGAGTAGGCTCTTCTTCAGTGTCCATAGTGACCCGGTAGAGTCCTTTGGCATGTAGATGGATCTCCATATCTTCTTTCCATGAGTGGAAATTGAATGGAGTCAAGAGTTCGACGGAAGAAGCCATCTCAAGCTGCTATAGTGAAGTCTTTTCACCTGTTAAAACCTGCAAATCACAACAAAAGGGGCACCGTAAGGTCGGACAGCCTGCACATTTTAGGCTTTCATCACACCTAGCATAATTGATCAAGCAAGCTTGAAAAACAACTTGGGATATTAAGTGGTAAGACTTGGCTTCTGGTGCAGTGCTGGAATTTTGAGCTTTTGCTCAATTTTTCATGCAAGATCTATCAAAAACCATGTTTTTGAGAGATCTGAGCTTCATCTCGCCGTGAGCTTTGATACCATATTAATCTGTCACAGTAATCTAGGGACTAAAACACAATCTCATAAGAGATTTCAGACAATTAAGCATGAAAATGGCATAATGGTGTTGTAATAGGAGTAGCAACTCTGTATAATCAATAAAGAATGAGTAATACAATACAATGATCATGCAAGGTGCATGAATTCCAAGACAATTCGAATTCCCAAGGAGGTCATTCGAATTGAATGAATGGGTGTAGCTTAACTGAATGTCAACAACAATCGACACACATAGTTAACCATTGAGCTAATCAATAACTGACTCTCACACTAAGTCCTAATTGAATCGGAGTGCAATGGATGACTAAGTCTAACTAAAAGTAGCTCAGACACATGTCACTCCATGCCAATCAACAAGTGGTAGCACATCATTAACTCCAATGAACCCCGAAGAGGTTAACTGAAATCAAACTGGTCATTAGATGTGGTTGGAGGCACCCTAATTGTCTCCAGTTCATAAATATTTTTAAAAATAATCAATATAATGAATGGAGGTGCCTTCACCACTTATCTTAACTGATTGTAACAATCAGTTAAATTAGGTGCATTTATGACACTCAGATCACCCCAGAATGGCTCCTCGGTTGAAGGAGGAATCCCAGTTAGCCTCCCCGAATGAAGGAGAAGGCTCAGTTAGCCTCCTTGACTGAAGGTAGGCGTGGGTGTGCTCATGCTGATGTCATAGTGTGTTCATCTGATGCCAATTAAGTCAATTAAACTTAGGATAATGGTTTAATAAGGCCAAATTGACCAAATTAAGTGTGCAAGTTGGGTAAATGTCTCCAACATGATGTCAATGATTATCATGGTAATATTGATTTCATAATATTCATCGTCGTCGTCATCATTATCATGGTTTGCATATCATCATCGTTGTAATCACCCTCATCATTGCCATTTCCATTGTCGTCATTATCATTGTCGGCGTTGTCGTCATCATCATCAAGGTTAGTGTTAAAGTTTATAGTTGTATGTGTGTAAGGGTCATCACCATCATCCTCAACATCATTGTCATCATCATCGCCATAATATAATGCCATCGTCATCATCATTTTCATCCTCCTCAATGACACCATCATTGTAATATAGTCACATCATCGTCATGATCGTCGCCATTGTCACAATCATCATTGTCAGCATCATCTTAATCATCATTGTCATCGTAATATAATGACATTGTTAATAACCTATTTTTTCTCACCTACCTTATCATGAGTTCCATCACCATTATACATCACCATTAGCAGCATTAGCCCATATTCATCTCATTCGCATACATATGACCTGAACAATGTGACTGAAAACAAAAATAAAAGTAAAAAAATTGACCATATCAAATAAATCACACTTTTCCTCTCAAACTCGACAATGCTAGGTTGCATTTTTTCCCTTGAAATATGTAATTAGTTCACACTTTTTCCCTCAAAATCCATGACTTGATCCAAAAAGTAAAAAATCAATTGTAAGTTATAATTTCATGCTTCTCAAGAGGTTGTGCTTGGAAGTGGAAAAACTTAATTGTTAAGGTTGAAAATAGCCATTGGTTTGGTCTTCCAAACCCTAACATTCCCACTAAATCATTAATGAAATGGGGAGTATTCACACTGGAATCAAATCTTAGGTGTGCCCACCATATTTCCTATAAATACAACTCTCATGGTCACCATTTTCATAGATTACACATCCATAGTATTATTATGTTGTTGAAATTCCACTGGAAAGAAAGAGAGAGAACCATCATTATACCATTCTTTCACCATTGAGGAATCAACCAATTAATAACTTTGTTGGAGATTTGGGCACAAAGGAAGAAGAACCCCCCCTAGATCAACTGCGGACTTCCCCTACCATTCACAACTAGTACCAAGGTACTATTGTACTCTCTTATTCTTTGTGTAATAATAAAAAACATAGTTGTTTACATGTTGCAGTTCTCTTTTTGTGGCTAGTTTGGTAATGGATGTTGCATGCATGTTAAAGAGGTCATTTATATTTAGTTTATTCCCATTTCTTTGATATGTTACTAGAGATTGCACAACCCTCTACTAGGTGTTTTTTGCACATGTGAGTGAGAAAGCGCACACTACAGATTTGATGACTCCACTAAAGACGAATCCATATATTCATCCTTCGTTGTGTTGAAACCGCTTTTCTAGCATCATCCATAGGTGTTTATGATAGCTTGCATGATGTGTTGTTTGTTGTTTTTTGTTATACATCTACTAGTAGGTAACTTGGGGAAAAAACCCTTAGCTTTTCGCTATAGCCACAAGATTCTTGCATTCCCGTTACAACAGATTTTACCACTCTTGGTAGATCATGTTTTTATGGCCTTCCCTATTCCTATGCAGACTCTTTGGACCCCCTTTTCTCAAAATAAACTTTGATGATCCAAGAAATCCCTTAAAAAAATCTTAATTATTGGTATATGTCTGTCACCAGCTTACAGACAGCGTGTACACGCAACTTGTTCCACTATGACCCGCGTACATCGGGAAATGTGCCAAAAAATAAAATATTTGGAGTTTTCCTCAATGATTCACGAATAACTTGAACTTTGGCCTTCCATATGCCTGGAAACGCTTCGAATCGACCCTTCACTTCCTATTCAAGGGCTATTTATTGAGCCTCTTGGATGCATTAGAGGAGGAGAACTTATGAGAGCAAAGAAACTATGGTGGATTTGTGCCTCATTCATACATGCTTGAGTCTACATCCCTTTTTCCTTTTGAGAAGCCATTGATGCTCTTCCCAAGATTTCCATTTTCTTGTGAGCTTTCCATTGATATCGAGGATTCAAGAGGTGGAGGCCTAGGTGGAGGACTCGGTCTCTTGATTTTAACGAGGTCCCGACAAAGTTTGTCACTTGTATCTCTGTTTATAATTAATAGAAATATCCATTTCTCGTCGATTGTATGTGTGTAACTATGAATATTTTTGTCCATGGATGTAGTTGCTTTGATGTATATATATTGGATTTATATATGTTAGAGTAGGCCTAACACGTAATATATATCATGCTTGTCTATTTCGTTGTTGTTGAGAATGGAATGTAGGTGCAAGTGTGGTTGAAAGCTCAATGGGGATCTACTACAACCATCCGGGATAAGGTGTGTTCTTCATCCCTTAGTGTTAGCCTTATTTATCTCTATTGCATATGGAAATGTTTTCATTTCTGGTGTCATACTGTTTGTTGTGGTATACCCCAAGCCATAGGAAGTTTTCTCCGTAACAATTTCCTTTGCTTTCCTTGCTTGAGATTGTTGGTTGCTTGCAAATTTAAAAGTGGTTCATTGCCTATGAAATAATGAAATATATTTTATTTCAAGAAATGGAATTTGATGAAATTTCAACTCAAAATGGGCCTCTTAAGGAAAATAATAAAATAATATTTATTAATTTTGGAGGAAGAAAATTAAAAAAAACTACTTTTTTTGTTCGTATTTTCGACATATCTTCTTGTGTTTTTACTCAAATTTCGATCGACAGAGCTCGTTGGATGCAGAATTAAATTCTGCATCCAACGAATACCCACTCTTCATACTTTTGATGGACCCTGCAACCCCAAAAACAAGAAATACCTGAAAAACGTGATGATGACATCATCACATTTTTTCAGGTATTTCTTTTTTTGAGGGTAGCGAGGTCCGTAAAAACATCATCACATTTTTCCAGGTATTTCTTGTTTTTGGGATAGCGGGGTCCATCAAGAGTATGAAGAGTGGGTACTCATTGGATGCGGAATTAAATTTTGCATCCAACGAGCTCTCCTGGTTGAAATTTGAGTAAAAACACAGGGAGATATGTCAAAAATACGAACAAAAAAAGTAGCTTTTTTTATGATACCTATCCCCATATTTATATTAAAAAATTGTTTAATACCTATACGGTATTTCAAATATAAAGCAATTTCATTGGCTAACACATGATGACATGAAATTTGAATTAGAGTTGAAAGGCCCATTTTGAGTTGAGATTTCCTCTAATGAATCATTTATTTCTAATAATGGTAATTATCTATATTTATTTTCGCCATCTTTATTTCCTATGATTTCCAATCTCATTTACTTTTTGTACACACCACTTGTGCACACACCTCCACACTTTTAATTCAAACATTACTTGGTATTGACCCCAAGTGGAGCCTAAAGAAACCCCTAATCTAACTCACTAAAATTTCTCACTCAAGGACCAAAAAAATATTTTAGTTAGGTTAGGATTCTAGGGATATGCATCCAAATAATTCTCTTTAGTCATATGACATCTGAGACATAGAAGTTGTCATTTTAGGGAACTAAAATCCTTTGTAATGGAAACAATCACAAACAGCTTATTAGAATGCCCATCCTTCTAAGGTGGTACATGCCAAGACTAAGATCCAATGTCTAATGGTGACACCTTTCTCTTTCAGTACTGAAGATCCCCTATATCATGGATTCACTACAAGGAGAAGTCTCTATAACGGAGGTTATATAGAATATTTTTAGTAGTACAAGATTGTTCAAATTTCTAAAAAAAACATATGCTACAATCTATGCCAATGGTACTAGATTTTTTACCAGAGGTTTTTACAGAATTTTTTATAACTCAAAAAAAAAATTGATGGTTGAAGACTTTAGCAAAGTTTTTTTCATTAATGCGCTTTAGTGACACGAGTGCACTTGTGCTAACCAACACAAAATGCATCGATTCTTTTAAGAGAAATATATGCACCAATGCACCCTAAAAATTGAAAGTAATATCTGCATCGGTGCTTGATAATACATATAGTCGGTACACACCAAAATTTTAAACGAAATTGGTGCTTTATAACAATATATGTATTGGTTCTTTATACTAAATGTAGCACTGGTGCTTTATATTAAATGTAGCACCGGTGCTTATGAACTATTATAAAGCATTGATGCTTACTAGCTACTACAAAGCATCGACATGATAAGCGAAGGAAAATGCATCGGTAAAGTTGAATGAGACGTTAACTTTCGTTGAAATTTTAAAATTTAATGGTGTGGTTAATATATAGTTACACAATGGAACACAATAATAGAAAAAAACAATGGGGCATGCAACCAGTATTCTGTTGCACCCAGGCTTTATTGTTTTAAGCACACCAGTGCTACATTGTCTCAAATGCACCAATGCGATTAAAATGATCAAAAGAACTGGTAGTCATTTTCTGTTTGGTGAATAGTGACTACCGATATCGCACTAGGATATTTATGTTTTATTTATATTTTGTTTAATTCCATTATTCTTCACAAATTGAAATATTTTTCATAATGTTATTCATATAATTTGAATTTGAATTATTGTGTTTGTTTATGATGTTTGGATTAATTTTTTATATCATAAATTTTCACATCTATTGTAATATTTAATCATCCATATATTTAATTAGCGATGTTGCATTTCACATGTAACATTTCATAACGACATTGGTGAATGCAATAGAATAAGAAATTTTATTTTATTATATATGAATAAGATTCCCTTTGTCATACTAAATGGGACAACATAAATGTCCACAATAATCAAAATGTCAACATAATTGTACTTGTTACACTTATTGGTAATCCTTTGTCTTTCAATTGGAACATTATGTCTAGTACATTATACAAAATGTCTGATTTTCACAGACAATTATTTCAAAATATATAACAACTTGCATTAGCATCCTAATATATTGATCATCAATCTTTTCTAGAACTGTTGTCAGTACTCGAGCCACTTACACAACATGGGTTATTTGGATAAATGTTTTGTTGACTCCCTCATTTTTTTCCCATCATCTTCAACATCCATCTACAAACATAAAAATAAAGTGTAATAAGTGTTTCTAAATTTGTGGGAATAATGAATATATGTATGCTTCCATAGTATTCAACCATTATGTCAAGAATTATGGAATGTTACTTTGTAGAAGATTAACTAAGATCGATGCATTTCAAGTGGACACTCCACCCATCTTCAGGATCACTGAAGAAGCTTGAGTATAATAGAAAGAATGTGGCTATGCCCTATCTCGATTTCCTACCGAGAAGCTCAAACCCTTCAATGGTCTAACTCAATCTTTTATTAAAGACTCCACTAATTTTATCAACAAAATTCAAGACTTTAAACGAGAAGATCATGATATAATGGTGAGCTTCGATGTTGTTTCTCTCTTCACCAAAATCCCAGTTCTTGAATCCATTGACATCTGTTAAAATTAGGGTTAGGTTCAGGTTTGAGGTAGAAAATTAAAAAAATATATACTTTAATAAAATAAAATTCTAAATTAGTGCTAGAAACAAAACATTATAATTGTAACAAGGCGAGATAAAATTAAAACATAATTTTCATCTCTTTCAACTTTAACACTCCCAAAGGTCCCTATGTTAAAGTTGAAACATACAGTAACACTAATTAACATCAACAGTGATAAAAGATAAGCTAATGAGAAAAAATAATAAACAACATCATTAAAAGAGAAATAAAATACTGGTTTAGACCTTCCTTATGCTCAAATATGTTTTTAAATAAGACCTTGTCTCTTTGAAGACAAGCCACTAAGGAACAATGGACATACTAAAGAAAGAGATAGGTAGGTAGATGTAGGGAAGAGTTAGACAAATACATACCTCAAAGTGTTAACCAAAAATAGTCCAGAAATGAGGATGAAACTTCAAACCCTTGCTGCAATGAATGAGAGTCCTTGGGACAACCATACATCAACCAAATAACATCACCTTTGAAATGAGAAGAGGAAGCCTTAATCCATACAAGGAAAAGGGACAAAGGTACATTTAACACAGGCACATACACAAGGACAAAGGTACATTTATGCACAACAGTAGAAGCCTCAATGAGATTGAAAAGAGGAAATAACACCCTTTAATCAGGCTTGTCCTGCTACAGTAGGTTAACCAAGGACCACAATATCCCTAGAAGGATCAAAGTAGGTCACAATAGGCACTAGTAAGAACACATCCACAACACAAAACTCAAAATAGTTAATGTATGTACCAACAAATCTAACAGACCACAAATAACATCCCAAAAGGTCACGAACTAGTCCAAGAAGGATCACGCAGTTCATGGCCCAACCCAAGAAGAATACACAAGTCACAACCCAACCCAAGAAGAATACACAATTCATGACCCAACCCAAGAAGAATACACAAGTCATGACCCAAACCAAGAAGCCTAAAAAAGTTCATGACCCAATCCAAGAAGGGTCACACAGGTCAAGACTTAGGCTTAGCAACCTCAAAACTGGTCACATCTGAGTCCTAGAGCGCTCATGGTACCCTAGCATAAAGAAGAGAGGTCACGACCTACTACCAAAACTAGCAACAACATTAGGAAATGCTTGGAAAAGAAACAACAACTTAGACAAGGTAGTGACAAACCTATTAGGATGAAGGAGAGGTCGAGACAGCTCAAACCTAGTAGCAAAACCCTGGACATCAAGTCAAAGAGAAACAACAAACCCTAGGACAATCATTGAATAAAATCTCCAATTTTCCCTTGTCAAGATACATACAAAATGAGAGCTCAGGAATTGAATTTATAATCTTAACAAGTCTTCTAGAAGGGTCATCCTTCTATCCCTAGATTTTAGGAGTGTTATCAAACATAACATAAAATAAAATTAAGTTGACTTAGGATGGGGTACCAAGGTCAATACGTCATAACAATAAGTTGGTTCATCATAACAAAAGGGTCAAGGTACCACACTAGGATGGCTGCTATCATAAGGGCCAGTCAAGGGGGTCAACATAAGATCATAAGTCAACAAGATAGGTCACAACAAAGTGGGGATACAACCCTTTAACCCATAAGACCAAGGTATTCCATCAAGGTGGGGAAACAACCCTTTTTCCAACAAGACCAAGGTAGGGAAACAACCAAAATTATATATTTCTCTCCCAAGGTATATTGTCCACATGCTTTCCGTACAATAACTGTGAGTTTTTATCATCACCATATAAGGAAGGTCCAAACTGGATGATGTGATCCTTTAGTCCTCCACACTGCTCCTAAATTTCAAGTACTAGGGACATAATCAATGGGTGGTCAGTCCCTTGAGAAACAACCTAGCATAACCATTTAGGAGAAGACGACGTCACACACCATCATATTGGTCAACTGACCAAGATCCACCTACTTAACCGACCAGGTATGTACCTGTAGGAACTACTTGGTCCGAGACGAAGAATTTTCCTAGTTCTAGACCAGGAAGTCTCTGTCTCAACCTGCAGGATTTGCTTGGTCATCCTAACTAAGAAACTGTTTGGTCCTATATTGAAATTCCCTAGAGACATATAGGGGCCCTAGGCACATGCTAGGGACTTTTCCATGGCATCAAACTGCTTGGTCCTAGAAAAATAACTCCAGGAGACTATTGGGGGACCTAGGGTACCTTTTAGATACTTACTCTGCCTGGTTAACTGACCAAGAATCCTAGTTAACTGACTAGGGTACCATTGTCCCCGAGAATGGGTATCACAACTGCATTATCTTTAACACTCCCTCTCAACAAGAGAGACATTCTCAACAACACTAATATTGTCCTGGAAGTAGTTAGACTTTAACAGAGGCTTAGCCAACACAACGGTAGTCTATCTTCTTGACAGAACATACTACACCACGTACTTGACATAGTGATTCATTCTCTTGATGTTTTCCAACCTATCGTCAAATACAGGAATTTATGAGAGCTTCAAATAACTTTTAATATCAACAAGAAGCATGATCTCGTAGATCCTCTTGGAAGTTGCAACTAAATTCCCTTTATAGTTTAGAATCACTTTCCATATTTCATCTTTCCAAACCTATTGTTTGGATTCCTCCTCATAAGTGGAGGATTATGAATCAGTGACATGGCTCTCACTGGAGAACCCTTGAAGCATTTCAATAGGATTCTCAACAATACCAACTAAAGGATTCTTATCCTTCTACATATGCTACTTTGAGAAATATTCCTCATATACTTCCATATATGAGTGATGGAAGATCACATCTCTATTTTCGTTTTTTGCAATCCCACTCTACTAGGGATTGAAGAGTAATGTTGGATCCTTCTTGATATTTGAATTTTGACAGGGGTATAGAGATTTAATAACATGTCCTGAAACCTTATAGTTGTCACCTTCACGGACTCCAATCACAATGGATGAGCTCATATTTCCACCCTTATTCCATGCCAAATCCTTTCCTTATGAGAAGGTTACAAAAAATCCCTTGTCTTCTAAAACTATCAGTGAAAGAACATTCTTCTTTAAACCATGAAAATACAAAATTTCCTCAACACTAATCAATGTACTTGAATCAAGCTGAAAGGCAGTTGAGACAACTCCTTTAATTGCATAGGTACTTCCATATCCTACTTCCACTTTCTTATTGAACTTATTGGCCTTGTAAACTGCAAGGAGGCTTCTTGAATCCAATCATATGCTTGGTGGCTCCACTATCTATCCATAGGGAATCTACTAAGTTGGAAATGGAACCTGAGAGTGTTGAAGTCAAGTAGAAATATATTTTTTGATCTTGATCCTTGGTCTCAACCCTTGTTTTCTTTTACTAAGGCTCTTCTTTTTCTGTACCAGCTGAAGCATGATACTTCTTTCTATGCCAATTCTTGTTAGGTGGTTTCTTACAATCTCTTGCATAATGACCAATATGGCTACAGTTATAATACCTAACCTTTGATTTATGAAAACTCTTACCTTGAGGTCCCTTACCATTGTCCTTGTGTCGAGGAATATTTTTCCCTTCTTTTTCTTGGTAGGTAGAGCATGATCCTTTTCAGTTGGAGGCCCAAATCTACTCTGGATCCTACCTTCTTCTTCTAAATAATCATGCCATAATCTATCAAAGTTTGGTTGGACCTCTCTTCCATTTATTTATTCCAAAAATGTCTCCCACGTCGCAAGAAGACCATCGAATAATGTATGCACCAAATCATCATCTTCTACTTTATCTCCAATGGCCATGAGTTGATCTCTTATCTGAGAGATCTTGGAGAAGAAGGCAACAACTGTCTCATCCTTCTCCATCTTTAGTGGTTGAAGTTGTTTTTTCAAATCCCTTCGCTCAGTAGGGGATTTATTCATATAAATTTCTGCTAGGGCATCAAAGAATTCTTTAGTTATCCTTAGAGGAGCTATAACAAGCATCAAATTGTCTTTAACTGAGTTAAAGATGACCATCTTTTCCTTGGCTTGCGTCTTCTTGAATGATGCTCTTCCTGGAGTTGTTGTGGGTTCTTTAACAACTCTAGTAACCAAGTCATCTAGATCACTCTCTTTTAGGATATTCAAAAACCTAGCCTTCAATGCATTAAAGTTTGATGCTCTTTCAAGCCTATCTTCTGACTTGATTGAAGTAGTAGCCATGTTCAAACCCTAGCTATCAACTTGATGGTTTTTTCCAAGTAACTCCTGCAGTAAAGTTGATTAAACCACAAACTCTTACCTTAGGATCTATGTAGATTATGTTAGCCTACAAAACAGAGTTAGCTACACACCCTAAGCTCTGAAACCATGTCAAAATTAGGGTTAGATTATGGTTTGAGGTAGAAAATTAAAAAAATTAAACTTTAATAAAACAAAATTCTAAATTAGTGCTAGAAACATAACATTACAACTGTAACAAGGCAAGATAAAATTAAAACATAATTTTCATCTCTTTCAAATTTAACACTCCCAAAGGTCCCTGTGTTAAATTTGAAACATATAGTAACACTAAATAACAACAACAATGATAAAAGATAAGCTAATGAGCAAAACTAATAAGCAACATCAGTAAAAGATAAAGACAATACTAGTTTATAACTTCCTTATACTCATATATATTTTAAATAAAACTTTGTCTCTTTGAAGAAAAGTCACTAAGGAACAATGCACATACTAGATAAAGAGATAGATAGGTAGGTGTAGGGAAGATTTAGACAAATACAGACCTCAAAGTGTTAACCAAAAACAATCCAGAAATGAGGATGAAACTTCAAAACCTTGTTGCAATGAATGACAGTCTTTAGGACAATCATACATCAACCAAATAGAAACACCTTTCAAATGAGCAAAGGCGACCTCAATCCATACACTAGCACCATCAAACTAAGGCAACACATACACAAGGACAATGTACATTTATGCACATCAGTAGAAGCCTCCATGAGGATGTAAAGAGGCAAGAACACCCTTTAATCAATATTGTCCTACTACAGTAGGTTAACAAAGATCACGACATCCCTAACAAGATCAAAGGAGGTCATAGTAGGCACCAGCAAGAAGACATCCATAGAACAGACCTCAAAACAATCAATGTATGTACCAACAAAACTAGTAGACCATAAATAGCAACCCAAAAGGTCACGACCAGGACAAGAAGGATCACACAGGTCATGACCCAACCCAATAAGCATACACAGGTCATGACCCGACCCAAGAAGCATACACAGGTCACGACCCATCCCACGAAGCATCAACAAGTTCACGACCTAGTCTAAGAAGGGTCACATAGGTCATGTCCCAGGCTTAGAAACCTCAAAACTAGTCATGACCGAGTCCTAGAGAACTCACGGTATCTTAACATACATAATAGAGGTCACAACATGCTAAAAACATCGACAACAACACTAAGCAATGTTTGGACAAGCAACAACAACTTAGACAAGGTAGCAACATCCCTAGTAGGTTGAAGGGGAGGTGTCAACAACTCAAAGCCAACAACAAAACCCTAGACTTCAAGCCAAATAGAAATAATAAACCCTAGGATAGTCATTGAATTATATCTCCAATTTTTTGTTGTCAAGATACATATAAAATGAGAGATTAGGAATTGAATTTATAATATTGACAAGTCTTCTAGAAGGGTCATCCTTCTATCCCTAGATTTTAGGAGTGTTATCAAACATAACATAAAATAAAGTTAAGCTGAATTAGGATAGGGTACCGAGGTCAAGGCGTCATAACAATAAGGTGAGTCATCATAAAAAAAGGGTCAAGGTACCGCACTAGGAGGGGGCACTAGCATAAGGGATATTCAAGGGGTCAACATAAGATCATAAGTCAACAATATAGGTCACAACAAAGTGGGAAGACAACCCTTTCACCCATAAGACCAAGGTGTACCATTAAGGTGGGGAAACAACCTTTTTTCCCACAAGACCAAGGTGGGGAAATAAACAAACTTATATCTCTCTCTCAAGGTATATTGTCCACATGTGTTCCATACAATAACTGTGATTTTTTATCATCACCATATAAGGAAGGTCCAAACTAGATGATGTGATCCTCTGGTCGTCCACACTGCTCCTAAAGGTCAAGTACTAGGGACATCATTAAGGATTGGACAGTCCCTTGAGAAACAACCTAGCATAACCACTTAGGAGAAGAGGACATCACACATCATCATCTTGGTCAATTGACCAAGATCCACCTAGATAACTGACCATGTATGTAATTGCACACACTAAAAGGTTCTAGACCAAGAATCTACTTGGTCCTAGACCATGAAGTCTCTATCTCAACCTAAAGGATTTGCTTGGTCATCGTGGCCAAGAAACTGTCTGGTCCAAGACCAAAAAACCCTAGAGACATATAGGGGCCCTAGCCACATGCTAGGAACTTTGCCATGGAATCAACCTTGTTGGTCCCAGAAAAAGAACCACAAGAGACTGTTGGGGGCCCTAGGGTACCTTCTAGGGACTTACTCTTCTTGGTTAACAGACCAGGAACCCTAGTTAATTGAGCAGGGCACCATCCTTCCCGAGAATGGGTCTCGTAGTTGCATTATATTTAACAACATCATCTCTACTTTAGTTGATAAAGAGACCCTTCATATTATTATTATATTCCCTACTTCTACTTTTTTTTGTTTCAAAGATAACTTCTATGAACAAACTTAAGGCACAACCATGGGATCTTATCTATCACCAATTGTTGCCAACATATTCATGGAACATTTTGAAACCCTAGTTTCTAATTCCTTTCCCCTCAAAACTAAATGTTGGTTTCGGTTTGTAGATGATACCTTTGTCATTAGGCCTCATGGTCGTACTTCCCTTGATAGCTTTCATAATCATTTAAATAGTATTTCTTCTCACATCTAATTCACCATGGAAATCCAACAATTTGAATCTTTTCCCTTTCTGAATATCCTGGTTACCCAAAAATAATATGGATCCCTCTCTCATCAATTTCAACGAAAAAATACTCACATTGATAGATATCTTCATGCTCATTCCCATCACGATCCCTCTAAAAAAACTGTAGTTCTCAAAACTATTATTACTAGACTTGTTTGAATCTATGATCCCCAACACCTTAACCAACAAAAATCCCACCATAACAAGTCCCTCTTGTCCAATGGTTACCCCTGATGCCTCATCAACCAAAATTTTCAATAGGTCCTTCATCTGAAAACCAAACCCGCCAATCCTTATTTTCCTCCCCTTTCAGTCATCTCCCTTCCTTA
Source organism: Pseudotsuga menziesii (assembly GCA_001517045.1). Lineage (NCBI taxonomy): Eukaryota > Viridiplantae > Streptophyta > Pinopsida > Pinales > Pinaceae > Pseudotsuga > Pseudotsuga menziesii. The sequence continues at coordinate 78,229 of LPNX010165240.1, forward strand.
TATCCATGGCATCACTAATCACATCTCTAAACTTTTAATTAAAAATAACATCATAGCAATTTTCAAACCTCATAAGACTCTTAAACAATTAATTAAGAGCGTAAAAGACAAATATAATCCTTTTCTACCCTAAGTCATCTACCAAATACCCTTCTCCTGTGGTAAAACCTACATTGGGAAAACTAACAGATCCATCCAAACCCATCTTAAAGAACATATCATATACACCAATCACAAGTTTCTAAACAAATCCGCTATTGCAGAGCATTCCTTTAACTCCAAACACCAGATTTGTTCTGATCAAACCAAAATTCTAGCATCTACAACTCAGTGCTCCTCCACACTTATTAGAGGAGCTTTGAAAATTGAAAAGCACCTGAATAAATTTAATCGAGAGGATGGCTATAAGCTAATCCATTCTTGGAAACCTCTGATTCATCATCTCAATCATTCTCATCACTAAGTTCTCCCTTGCCCTTCTAACCATTTACCTTGAAAATTTTATTTTTATCCTAGCATAATAATTTCTTCTATTTTTTTAATTTTTTTTAATTAATTAATTTATTCTTAGGTGTTCCTTCTAACTCCATGGTTTTACCTCATAACTTTAATCCCTCACATGTTTCTAATTTCACCTATTCTTTTATTGTTAATTATTTTTACACTAATTTCATAACCCCCTCACTTTTCTATTCTTTTATTATGTTTAAATCTTTTTCTTATTTCCTAACCCAACACACTGACATCTATTACTTCCATTTTTATTCTAAACACAACCCCTCATTTAGCTCACTCATTAATTTATTTTACATTGTTAAATAAACAAATCCTAAAGAATCATATTTATAAACCCCTTGTCCTTCATATCATTTTACTTATTATTATTGATTTTTTGTTCGATTACTCATCACTCGGGGCAGGTTACAATGAACCCTTGGTTAAGAAACAAAACCCAGGGCATCTAATCCGTCAAAGTCACATGGGCATCACACCCGGTGTGTGCCACACCAAACCCTAGCATGGATGGATTTTTTGGGTTCTCTTCCCAATTAGCTCACCCCTAAGGGGAATTGAACCCAAGTCACCCTGCTGATGAGACCCACACTTTAACCAAATGACCTAGCAATAATTGACATCATTTTACTTATTATTATTTTATTGCCTCTTTTAATTTAATTTATTGTATTTCTCTTCCTTCCAAGAAGTATTCCTCCTTAATTTATTAATTACTTATATTCTTAATTATTTAATTTGTTATATATTAAGTACATTTTAAATGATTCCAATATTATAATATTTAATTAAATTTAATAAATTACATTATTACTTTTCCTTACTCCATTACATTTCTTCACAGTTTTTCTCTCTACTTTCTCATTTTTATCTTCTTAACCACTCTTACTATTTTTCAATTTTAATTTCTTCACCCTTTCCTTCTGTCACCTCAATTATTGAAATAAAATAAATTTGATTATTTGATTTATATATTTTAAAGTTTGACCATAACCCTCATTTTTCTCTTGTTAACCCATTTAGAAAACTTTGACATAACGACTAGTTTTTCTTTTCTCTATATGTATCCAGCCACATTCTTTTCTATTATACTCAAGATTCTTATGATCCTGAAGATGGGTGGAGTGTCCACATGAAACACGTCGATCTAGTTAATCTTCTACACAGTAACATTCTAGAATTCTCGACAATATGGAATAATGAAATTAAAATAGATAATATACATGAATGTAAATTGAAAAGCAATGTACCATAGAAATAATTGAGTCATGAATGATACACATTCTTTGAAAACCTAATCTCATGCCTTCCCTCAACAACTCTTCTATTGGCTCCACTCCATTCTTTGTTTCTTGCAAAAATTTTACCCCATAACAAATCATAGTTTTAATATAAATTATTTGTGTTGTTTCATTATTGTACAGCATGAGTGGGCCTAATGGTTAAGAGCATGTGTTTCCTCTTAGGAGGTCACGGGTTCAAATCCAGATGGGGGTAGTGTATGTACACCTCTGTAGACTTTAGCA
>LPNX010165278.1:0-11118 GCA_001517045.1 Pseudotsuga menziesii
AATCTTGTTGAAGTTCTAAATTCTAAACTCAAGCCGATAGGGAGAAGGATATGGAAAAAATTACCCTACTCATCCCAAGGGTAGTCACCCGAGAGAACAACAAAATAATGCTAAATCCCATTGACCTTTAGGAGGTGGAGGAGACAATGAACCAAATGACACTTTGGAAAGTGTCAGGGCCAGATGGCTTCAGAACAAACTTCTTCCATCATTTATGGGATCTGATAAAATAGAAGTGTGGGAAATAATGGAAGAATCTCAACAATATCAAGGAGTCTTGAGGGATTTTAATGCAACTTTCTTAACCCTCATACCCAAGTTGGAGGGAGCTAACACGCCTGGCAAGTTCAAACATGTACAATAAATCATGTGTTGAGGTACCTACATGGTACATTTGGATATGGACTCAGAGATATCTCAGACATGTTATATCTGAGACATGGTGCAGAAAGGAGCAATGCAACACATATCCATAAATGAGCAGTTTGTTGGTATACTTACTAATCCTCTATCTAAAGTTAAATTTGAGTAATTATGGGTTGATCTTGGTGTTAAAATATGAATCCTCTAGTTGAAGAGGGAGTATTGATGTGTCTCCACAGGCAACAACAAACAATTTATATCCCCACTAATGAGTCATGTTGTGATAAATGGCTTAAACATTGATTAGTTGTACAATAATATATGGATCAGATTAGATATGTAGCGGCTCAGTAAAGGCAACATATATTACTATGTTCCTTACAAAGTACAACCCCCAATGGGGAGGTATTTTTGGCTCGAATCACCATAGAATCAGGCATTGAGAAACTCTTAAAGCTACCGTCATTTCCCCAACTTGAGTAGTAACTTGCTCTTGCAACACATACCCAACCTTTAAAACATAATTCTAATTCATTCACACTTTTGACATTTCACAATCAACCTCCATGTATCGATTACTAAGTTATAAAAATTCCATAATGACTGTGGGAGAGAGGAACCGGTTCATTATGGCATCCCAGATTACCAACTTTCCCAACCCCTTTCTCTGAACACCACACCCTCTACTAGCTTGTGTTTCCATAATTATTATATGTTGTGTGCAAGGCCTACTCCTTGTGACATGTATCCCTATAACTTCCATTTGTTTCAAACCATTAGATGATTTTCAACTAGGTTAGGTGAGTAAGTGCAGACTCGTGTGAGCAACTGTCACACCCCTGCTTATCTGCCATGGGGGATGGAAGTTGTAACACCCTGATTTTGACCCCGTGGTATTGAATTGCATATGCTGTAAATATTGTATTAAATGATGGTGTGGAGCTCAAGGCAAAGGCCCCACCATGGGTTTAGTGTTTTATGTTTCAACGATTAAAATTGGTGCCGATGGTTTATGTGTTAGCCAGGCACAATATGTTTGAGACATCATGTAAAATGCAAATTAATAAAAATACCACAAATAGCTATGTACCGCAACGTTAAAGAGATGGGGGCATGATTTCACAAGGAATATGGAGGGGGAATGTTTAACCTTGAGCCATTGGGAAAAGCCATGTGTCAAAGGAAAACCAATCAAAACTGTAAACCACCCATTTCTTGTCTTTTTCCCCAATCATTTATTTTTGCTAGAATTTGGTTGAGGTAGTTATTGCATGGGAATGGGAAGAGTATGGGAAAAAATTCGAATTGGGAAAAGCACCCATTCTTGAAAAACGTGTTTTGACTTCATGGGAAAGAAAGCACCCAAAAAACATATTCCCATTCCCTCATGCATTCACATTTTCATCTTCCCTCACGTTCTTGGGGAGTGGTGAGTCATTTTTGATCATCCATCCTTCATTCACTATGTTGGGTATGCTCATCATCATGGTTCATCCAAACCTGCAAGCAGAACCGTGTATTTTCTCTGTGTTATTTGTACTAAACCATTTACCCTTATCTAATAGTCGTGAACCTCACAGGCTGAGCAATTGGGCGGTGGAGATCACTCGATTTTATGAAAGAGTGCTCCTCCAAGATTTCCCCAGTGCCATCGAGCATCAGATTCATCGTTCTGAATGATGGTCTGATTTACCTAAGTCACGGAAGGTGTTTCCGCAGTGGTCTCCTTTGTTACAGAATGAGTGGAGCCTGTTTACCGTGTTTTACCTTGTGGTTGTTGTTATGCGCACCCTGGTTTCGGTCTGATTTGTATGCAAGACTTAGGGGTGGAAGCGAAGAGTAATGGAATTATTAACCTAGTGCATAGAGGAACCTCATGAAAAGATAAGAGTGGCTGGTAAATCCCTGCTGCACGACCGTGAAGAGCACTAGAAGGGAAGTCATATCCTGAGGGACTGTGGAGCAGAGAAGGGGATCCTTCCTCATGTTGGGGTGCAGTTATTGTGGATACCAAGCCAGATAGATCTTTTGTAGGTGTCCCTAGCTCTTGAATGAACCACTAGCTTAGCCTTTCTACCTTTCCACCGCCTTAGCATCCTGTTAAATCAAGTGGATATTGGCTTGGTTGTGTCTTTTTGTGCACTTGGACTTGTGTGTAATCCTTGGTTGGACAACTTGAAAAATTGTGTTGACTTGGCTGAGTTTTATTTGTATCCTTGGCTATGTGTGATTCTGCTAGTGTTCCCTTATTCCTAGTGGAAATCATGCCCAACTCGGGGGTGGCAGTGTTGCTGAGAGATTGATGAGCACACTGGCATATGGTTGGGTGGAACGTTGCAGCGACATAGTTGGTTGTGGGATGAGCTTCTTTCAAAGATGAGTATCTCTATGTTAATCTCTGCATTTTCCTTTTCTTGATGAAATATGATGAACATGTCTAATGTGTTGAATGAATGAATTGTTTCCACTGTATAATTGAAATTGTATGCATCTGTGTATGTTCTCTTTCAATGCATTTTAAATTATGTTATGGGGCTTAGATTGTCTGGATTGGTGATGGCCTGAATGATCAAATCTGTCCAAGAATTTTGTTAACAGGTTAAATTTCCTTCTGTAACTCTCATTTCCACAACTTGTGGGATGTGGGATGGAGGATGTAGAAACGTCCTTCTGTAAATTTTGTTCCCCGTGGATTTACTTCTGCAAATCTCCTTTCTGCAACTTGTGGGATGCGGGATGCAGCTTCACAGATCTCTATTTCCACAACTTTCCTTCCCGCAATGGTCTATTCCACATGCCAGATGTGGGATGCGGGATGCGGGATCATAATTTCCATATTTCCCCGATTCCGGAAACCCAGTCTTTCCACACCGTTGATTCTTGTGGGTTGATTCTCAACCGTTGATCTATCTCCAGATGTGGAACATATTGTGACCGTCGATTTTCGTCATGATATTTCTCCGCCGTTCGATCTCCTTTGATATCTTTCTTCGTAGATTGTCGAATTGATCACTGACAAAATCAATTTCTCAGTTATTGGGAAGATTATTTACATATAGAATTCAATGAACTTCGAGCTGGATGGTCTTGCAATAATTAGAGCAAGCAGTTATGGTCGTGTTCCCTCTCTAGTGATGGGAGGGGGCATGACAATGTGGTATTAGAGAAAAGGTTGTAGTACTAGGACCTAAATGGGCCAAGTTGAATAGATAAAAATGGAAAATAACACCCAAGTTGTGATTTGACAAAGCTGCTGGTTGTAGCATTGGTATAAATGTGCCTAGGAAATTGGTTGCAGAAAGAAAACTACAATAAGAAAGAGTGTTATTTAGCAGAATTTCTAAACTTAGCCAACCCGATGAAAGACACATTGACTGTTCATGCTTGCAAGAAGCAATTGGTAAGTAATTATTTGAATTTCTAAGATTGACTAACAAATGATGTTGCTAACACATTTTGCAGGTTCATAGTGCAGATTGAAGAGTTGATCTTGGTCTGACCAAGGAGGTCAAAGAAGATCAATGCGAAGAAAATTAACAGCATGGATGATGCATAGGATCCTTGTGGACATGGGGAAGATGCTATGGGAGAAAAGCAAAGAGATCCCCAAGAGAATAGAAAGCCACTATAATGCTGGAGATGTGGAGGACCCCATTTGCGTAGGAATTTTCCACATGGGGAAGGGTATGTAAGGCCAGCTTACAATATCTAAGAAAATGAAATTGAAGCTAATGGGAACATGGAACAAGCTAGTTCCCTAGATGTTGCAGCTACCATAAGAAGCCTTAGGGTAGAATTGCAGGGTTGCAAAGAAGAAACTAAAAGGATGATCAAGGCATTGGTAGAGAAAAACCATATGACTTCAGTCATGCTACAGAGTTTGGCAAAATCTAAAGGAAAATAAACTATGGGCATTATTTAATAGAGGTATAAGGGAGTAGGAGAAATTCCCATTAGAAAAATGTGAAGCTTAACAAAAGGAAGAAAGGTTTTAAACCTTCTCACCTCCTGAAGTAACAAAGGAAACCATTGCGAGTTGAGATTGAGCCAGGCAAAGTGATGAGGGAAAATCCCAAGAAACCACCCAAATGTTGGGTATGTGAAGGACCCCATCTATGCAGAAATTGCCAAATTGTGAATATGAATGAGGGTCAAGTCCCTAGTACCCAAGAAGCTGAAACTGTGGGTCAAGAATCAGGGATCATTCCCAAAATTTGTGTAGTGTTAGAATACCACCAGGCAGGTCATAACTCAACTGTGGTGGAATTTGAGGGTGATATTGTTGAATAGACTATTTCTGTTTTGATCAACCTTGGATTGAATCACAACTATATCACCCCTATAGTTATTGAGCTATGCACCTTGAAGAAGTTAGAGCATAGAATATAATAGTTAGTCCAACTAGCCACTGGAACCAAGAAGAAGGTCAGTGAGGTGGTAAGGAAATGTCCATTTGTCAAGAATGTGAAGATGGTTAGTCTAAGTAGAATGTGATGTGAAGATGAATACAAAGGCGGATTGGACATCCCTTCCCAAGTACTTGTGTGTTTAATGGCTATGTATGAGAATTCACTATATGTTGAATGTGATTTGAAAGCCTAGCTTTCAACATCTGGCGTCATTTCCTCCTTCACTCGGTTGGATGATAGCAACAGCGAGAGGGGATGGCTCAAACCTGAAGGAAATTATAAGATGTGGAGGATACCTGCAAGGAGAATCTTAAAGACTACTCATGCGTGGATTAACAAAATGTAGCAAAATTTCGCCCAACTTCCCTTGTGGTCCGCCCAACACGTCCCATCGAAGGAGAGATGTATTGACCAATTTTTAACTCCTTCAAAACGACCGAGAGAATTCAGCCGCTCCATACAAAAGGGTAAAGCACCGCCATTGTAGAATTTGATATTAATGCTAAATTCTCAATAATTATTAGAGAAGAGGCTGACAAATCACTTGATGAGCATCGCCTTCCAGAGATTACAATATATGTTTTACAGGAGGAGGACCTGCGACTGGTCTTTAATTCTATATTCAATATTTGACGTCGCGGGTTCCATCCTTATTCAAACTAAGGCCAAAGAAAATTGAAATCCTCTAAAATACTTTCAAGCGATGGAAAGTTTGACCAACAAGCATTGATTTGATTCCATCTGTTTTACATCAGTAAGAAGGCCAACTAAACGGTTACACTATGGCCCTGAGTCTCTGTTACCAGAAGATTTGCTATACGTTTATGGTGAGGCAATCATTAGAGGAATTTTGGGGTCTAAAATGGACCTCCTAAGGAAAATAATAAAATAATAGTTAAAATAATAAAATAATATTGATTAATTTTGGAGGAAGAAAGAAAAAAACTACTTTTTGTGTTCGTATTTTTGACATATCTCCCTATGTTTTTACTCAAATTTCGATCGAGAGAGCTCGTTGGATGCGGAATCAAATTCTCATCATCACATTTTTTCAGGTATTTCTTGTTTTTGGGGTAGCGGGGTCCATCCAAAGTATGAAGTGTGGGTACTCGTTGGATGCGGAATCAAATTCCACATCCAACGAGATCTCCTGATTGAAATTTGAGTAAAAACACAATGAGATATGTCGAAAATACAAACAAAAAAAGTAGTTTTTTTTAATGACAAATATGTCAATTCAACCATTATGGTTGACTTATTTTATTGAAATTCTATTGGTTCTTGAATTCCAACTCACAAAAACTTATTTTTGCACGTTTTCTTATAAGGCCCATTCTAGACCCCAAATTTCCTCTAATGCATGCATAGAAACCGTTATGATGAGTCGGTATTCAATCCTAATCAAGATTACCTGAAAAAATTATAGAAGATGGATTCATTAGAAGCACTCCAACATCGAGCTACAGTGGTTAATTTTATGATATATATATCGACTCGCTTAGGTTTTTACACCGATACTCTTCATTTAGCAGTCTACAATTTGGATTGGTACCTTTCAGTCGTAAATCTTGATACGTCTCGTCTCGAAATTTTAGGGTTTTCTTTGGTTTTCGATGTTGCAAAGCATTTAGAAAGAAATCAACAAACTCCTTTTTCAACAGAGATTGTAGGATGCGACTGAATATCTGGGTGAATTGACAATGTTGGACTATAAATTTCTTCACTACTATAATCTACTATGCCTTGCTCATTCTCAATCCAAAAGACCAGAATCCATTGGACCAAAGCCTCGGATACTTGATTGGTTATTCTATGAGTCACATGATGTGTTGCGCGAAGGATCTCCATAATTTGCATAACAACAGAAATTTGCGATACTGTCGAAAAAAAATACAGACCATTGAGTGGAGCAGTCGACTATAGTTTTCTCCGGATGGAAAATCAGTCCAACCATCGACTAAATATTGGAATTTCTTCGACCAAGAGACCAACAAAGTCATATCAACAAAGTCCAGGCAACCATTGCAGTCCTATCAACTAAAGAAGATGTCGACCAATGAAAGAGATTCTCTGTCAGAATAATTGAAGTGTTAACGAATTAATTGGGTAACCACCGACTGCTCTTTCCCACTATCAAATGCTTGGCATATGAATTCATTGACCAACCAATATGAATTCGTCGAGTGCTTGTTCCCTTGGTGATTATCTCAATATACTTTTTAATATTTGTCTGTTGGTTAATATTGTTAGTTTAAATTCGTTCGACATATTTAAATATTATTTTTGGCTTGGTAGTGTTCTTTGTTTATGTAAGGTTAGTCGGTGCCGACTTCTAAAAAGTGAAAAGCATGTCGGTTGAGTAAATTGAAAAAAGATGTAAGGTTGATCGGTGTCTTCAATTTGGTCAGTTATTACATAGTCAAAAATATTTGATAGGGTTGAGTCAATTTTGTCACTATCCCAGTGACTATGTTATAAATTTTTGAACTCAAGAGGGGGTTAAACGTGAGTCTCAATAGAGGTAGGTTATCTCCTCCATTTTATGTAAATCAAGTTGATCTCTTTCCAACCATTGTAAGTCGAGTCATATTAATTCAGCTGAACTACAAGCAGTCGGTCATGACCAAGATCATGCACATGAGCAGGAATCACACAATCTTGTATGCATTTCAAAATATGACAATTACATTCAAGAAGATATCACACACCTACACATAAGAGCACTCCAACGAGAGATGATGACAATGTGCTAAAACCCCTCAATATCAAAATGTTGAAACTGTTCCTGGGTTGTGACCTCGAAAATCCAGAATACATAGAAATGGCATAGAAAATAAAAGAGCCAAAAGGCCCCACATGCCTGAACCGATGGAGATTTTTGTCAGATGAGCCAGGGTGAGGCTTTAAACCAAAAGACCTCATTGTAGAAAAGGATAGTCAACCGCCGTTCTGAGTGGGTGAGACTTCGATGGACTACTGCCGGATTGAATATGGAGCCTGAAGAGTAACCAGTCACAGTAGAGCCTTGTACAGGTGTGTTCTCCTATCAATATGGTGGCCGTTGCGGATGAGTTACCTATGCAGACCGGTATGCATGGTTGATGCACAGTGAGGACTACTTCAGCAGTAGCAGACACCCAAGATGTTGATGCATATTTCTTTGTTCTCTTTGAGGCAAAGAAATGTTTTGTTTGTGGGGAAGATGTAGAGGGGGCCTCTTGACCTCTTAAATGTCATCATATTTGTATAGTTTAAAGAGATATTAACAAATGAGTAGTTAGAGCGGGTACAACCGCTCCAACCTCTCTCATAATGTATAAATAAGTATCAAATATGAATACAAGGAGGATTGGACGGACGTTCCCAAGTAATTGTGTCTTTTATGGTTGTGTATGAGCATTCATTATGTTGAATGTGATGTGAAAGCCTAGATTTCAACAAGGATGAAGGAGCATTGTGCATAAATTCAAAACAAATGCACTCAAACCTCATCCTTGGCCAACCATTCTCTCAAGACTCATCACCATATTAAGCTTGATGAGACGAAGATCTAGGCAAAAGAGGACCATTACTATAAGTGTCGTGTAAGGGAATTTGTTGAGATTATTAAACACCCCAATAATATTAGTAGAGATGGACGATTGGAGATAATCCACAACTGGTTACCATTAATCCACAAGCATGATAATATTATTTAATCTAACATGTGATAAATCAAGGCATGTTCATATGGATGGGTATTTATTGTTAGATCAACAAATCTCTCAAAATTGACTCGTTGCATTGAAGATGAACTAGGTTTTGAGTTTGAAATGTTAACAAAAATGATGATAATGCGAAGGTTCCAAGAACTTTTCAACAACCTTAGATTTGTTGCTAGATTGAGTAAGTGAGATTTATGCCTACTCTAACACTAGTTTGAGCTTCATAAAAGATAAGGAGAGGATCAAATAGAATCAAACAAAAACCCTAATCCTACAGTAAATAAAAAGAACAACCCAAGAAGAGAAGAGTGCAATACTTTAGAGTTTTCATTAGGTATCATATTCACTTTATCAGAGAATGAATGAGTTTATTTTATAGATGAGGAAGAGGGTCTATAAATAACTTTCACAAAGGTATGTCACATAGTCCAATAGGTGTTTTAAGACCATATACATTACAAATACTTTTCTAAAGTACAAATTCGATCGTGGCCAAAAGTGAGGAATACCACTAATTTCAATAGGAACTCCCTAGAGGACATTATCATGTATTGATTTGGTACCTGCATATTGTTTGATGTGAAAGATCTATTTTTTCTCCCTCTACATCTACCTCTATATCTAAACCGATGTAGGGGCTCTCTCTTTTCTAGGGTTTACGCTCTTGGGTCACCCTTACGTTTTTTCTATCATTTTCACTTTCACCTCTTTACCTTTTAGCTTTTAGTAGTAGCCTTGGAAATCCCACATTATGTTTGTGACTGGTAGAATTTTCTAGTCCCTTTAGCCTACTCTTGTGGTCATCTATGGACATTAATAAAACTATGTTATCTCCTCACTCTTTTTCTCCCAAGGTTCGTAACCTTGAGAAATATTAACTCCTGCATGTATTTTTTGGATTAAAATCACACCTACAACAAACAATTGGCAATGTGGTGCTTACATAGTTTTATACACCTAAGTTTCACTTAGTTGGATTTCTGGTGATCCACCGAAGTTGTGAACAAGTCTCTTGTTCATTATCAGTGTTCAGAAGTTCAAAAGACCTTCCAGGGCTAACTTTGGCCCCTTTTCATTTTTTTTGCATGTTCACACCTTGTAAGGATATTGTAATAGGTGTGCTAACATGATGATTTTTTGTAAAATACGTGGCTTTCCTAGGACCTGTTATCACACAACTTGTAGTTTCCCCACAAATGGTATCCTATTCAGGACAATAGAGGGGATGAGAAACTAAAGAGGTGAACTATGAGTATCCCAACCCCCAGATATGGATTGGTTGTCACACCAATTAGGACGCCATTTGATTTGTGCCACAGATAAGCCAAGTGACAAAGGGGGAGATCGTGATATAACCTAAAAGGAAAGATCTAAATCTAACACACCATATCAAACTATAGAAAATAGAGTACCTAAGGCGAATAGCTGCTAAAACCCTAGATTTTAGATAATGGCTAGCGATAGAAATGTTTTGGAGTATGAAGGTTTAGATATTGGAAATGTGGACCAAAATGTTTAGGTTAAGTGATTGTATAATTATTATGTAAATCTAGGTAGTAAGTGCTAGTGCAAATGATCAATGTCACTACCTTTAGGGAAATGATGGTGGAAAAAAAGAGAATTCCCAAAGTGATGAATTGAGGAACAATTAAGGTAAGATATCACTTGATTATAATGTCTTGGGGATATATATAATAGTGTCCAAAAATACAAGCTAAGAGATGGATCATAAAATAGGAAAATTAACAGAAAAACCTAAGAGGGTGAATTGCCTAAAGATCAGTGCTTTAACCACTGGCCATATGGAGTCCCCAATGATGACATCTTGGAAAACCCACTTAGATCGAGGGAAGGGTAAAATAACTCAGAAAGGTTTTGTGAAACATCCTAACATAATGACCTAGAGAATTTTTTGAAGGTTTTAATTACATGCCGGATGGATTGGAAATTAAAACAAAGGAAATACAAACAAAAATACACAAAAATATTGTAGATGCCAAGCGCAATGACACTTTACCCTGGTTTGACACAACTCTGAGTGAATTTGATGAAGTTCCAAGCCAAATCGATTTGTCCAAGTTGATCTAGTGTGCCCCTCTTCCTGCAAGAGCAACCCACGTTAAGTTAGAAATGATCCACNGAGCGAATTTGATGAAGTTCCAAGCCAAATCGATTTGTCCAAGTTGATCTAGTGTGCCCCTCTTCCTGCAAGAGCAACCCACGTTAAGTTAGAAATGATCCACATAAAAATAAACTACGAATGCAAGATGAATGAAGAAGCATAACTAATGATCAAAGACACATTAGAAAAATCCCCTGATTGTCAATGTATTCAGATGGAGAGACTTGGATCTCTCACAAAAAAAACCCAAGAGAGGACACCCTCCTGCAAACAACACAACCCTCACAAAATTATATTTGGAACATGCATAAATTAACTGGAAATCCTCTGGATATAATTTTGCAATCAAGAAGGAGAACAATATATGACAAAGAATATAGGATTTTTATGAAAATATTTTCTATTCCAATAGCCAATAGTCAAATTTCTTGATGGGATACAATAGGGGGATCGTAAATCTAATATAGATCGAGAGTGTTTCAACTTTTCAACTAATTTTCATCCAACAGTTGAGATTATA
>LPNX010165369.1:0-15016 GCA_001517045.1 Pseudotsuga menziesii
TAATAAAGCTGCTGCAACCATTCGCAGAATTCTATATGGCTGGAGAATGCTGTGTTGTTTTTTCCCTTGTTTCCTTATCTTGGCTTCAGGCCAATTTCTGAATATAGCAGGATGGATATTATTTTAATCCATGTGTATACTGTTTTTTTTCTCGTAATTTTTGAACTCGAGCATTCGAACGTATCTAACATTAATTTTGTTTCTCTAAGAAACACAGTAAAATACTAAATAGAGAAGCAGAAACGGCGGGGACTTTTGTGTTTTAATTAAAATTAAAGCATCTGTTTAATAAACATGCATGGATTACATATTGTGCATGTTAAATTAATTTATTTACCAGGTCACTCGCTGGATTTTAGATACCTTAAATTATGGTTTCCTCTCTCCACATTGTGAGCGGTCTGCCATAAAAATTCGATATCATGGTTACAAGAGATGCAAGGCATTACATGTTATGTCATAAAGAAAATTTCGATCCGAGTAATAATAAGGTCCCTAACAGAATGACCCCACAAATTCCCCGTTATATTCACCACTATGGAGATTTGTTGTTTTCCATTCAGACACATAATTAGGGGGCTTGTTGACAGCCTTCAGGGGTAAAGGAAAAAAAGGAAGCAACTTCATTGGTAATATATTTGCACAATATTATCAAAATTTTGAATTTATAAATCAATTATATTTATTGATAAGTTAATTAATTGTTTTATATTTTTGTTACAGGCAAAAGCCTAATGTTCATAGCTCAGGCAGCGATCCATTCCTGAGTGATGCTGAAAGCATACATGTTGCAACTTGGACACAGGAAGATGCTTATGAACGTCTTTTAATCAATGAAAAGAGAGGAGGAAAACATAGTCAGATATTGAGTTATAATGCCGTGGTAAAAAAATTAACATATGAAGAAAGGGATTTGAAAGGAGTGACTGTAAACATATATCAAAAGCCACAAGCATTGATTAATTATCTCATAGATACATTTTTAAGAGAAGGAGATTGGGTCTTAGATTTGTTCTCGGGTTCATGTAAAATTTCTCATATTACATATGAAATAATATATCAAGTTTTATTGTATGTTTTATCCTTCATTATTTTATTGTTTTAAAGTATGCTTCTTTATGCTATTTCACTTAACTTTAATTTTGTTTTTGGTGATTAGGTACAACAATAGCATGCTCCTTACAGAAAGGAAGAAATTGCATATCGATTGATAATGATCCACTCCAATGCAATTACATAAAACAAAGAATTAAGGCTATTCAAGTTCTTCCAAATGAACTGCAAGAAGTTGGTTTGAAGAAAGGAGAGTTTAGTGAAACACTTGTGGCAAAGATGTCAAAAGAGCCCCAACCCCCGTTAGGAGGGGTGTTTGGAAAGGAGCACTTTGGGGATCTTGCAGACATAGAAGACCCAATGGAAGAGGACATTGATGTCCCTGAGGAAATTCAAGCTCCAGAAAATTCCAATGTTGATGAAGAATTTGGCATGCATGATATTGTTGAATAGTTTCATATTTTGAAGAAAATGTTAATTTTGACAATTTTTGACAATTTTTGACAATTTTTTGATCAGATATATTAGTAATGTTTTGACTTTCAGACTTTATTTTAGAAATAAAATTTCTAAATATAATGTTTTTAATATTTTTTTTACAAATAATTTGTATATTTTTTCTCGACTTTATGTGAGTCGTCACTTTTCGATAACTAATATGAAATATGATCATTTTTAGAGAAAAATTCTCTGAAAATTCATTGAAAATGGTTTTAAATGTCTTTATTTTGTGGAATTATTTACAATTTTGTCAATAAAAATGCCTTATTTTGTACATAAAAATGTCTTATTTTATAGAAAAAATCGTAAAATGTATATGTTTTTCATTATAAATTGCTTAAAAATGTATGTTATTTTGTTAAATTTCAAAAAACACACTTGAAAATAGAAATTAAAAATATTTTACAACAAAGATAATTCAAAGGCCCCAAAAAATGTCTGAAAATGAAAATGTGTGATACTGGCATCAACCATTTTTGAAACGGGGGTAAAAATAGCTACTAAAATTAGGAGAGAGAAAAACGAGAACTGTGTTGAGTTCTCGTTTCATAGTATAAGTGGTTCTTTATGCTAGATTTGGATGCTTCCTCATGCATTCGATTTCTTCATGTATTCTATTTATTCAGCAGCCTATGATATTAAAGGGTTGTCTATTGTACACTCAGTTAATATAATTTTGTGTTACAGCTCCATATTCAGTCTCCATTGTTAGCAATTTTGCATGATCAATTGATAATTGTTGTGGGTACAATTAATCTACTGCTGGCCTGAATTTCTACAAACAGGACACCTGGGGAGAATTGCTATATCTTGGGCTAAAAAGGTCCAAATGAAATTTTGGAATATTTTCTAGAAAGGAAACGGAATTTACTTTTGGTGGTCCAAGGTTCTGACCCAGAAGATGAACAAGTGACACGTGGAAGTCTGTACAACTTCACGGTTATGAACAATCCTATAACAGGTCACCTTGGGAAAATGATCATAAGTCCCAATTGGTGAAACCAATTCTGATGAAACCTATGGTGTTGAAACAAGGACATGCGAGGATACCTCAGTACAAAGTTTTAGACAAACAAGAGCTGTAATTTCGGAGATACCGTAGAAACAGTATCAGGCATTTCTGCAGAAGAAATTGGAAAACTAGGGCTTCCTGTTTCGGGAGCTTCTCTCCACTATTTTCAGAAAAGCAGTACATTGGACATCTTGTCTTGAAGAGATATATATTTTTATCCAATCAAATCTAAAATATTTTAATTTTTTAAAATTAGGGTTTCTCTGACAAACCCTATATCAGCTAGCTCCGGAACCAGGACGAACACCTCAAATCGGTAAGATATAAACTTTTGCTATTTTCATTTGAGGTTCTCATTTCAAAGTGATCTATAACATCAGCTTGATGATAAGATTGTTGAAGTTGACAACTTCCAATCATGGAAGTATATGATCTCTCTAAAGAAAATGAATTGGACACCTACATAAGAAGAGAGGTTCCAGTTCCAGAGGGAGATGAGGCTCAAAGTCTTACATGAGAAGAACTTTGTCAAGGCCAAGAAGATCATTGCTGATTCAATCATGGATCACCTTGTACCACAAGTTTCTTCCCTAAAGACACCGAAGATGTTTGATTCCTTGACCAAGCTATTTGAAGGGAAGAACATAAATTAGAATATGACCTTAAGAAACCAGTTGAAGAATGTGAAGATCCAGAATGTAGAGACCATACAGTCATACTTTGCGAGGGTCTCTCAAATCAAAGAACAACTTGTAACAATAGAAGAAGAAGTGGAGAATGCAGAAGTGATAGCCACCTTGAATGTCCTCCCAGGATCATGGGATTCATTCATGCAAGAAATGTGTGCGAGAAGGAAGTGATTACTTTCAGCAGACTCTGGGAAGAAGAAGAAGCTCGACTCATAATAAGAGAATAGAAGATGGGAGAAATTGAATATCAAGCTCTCACCATCCAAAGAAGATCCCTAAAGCGATGAGGAATATGAAGGACTCAAATCTTGAAGAACCTCTTATCCATCTTAGCATTTGAATAAGACATGATGCTATTATGAATGAGGAAGATGATAAAGGTGAAGGTTCAAGAAGGAGTCTACCCACAAAACAAATAAAGATAAGAATTCAATTGTCATTTCATGATATTGTTTTGTTATGCATTTGTTTATATTCAGTTAATGTATTATGCATGATAGAATGTTTGTATTAATGACAATATACTACTAATATGCATGTGATGGGTAAGTAGCTCATGGTCCTATACAACTATCCATTGCTTCTTAACTAGAATGAAACCTCTTTGCTAACATATTGGATTAGTGCACAATCTCAATGTTGTCCTGGTAGAGATGGAAGGCATCTAGAAAGTTTCTGTGAGATATGGATGAATGTTGTATTGGCTAAAGTAGTTGCATGATCATATATTTATGCATAAGAATTTTCCAGTATGAATATTCCTTATGAAATGTTTCTAACCATACAAATGCATTTGACTTGTAGGAAAGATCGCATACATAATCGCCTACAAGCAAAGAAGGATGAGACTTGTTCCAAAGAACAAGTGATGACAGTTCAAGATGAAGAATAATATGACAAATGCAGCGACATCATTGATGCAGAACCTTCCAGATATGAAGAAGTAACCAAGAAGAAAGGGAATACCAGTTCAATAAGAATGATGTCTAGGATGCAGCATCGATACATGAAGGAAATTTTGTGGTTCCATCATGCAGTAGATGGAAACATCGTGGGATACAAGGCAATATTCGTAGCACGAGGCTTCTCACAAAAAGAAGACATAGAATACAAAGAGAAATTTGTAGCTAGTGGGAGTTGAAACACATACATGATGAGCTTGATGAAGATCTTAACCTTTTCTACAAAGTTGAAGATGAAATTCTATACACTGATACATAAAATATTAATAGCATAGGAAGCTACTTGTCACTCCGGTACAGAATGTTTTAGTGCATAGTGTACAGAAGACAGAGGGAGTATGATGCTTCACTTCAGAGGGAGTGACTATAGAATATATTGAGGTTTGACATGGTATGATAGGATGGATAGATTACTGATGACTTTAGGCTTTACTGAGAGTAAAAAGGATTCCAACCTTTGCTTCAAGGTTGAAGGCGGAAGACCAGTGATGCTCCTGTTATATGTTGATGACTTGTTCTTGACAGAAAAGAGGAACTCATTAAATTTGCAAGAAGAAGACTTGCTGACGAGTTCGAGATAAAGGAATTGGGGATGATGCACTATGCATGGAGGTGTGGACAAGGGAAGTATGTAGTAGAGATCCTGAATAGGTTCAGGATGATGGACTACAAGGCCATGACCACACCTATGGCATCAAACCTAAATCTATTGAGTGTTGCTTCACCAAATACGGTTGATGCTATGATGTATCGTCAGATGATTGGTTCCTTGATGTACCTGATGAATATGAGACCAGATATTTTCTTTGCTGTGAACACATTGAGACATGTTCACCTAATGGTTGCAAAGCATGCTCTGAGGTACCTGGAGGGTACAGTTGAGTATGGGCTCAAGTATGAGGCGAATCAGAAGATTAACTTGGAGGTTTATGTGGATTCATATTGCGCAGGTAGTGCCATTGATAGGAAGATCACTTCGAGGTGCTACTTTAGTATGGGATCAAGTGTGATCTCTTGGTTTGGCAGGATGGAATCCTGCATGGCACTAAGTACAACTGAGGCAAAAGATGTTGCCACTTGCAATTTGGGAGAGAGGAGCAATGAAGCTCTAGTATGTGATCCAGATTGAGATCTCTTGAAAGAGGGAGTTCTAGCATAGTCGGTGAGACAGGTTGTCTTAGCATAAATCCTAGCAAATCTCATAGGTTTCTCAGATGTAAATAGACCTGTAGGTTGTCCTCGGATGTAATCAGTCCTGGAGAAGCTCGCAGGTCATCTTTGGATGTAATCAGCCCTGATATGATTCTATGCTAGAAATGGCCAAAGTGAAGTTTGAGTACTTCAGGGAGAAGATTGGTGTTCTCCATATCGAGGTTCCCTCCAAGGGGAAATGATGAGACCTAGGGCCATTCTGATATGACTATGGGATGTAGTCTCACATGATCAGATATAAGTGTAGGGCCATTCTGATGTGATTGAGGGATATCTTCCCACTTGATTAGATATAAGGGTTGTTTCCATTTTGTCATGATGAGAGGATTGGTTCCTTCCATGTTAGATGTGAGTGTTGAGCCATTTTGATGTGACTATAGGATTGGTTCCTACATGATCAGATATAAGGGCTATTGCCATTCTCTGAATGGAGGCACCTGGTTAGTTACCAGGAACTCTCAGTCTAGGACTAAGTGCCTTTCTGATGAGTCAAGCTCAGATGTAAGTGATGTGCCTTTCCATAGATGATAGTAGTTATGTCCTATCATGCTGGTGGATGTGAGTGCTGTGCCTTTTCACAGATGATAGTAGCTGTGTACTATCATGCTGGTGAATGTGAGTGCTATGCCTTTCTGATGAGCTAAGGTCAGATGTGAGTGTTGTGCCTTTCTGATGAGTTAAGGTTAGATGTGAGTGCTATGCCTTTCTGACGAGTCAAGGTCAGATGTGAGTGTTGTGCCTTTTTGACGAGTCAAGGTCAGATGTGAGTGCTGTGCCTTTTCACAGATGATAGTAGTTGAGTACTGTCATGTTGGTGAATGTAAGTACTGTGCCTTTCTGACATGATGTTGGATGTGTTCCTCTCATGGTCAGATGTGAGTGCTGGCCATTTTGACTTAGGGTTAGATATAAGGGCTAAAGAAGACCTACAAGGAGGCTAAGCCTACAACCAACATGAAAAAGGGCTGGCTTTGTAGAACTTCCTGTGACGAGAAGAATCATGAGATAACACTTATGATGATGATCCACCAGTGATGATCCAGATCAAGTGATGATCCAATCTAGTGATGATGATCCAGCAGTGATGATCCAGATCTAGTGATGATGATCCAGCAGTGATGATCTAGAACGAGTGATGATCTAGATCCAATGATGATGATCCAGCAGTGATGATCCAGATCGAGTGATGATCTAGATCCAGTGATGATGATCTAGCAGTGATGATCCAGATTGAGTGATGATATAGATCCAGTGATGATGATCCAGCAGTGATGATCCAGATCGAGTGATGATCTAGATCCAGTGATGATGATCTAGATCTAGTGATGTTGATCCAGTAGAGATGATCCAAATCGAGTGATGATCTAGATCTAGTGATGATGATCCAGATCGAGTGATGATCTAGATCCAGATAAAGATGACCTGAAGATGAAGATGACTTGAAGATGACGAGAACTCAATGATGATCCAGATGATACATAGAAGAAGAATTGTGCTGATAAATTGTGTCGAGAGAATACCTTCCTAGTTAAGAGGGAGTGTTGATGTATATGTAACTTCAGAATGTATTCACTTGTATATTTCATGTATTGCACCCTAATGTTTATTTTGGGAAGTATATGTAATGTAATTGAGTCATGTCATGCCCCGATTGTTACGGAGAGAAATTCCTATGGCTTGGGGTACCACAACAGACAGCTAGACTCCAGAAATCAATCTTTCCCAATATGCAATAGAAATAAAAACATCTAACACTAAAGGATCGAACCTCGTACCTTATTCCGGACGGTTGAAGTAGATCCCCGTTGAGCTTTCCAATCTTCAGCTTGAATTGTTATAGCACGTCCTCAACAACAAGTAAACAATACAAGCATACTATATTTCATGGTGTTAGATCTATTCTAGCATATATATGATCAATAATGTAAAACCATTTGACATATTCCAATGGATACAACATTCATTCAAATACACATTATTGGACAGGAAAATATATTTCTATTAATATGAATCAGAGATTACAAGTGACAACCTCTGACGGCAAGTCTGCGAACTGGAGAAACTGAATCCCCCACTTGGGCCTCCACCACCTCAATCCTTCATCACTTCTATAGCAAGATTACTAGCAAAAGGAAAGCTTGGGAAGAACACAACAGTGCTCCAAGGGACAAAGGGATACGGACTCAAGCATAAGTTCTGGCAACAATGGACTATAGTTTCGTTACTCTCAATTCTCTCTTCTACTTTCAATGTCTCAATGGGTTCCTTATATAGCTTTTCAAATGGATACTGAAAGGTCGAATCCGTGCGATCTCAAGGCATATGGAAGGCCAGGAGTCATATGAGTCGGATCCAAGTCAAGGAACGCTCCAAAAGGTTTTGGATTATGTACACATCCCGATGTACGTGACTATAGAGGGAATATCCACGTATGTACACGGTTATCGGGGAAAAGGCCGCATATATCATTTTTGTTATGTTTTTAGGGATGGTCAAGGATACATCAAAAGACAAAAAGTGGTCCATAGGGGCTAATGAGTCTGCAGCGGGACAGGGGAAGGCCATACAATGTGTGATTCACCTAGTGTGGTGAAATCCTCTATAATAGATGCCCCCTAATGTATGAGATCAGAGGGGTTATACGATGGCTGAAATACATTGTAAGTCCATCCTAGAAGTGAAGTGATGAAGGTACCCAAATGGAAGACCAACCACCCAATCAGCATAATACCATAATACAACTCTGCATATAACTGCAAATACATATAGCAGTCCCGGATACATAAGAGTACAATGGCCATGAATAGGCATGAAACATGATAACACATATGTGGTCATCGCCACATATAATATACATAGATCGAAATCTCCATGATGAATATATACAAAGGACCATGATCTCCACAAAGGCTGAATATATATAACAGATCAAGATATCCATAGTGGTTGGAAATGTCTGACATATACTGGAACAAGTCACGAGAGCTGAAATCTCATGAACACTGGCACGATCAAGGAGGTAGCATATAGTGGATGCCACCAATCTGGAAGGTATTCTACACACACCGCTACGAGTACATGTCATACTATGTGAATAAAGGTGTCGAGGTTGAACATAGTAGTCCATCGTCTGATTACCGGTCATTGATGTATACTGTTAACAGACGCGAGATCACCCACCAATAATGAAAATGGGAATCAAGGTACTAGAGTGCAAACTAACAAGTGTGAATAAATGTGTTGAGGTCGAACACTTGAAAGAATCCATTGATCATGGGACATTGATGTATTCCCAAAACTGTCGATGGCGAGAGAACCTGCCACTGATGACTACAAGCCTCAAGGCACTCAAAATGACTCTAGATTCCAATCCCAGAATAAATGATCTGAAGTCGATGGGATGAAATCCGCTGGAAGGAGGGCATTAGGGCATCGCCCATCATCCAACATGAGGTACTCGGTAAAGCTGTATAATGTGGAAGGAATTGATCATAAGGTGCACGAACCAGTAACTGTACCGGGAATGGCCGACATGCAAAATCAAGATAACTGAGGAATGGTCGACTTAGGTTTCAACTTCTTTCAAACAAGAGCATAACGACGTATGGTGACTGAATGAAGGCAGCATAGACTCGATATACAAACTGGGACGTCTCTATGATGCAGAAGGCATCAATAGAGGCTCCATAGGGACTGGAAGCTTAACCAGTTGGTGGAGATAAAACTCAGATAACGAGTACAGCTCCTAAAGTCAAACTATAACCCAACCAATGGATGTGATATACAGTGCTCTGTTCGAAGGCGACACGACTCGACAGCTGCCAACGATAATATCTTTTCTTGTCTGGATTTTTGGTTTTTTGATTTTTTTGGTCTTTTTCAGTTATTTGAAAATCTTGAAAAAAGAATAAACTAGATTTATAGTTACAAACTAGGAGGAGACAAGTGTCATGAGGGAAAACAAACTAGTTCCAAGCAGTGGAACATACCTATGCTCAATGCAAGGATACATGTGTAGGATATCGACACTCGGGGGAAAATCCCCTCCCGGTAAAAGGGAATCAAGTTGTGAAGGATATAAATAAAGGCTCTGCATGGCTAGACATGAGACAAGCTCGGGCTATATGGCTGAAACGGAATGTTAGGGGAGCCGGCATAAAGCTCAATAAGACAGACAAAGCTTATGATAATGCATCCACAACTTGATACAAGGGAGTCCGGGGGATCAAGGCCAACATAAGATCAAGAGGAGTATGAGGCTCTTGCTAAATGTCATGGCAATACTATTGTTATAGCGGATTTCACTACACTAGGTGAATCACACATTGTATGGCCTTCCCCTATCCCGCTGTAGACTCATTATTCCCTATGGACCATTTATTGTCTTTTGATGTATCATTGACCATCCCTAAAAACATTACAAAAATGATATACGCGTCCTTTTCCCCGATAACCGCGTACATACGCGGATATTCCCCCTATAGTTGCGTACATCGGGATGTGTGCATAATCCAAAACTGTTGGACCGTTCCTTGCCTTGAATCCGACTCATATGACTCCTGGCATTCCATATGCCTTGAGATCGCACGGATTCGACCTTTCAGTATCACTTTGGAAAGCTATATAAGGAACCATTGAGACATTGAAAGCATGAGAGAGAATTGAGAGTACTGAAACTATAGTCCATTGTTGCCAGAACTATACTTGAGTCTGCATCCCTTTGTCCCTTTGGAGCACTGTTGTGTTCTTCCCAAGATTGCCTTTGTTAGTGAGCTTGCTATCGGAGTGATGGAGGATTGAGGTGGTGGAGGCCCAAGTGGGGGATTCAGTTTCTCCGGTTCGCAGACGTACCGTCAGAGGTTGTCACTTGTAATCTCCGATTCATATTAATAGAAATATATTTTCCTGTCTAGTAATGTGTATTTGAATGAATGTTGTATCCATTGGAATATGTCAAATGCTTATACATTATTGATTATATATGCTAGAATAGATCTAACACCATGAAATATAGTATGCTTGTATTGTTTACTTGTTGTTGAGGACGTGCTATAACAATTCAAGCTGAAGATTGGAAAGCTCAACGGGGATCTACTTCAACCGTCCGGAATAAGGTACGAGATTCGACCCTTTAGTGTTAGATGTTTTTAATTTCTATTGCATATTGGGAAAGATTGATTTATGGAGTCTAGCTGTCTGTTGTGGTACCCCAAGCCATAGGAATTTCTCTCCGTAACAGAATTGGCGACTCCGCTGGGGAGTTCCTAGTAATTGTCCTTTGGGGGTTGATCTTTTGGCATTCAATGTATTTGAAGTGCTCTCTCTCTCTTGTTTCTGTGTCGGGTATGGGGGCATGTATGCCTGGTAGAGCCTGATTGGTGTGAATTTAGTCTCAGCCTGTCTATTTGCCTGAATTTTTTGCATCTTTTTCTTCCTGTACGCGGGTTTGTCATTTACAGTCGCGTATACACACGGTTTCCTCTGGGATTTCCACGTATACACACGGGTTCACTACGCACAGTCGCGTATACCCTGGTTTTTACCTTTTTGTGGAAGATTGTGGATTGTTGGGTGAATGCTGTTAGTTGCTGAGTCTCCTTTGGCACTGCCTAAGTCTGTTAAGGCCTCTGTTTTTGACCAGAAACGTTTTTTTTTTAGGAAAGTTCTTATCATGGCATCTTTGATTTTTTGTTTGAGATCAGTGCATTAGAGTCCTTTGCCTTAGTTCTTTGCTAGAATGCTATTTATGTGTGCTTGCAGAGTCTGGGGTGGTTAGAATCATTCTCTTGCTTTTTGTATCTCTTTATTTTCAAAAAATCCTAAATATTTGCTTATCATCATGCATTGCATTATGCATTTTGCATTGTACTTGCATTAGATCTAGATTTGCTTTGGAGTAATAGTTAGGAATTCATATAGGGAAATTTGCATTCAGCATTTGAAGAAGAAATTGTGCATTCACGTAGTACGCATACCCTGTTTTCATGGACACAATGTATTTGCATTGATTGTTAGGTGTGCATTTTACTTCTTGTTGCGTCATAACACCATTAGTTGCACGGCCATATCCTATTTTTGAGTAAATAAAGCCAAATTAAAGTCAACGCTAAATAAAATGAATTACACTCTTTTTCTTTTTAGGGTGCACCAACAAGCTTAGGTTTTAGGATCTTGGAATAGTTCATTGACAGTTAATTCTCCAAGATCACAAAACTACAACAACTAGGTGTCTGTCCAGGGAGTGTGTGAAATCCTTTATATAACCAGCGTTCTCAGGAAGCTCCTCTCAAAAGGGAGTCAAGCACTAGGCAGTGTGAGCGGTTGTTGATCGGGATAACCCCTGGTCAGTAACTGTGTAGCACCGGCGATATAGCCAGGATTGTATTCGTATCTGGGGGCTCTTTCGGGAGTTTCGGGCTTTGCTACCCTACCCATACGGTCAATCCCGCCTGCGACTGTCCGCCTGAGCGTTGATTATATCGAGGTGACCTTAGTGACCTTACCTAGGATATCGAGGGGGTACATGTAGAGGTTATTCTGCATGTGTCCTGGGCAGGTTGGGGTCGGACAGCATAGTCTCTATACGCGTTGAAGCTGAGGGCCACAATAATTGGTTTCGAACCTCCGCTTGTGGTGACAAGGGCCTCTCAAGCCTCTCCTAGGCGAGACATACCGGCCACATTCGGGAGCTCACTTATCCAGCCCTTGTTTGCTTGCTTTTGGCTTTAGATTTGATAGTGATTGCTCTGTGTACGCTAGTTGGCCTAGGGTTGACGTAAATAGAGAGTCTTTGCTTTTTTGTTGAGTCATTGTGGAGTCGGGTGCGGTTCCGCGTTGTTCTCGTCGGTTAGCAGGACTTCCACCTTCCACTTCTCCTCCTCCTTTGGGAGAGGGGCCTAGTTGGTCCAGGCGGACTGTGTCACACATTGATTCACACACCATGGAGGATCATTCAGAGATTATTCCTGACCCACCTCCTCCTATTCGTATTGACGATGGGGAACTTACTCCTACATATGATCCCTCACCTGACCTAGCTGAGATTGGTCCCATTATTTCCCAGATAGGATCTTTACATGATAGACCTACTTTTACTAGGCCAGATTCCCCATTGACCAGATACCGGTATGGAATGCCGGAAGATGCCGAGACTCATTTTGACCCTCCTAGCACCAGCTATGGTGGTTATGTTACCACTGGTTTTCCTATGCACGATTTGACATTTCATGTTGAATCCGATTTTGATCCTAACACTATACCTGGGGGCATTCCCATGCCTTACCTTGCGGAGAGGTTTGGGAGTACTAGTCGCATTGCACCTTCCATCCCAGCGGTGGAAGCTCCATCTTATGTACCTTCTAGGTCTAGAGTTAGTGATCCCATAGCGATACCAGGTTCTAGACGAGTGACGATAGGCACTAGCACATATCTTCTTACAGAGATTCCTTCATCCTCGCTTCCAAGTTCTTCAAATGCGAATCCTCCACCTTACTCTCGTGGTCCTTTGAGTCATCATGTATCTACGAGTCAGATCCATACTGCGATTACTAGACCAGTTGTGTCTCAAGTCTACATACCACCCGTTGTTTCGGGGGGTTATGTTCATGTTTCTAGAGGTCAAGTTGCTACTTCTTCGACATATATCCCTACTTCCGGTATGTATATCCCTACTTCCGGAATGTATATTCCTACCTATGGAGTGTCTCATGGGCCATCGCAGCCGATGACCTATGGACCCTACTATGGGGCGCAGTATGGACAGGTCTCTCAACCCTATGGAGGAGGGTATTCACAACCTGCTTACTCTCCCAACTATCGCTTTGTAGCTCCTACTAGTCAAGGTCCACCTCATTATGCGACTTCCACGCCACCCTATACGGGTCATACAGGAGGAGGTCACTATGGCCAAGGTCATGGTGGTAATCAATCCTATATGAATCAGGGAGTGGTCCATAAACCTCATCATCCTAGGATCCCTTTCCTCGCGACCCTCAATTTACCTGACTTATCGAGACTTACGAACGATCCTGTGGCTCATGACCCGGCTTGGCCGGCTGTCCCTACCAAGCTTCCTTCGGACATACCTAAGTTCGAAGGCAAACCAGGAAAGGATCTGAGTGAACACGTTACGATATTCCACCTATGGTGCTCTTCCAATTCATTGCATCAGGACTCAGTCCGCTTGAGACTATTTCAACACACCCTTATAGGGCCTGCGGCGAAATGGTACATAGAGTTACCTAGGGGTGCCTTTACTTTGTTTGATGACCTTGCGATGACTTTCCTTAATCACTTCCAGCTACCAGTACGATATGATGTCGGTACTGAACTCTTGTCGACATTTCGACAAGATAAAGCCACCCATATTTTTGATCATATTCAGGAGTGGCGTAGACGGAAGAGATTAATCAAAGCCTTTATACCGCCGGAATTCCTCCTTGAGTGGTTCCTCAAATCGTTATTACCATATATCATGAAGGATGTCTCCACATCCGGAGTGCAAAATGAGGAACAAGCCATCTTTAGGGCGCAGGAACTAGACTTGATCTATGCTTAGTCTGGTTTGTTATATGAGATTATACCTAATGCCCCTCGTTCTAGTTTCGATCCCAAGGTCAAACCTGGACCACATGCCGATGGCATTGTGGGTAGTGCAAGTAAGAAATCTGCAGGTTCGGTTGTGAAACAAGTTTCTCAATTGTCAATCAACCAATCTGCCTCGGGACAAGCTACGGCTTTGTCTCAGCCCGCCCAAACGACGAATGTACTTGCTGTGCAATCGTCCGACCAGAAAGGTAACCAGCAACCTGGAGGGAATAGAAAAAAGGGTAAAAACAATAATAAGAAGGGTGGGAATAAAAATGAGAATGCCAGCAATAATGACAAGAACAATAAAAATGCTACGGGGGACAAGCAGAATAAGCGTAAGGTTAAATTTCCTTGCAAGATTTGTAAGGACGATCACCTCACTTACTTGTGCCCTAGGATGGATGAAGCTTCGAAGTTCATAGCACAGGGCCCAGCTGTGTTAACAAACCCTTTACCGCATAACCAAAATATGAACTCGAAGTCCCATGATCAATCTAGTGATGATGATCCACATGAAACTAGTGGTCGTGGGTGCATTAATATGGTCCGTGCCGCGAAAGTTGTGACGCATGTGAAAGATTATTCTTCAACACAACCCAATCTAGGTAAAGAACCTGATCCACCAGGAACTCCTTTGCGTATTGAGAAACCTGCGGACAAACCTGAAGCTGCACCTCGCATTCCTAAGGGGGTACTTAAGTGCTCGGGGCATAATCCAAATGCCCGAGCCGCCCAGAACTATTCAGTTGTCGAGGACTTGGGTCATACTCCTTGTGCGATGTCTGCATTGGAGGTGCTTCAGAGTTGTCCGTCGCAAAGGAAGGCTTTGCTTTCCGCTCTTGGTGTGAATGGTGATGATTCTTCATCAGTGATCAAGTTTGAAACCGCAGGACATTAGCCTCGCTTGCCCTACTATGTGTCCCTTTTGGTGCATGTAGAATGTCTTAATATGATCGTCAAGCGCACTGTGATTGACGAGGGCGCTGCTGCTTCTGTGA
>LPNX010165383.1:12200-79700 GCA_001517045.1 Pseudotsuga menziesii
GAAAATAATAAGAGGTATGTTGAGTTTAAGGAAACAATGGAGGCGAAGGGTTATGGAAAGTGTTATTTCCCTTGTAATGATTGTAGGGGTTTGTGAACACGGAGAATTTTAAGAATGAGTGCTGAGAAAAATTGTAAGGAGAAGGGGCATGTTGAAGGGGGGTTTGAATATCGTCCCTTGGTAAGACGTTATTCATTAGATGATGTACTTCTTGTAATACTATTGTTCATGTATTCACAAAATGTTTTATCATTTAAAATTTATGTGTTGTATTTTATACACTAATGTTATTTCATTTTTATAATTATTAATACTATTCCCTCTAAATGTCGACCGCAAGAGAGCTGTATGCACATAATTATAGTAGAAGTTCTAATTTATAAGGTGATGAACATGGATATCATAATACTCAAGATGAAGTTCTTAATGATCCTATCGACAAAGATGAAATTATTGATACAAGTGAATAATATGAGATAAATAGATTGATCCAAGACACATTTCCTCTATTAGGTGAGGACAACCTCCATGATATTTATGATGTTACTCTACTCGAGAAGTCCCAAGAACCTCTTTATGAAGGCTTGAATAAAATATTATATATACTATACTGTTGTTGGTGAACTTGAAAGTTTTGAATGGTTTGTCAAACATTTGTTTCACATAGATCCTAAGGTATGTAATATATTAATTGCATCTCCAGATGGAATATTGAAAAGTTCATTATTTTCCTCTAATTTTAGTGTTAATTAATTCATAAACTAGAGATAGGAAATATTTATGATTTAGATTGTTTACATTTCATTTTTTGTCAATGTTGAAAACAATTGGGTGAATTTCTATTACCACCATCAAATAATTTACCACGCACATGTCGAGAGGTATTCTTCATTATGAAAGAAATTGGAATGGACTATAAAGCTATTGTTGCATGTCCTAAAGATCATATTATATATTATGGACAATATGCATCAGAAAATGAATTCCCACAATGTGGAATGAGTAGATATCAAACTGATCAAGTAACAAAAGATGTGCCTCACAAAGTTCCTCATTATATTCCCAAAATTCCATGTCTCCAACAACTATTCAGGTGGCAATGTATAGCACAGTTTATGTATTACTACGCAAAGAACATAAGTGAAGATGGTGTTCTTTGTATGCAAATGGTTCTACATTGAATAAAATCAAATAAAAATGGCCAATTTTTAAAGATGAACCTTGTAATGTTATATGTTCATTGGAAACTGATGGTTTAAATCCATTTGGAGATCTTTGTTCTACTTACTCAGTGTTTCCTATTTTCATCATAAACAATAAACTTCCTCCTTGGACGTCGATAAAGAGAGAGAACACAATGTTGGAAATGATTATTCCAGGTATTTTTTTAAATTAATTATATTATTTCATTTCTTTTTTTCATTGTTTCATGAGAACACCCTTTACATATTGGGAAACATAACTGACTACCATCATATATTGTTGAATAAACTAGGTAAGTACCAAGTTAAATATATTAATGTATATATTGATACTATTATCGATGATTTATTAAAGTTATGGGATGGCATCACTATGTATGACATTTGCATATTACCAACAGGACAGAAACAATTCCAGTTCCATGGAATATTTGCCACTAGATAATTCATGACGCTCTCGGGTTAACACATTTTTGTTTTATGTAAATTTATGTTGCACTTTAAATTAATATGTTTTTGAGGTAAATATCATACATTTTTATTTAAATTAATAATATTTTGATGCTTAAAACATTAATATATATATCTTGCAGGTATCCAAACAAAGGGAAAATTTGCATGTCCAGTTTGTGGTCCTAGGATAAAATCTCGACGTTAAAGAAGTCTAAGAAAGGAGGTGTTTGATGAGTAAAAACAATTCATCCCTAAGAACCATAAGTATCAAACTACCAAGAAAAAAAAATTTAATGGTAAAGAAGTGAATGAGAAGAAACCACGAAGAATGAAACCTCACCTATGGAAGTTAGAATATAATAGACATCGTCATGGTAGGAAAATTGTATATGTAGCATATAAATATGTAATATTATGAATTTTATATTTTTATTGAATTTTTTCTACCATCGGTGTCATGAATTATTGTTAATGTTTTTCTTTGTTTATGTTTAATATTGATTGTCGTGAAGCCATGAACGTGATTCCACGAGGAGCAAATATTTATCCCATACAATTCAGTAGGTTTCCTTACTATGAGAACCTACAAATAGCTCATTTTTTTGATGCAATTCATATTGAGAGGAATGTAACAAAAAAATATTAGATGGAGAATCTTAGATGGAAGGACTAACAAAGAATAAATTAGAAAAAATTGTAGTGACATTGCAGTAGCCAATCACACATTGCAAAGTGTAATTAATTCTGATTTCAGAGAGGAGTGCTGAAATATAATCAGTATTCCATGGTTATTGGCATACAAACAAATAAATTATATAAAAGAGGTCATTCAAGAAATAAGGCTTTTGACTGCGTTTTGGTCAAGCATACAAAACATCTTAACAAAAAATGGTGATTTTGGGTATATGGTATATCAATCCATGGTGTAAATTAGTTAGTATCTTCCAAATGTTTCAAAAAATATCAATCTTCCTCACATTTGGCACGTCAACTCCATCAACAAACTTGAAGGGGTAGTCTTATTGGGGAAAGGTATAACAAGGAAAGTTAAAGGTAATCAAATGGTGTATATTTAATTTATTATACAATTAATTTTTCAATTTCATATATATCTTACTCTTGTAATTTTTATTATTCCATCAGTATTGTAATGTAAACTTAATTTCCTTTAATGATAGCTAATTTACAATTCTTAATTCTTATTTTTTTCGTATAGCTAGTCATGTGTGGGATGCAGTACATTTATACATTGAAAACAATCTTGATTGGATGGAGGAATGGATAGAATGATGTACATAATTATATCGTACCTTATCATGGGAAAGGGTGAGTAAATTGATTAAAATAGTGCATCATCATCGAGAATAATATCCTGATGAACTTACACAAAGGGAAATTGATTTAGCATGTGGTTTAAAAGATAAAAGGAAAGTATATTTTATACCTTAATCATTTTTTCATTGTTTCCCATTATATAAATGTATCTATTTTGTTTATTTTTCCTTAGATATTTATTTACTGAGTCAGGAATGATGCAGTTGATACACCAAAATGCTATGCGGTAGAATGGTCATAAATTTTACATAAAAAGGATGGATGAAAAGAATAAAACATTCGATTATGGGATAAATGTAGTTTTTCAAGTCACTAATGTTTCCTCTTGAAGTGAGAAGCATCCAGAAATATATGAAAATATGTACTATGATTATTTGGAAGATATAATTGAGTGTGACTTTAAATCAATTAGAATAGCTTTGTTTCAGGTCAAATGGTACATGCTACGAACGAATGAACATGATACTGAAAGAACTTTCATGGATCATGTCAATGGGTTTACCATCGTTAACACAAGGGAACTTTAACCGGATACATAGAATTACATTCTTCCAAGTCAATATGAGTAGGTATTTTACTCACAGGTGACAGGTAAAGCAGGTTCGTCATTAATTTTTAGATATGATCCAAGAGGAAGACCGGTCAAGTATAATATAGTAGAGAAAGAATATGATGTCAAAGAAGAAGGTGATGCAATTCAGGAGTAGTTAGCCACCGCATATGTGTTAGATGAAGAATCCCATAAAAAATTTGATCATCCAAATGACATAGCAGATGGTTTTGAACTCGGTGATGATATTGATGATGAATATATAAACGAAAATGAATTTGACGATGATGTTGATATGAGCGATCCTTTAAGTGGTAGTGATTCTGGACCCGGCGATGATACATATGAAGACATTTAAGATTATTATATTGATGATGAATAATATAAATCATCATCATCATCATGTTCATACTCATTAGAATAATCGTGAACATCATCATCTTCATCTTAATTATCATCAATGCTATAATCATCATCATCATCATCATCGCCATCATCATCTTCATCAATGTTATCATAATCATCATGTTCATACTCATTAGAATAATCATGACCATCGTTATCTTCATCTTTATGATCATCAATGGAATCATAATCATCATCATCACGATCATCATATTCATATTTAAGATCATCAATGGTATCATCATCTTCATCATCATCATCATCAACGTCATACACATCCTAAGAAACATCATCCTCATCCTTATCCTCATCATCGTCAATGTTATAATCATCATCATCATCAATGTTACTAGCATCATCATCATCATCATCATCATGTTCATCTCCATAATCATCATCATGTTCATACTCATTATAATAATCACGACCATCATCATATTCATCTTTATGATCATCAATGGTATCACAATCATCATCATCATCATCATCATCATCATCATAAACAACATCATCATGATCATCACCATCAACATCCTAGTTGACCTCATATAAATAATAAATATAAAATATAAAATATAAATATTAAAATAATTATAAATAATACAGTACATATGTTATAACTAGATGTAGTTTTTAGGTTATTTGTCTTATTTTTTCAAGCATTGGCTCACCATGATTTTACATTTTATGTTGGTTTTGAGAATTTTTGGAAATCAGTACTTTTTTATTCATTTAATGCTTTAAATGGTTATATTTATTTCATTTTTATGCGTTTTAAGTTTGTTCTTTGGGCTTATTAGTGAATATATATATCTTTAAGATTCCAAAAAACTTATAATAAAGTTTATTTAAAAATTAAATCTTATGCCTAACCTTTGTTTTTAAGCTTTGATTAAAAAATATGCAAAAGAAGGTTCCTGTAGCGCAGGAGTGAAGGTCAAGGAACAAAAGAACTACAAGAATCTTGAGCATGTGAAATTATTGAAAATAGTGGTGTTGTTTTGTAATAAAATAATGTGGGAGAAGTTTGACACTTGTGAGGATAAAGTATATGTGTTTAGATCCCAGTGATAATTATAATAGGTGTATGAGAAGCTGCAAGGATCATGGTCATATATGTAAGGTTTTCATTTGGTGAAGTCATTGAGGAAAGCGGTTGGAGATTGTGGAAGTGTTTGATTTTTAACATTTAAGCTAGCATTATCTTAGGATATTTAACTGAGAGAATAAAAAGCACAGCAATCAAACATAAGAGACAATAGACACAAATATTTTCCTCGGGGAAACCATAAAGTAGAAAACCTCACAACTTCCTCAGAGATAGAATCAACACAAAAAGGAAAACCCAAAAATAGTAAGATGACCTCCCGATAGCAATAGTCTCTCTCTCTCTTGTCCCAACTTCTTCTTCTCTCTCAGTTATGCACTACAACTGAGTGTGAGTAAATGTATGATAAATAGAGAGGCTCACTCTCTATTTATATTAATTTTTGACTTGGCAATAACTCACTAGGGCTGACTTCTCTAGGAGAGTCTAATAACCCTAGGGCCCTACAACTGTGGGGAATTTACCCCTTGATCAATAAGGAGGGTTACCCACTATGCATTTGCATGACTTGTTTACATTATTGAATCTCTCTATAGGAACATCAGGGCATGACATAACTCAATTACATTACATATACTTCCAGGAATAAACATCGGTGTACAATACATAAAATATACAAGTGAATACATTCTGAAGTTATAAATACATCAACACTCCCTCTTAATTAGGAAGGTATTCTCTCGACACAGTTCATCAGCAAGGGTCTTCTTCTATGTATCATATGGATCATCATCAAGTTATCTCCATATTCAAATCATCCTCATCTTCAAGACATCTTCATCTTCAATTCATCTTCATTAATGGATTTGGATCATCGCTAGATCATCACTGGGTCATCATCACTTGATCTGGATCATCACTAGATCTGGAACATCACTAGATCCAAATCAGATTTGGATCTAGATCATATCTACTAGATCATCATCACAGGTGCTATCTCTCAATTCTTCTTGTCATAGCAAGTTATACATAGCCAACCCTTTTTCATGTTGGTTGTAGGCCTGGCCTCTAGGTAGGTCTTCTTCAATGCTTATATTTGACCCTAAGTCAGAATGGCCCGCCCAGCACTTACATCTGACCATGCGAGGAACACATCCAACATACATGTTAGAAAGGCACACCCAACACTCACATATGACCATGAGAGGAACCGATATAGTCATATATGTCGAAAAAGGCCCAGCACTCACTTCTGATCATGAGAGGAACCAATCCAGTCATCTATGTCAGAAAGGATCTATAGTTACATTCGACCATGCGAAGAACCAATCTAACATATATGTCGAAAGGGCTCTACACTTACATTTGACCATGCGTGGAACCAATACAACATTTCAGAAGGGCTCTACACTTACATATGGCCATGCGAGGAACCAATACAGCATGTCAGAAGGGCTCTGCACTTACATCTAATCATGTTGGAACACATCCCATAGTCACATTCGAATGGATCTGCACTTACATCTGATCATGTGGGAACACATCCCATAGTCACATCAGAATGGCTCTCATCTCTAGGCTAAGTATTCCTGGTAACTGACCAGGTGCCTCCATTCTCCTAGATAATGGCCTTCATCACTTATATCTGATCTTGTGGGAACAAATCCCTCAATCACATCAGAATGGCTCTGCACTAATCATGTCGTAACACAACCCATAATCATATCAGACGATCTCTACACTTACATTTCAACCTGGAAGGAACCAATCCTCCCACCATGTTAGAATGGCTCACAGACTCATCACTTCCCCTTGGAAGGAACCTCAATCTGGAGAACACCAAGCTTCTCCCTGAAGTACTCAAAATTCACTCTGGCTAATGGCTTGGTCAACGCATCAGCTATCTTCTCATCCATTGCAACATACTGGAGCTTTACTGCTCCTCTCTACACCATATCCTTGATATAGTGATATTTTATCTTGATATGCTTTGACTTGTCATGGAACACCGAGTTCTCCAACAACTTCACACAACTTTGGTTGTCGCAATATATACTAGTAGCATCCAACTGGAGATCAACCAAATCAGATAGTAGCTTCCTCGGCCATACTGCTTCACAACTAGCTAAACAAGCTGCGACATACTCTGCTTCAGCTATACTCAGTGCCACTATGAACCTGAAAACCTCACTCAGCTCTATATGGCCTACACCACCCAAGGACACCCATGCATGACCTTCGTATCACCCCATTAGACCCCCACACCCTCAAAAGGCTTAAAAATGAGTAAAGGGGCTTAAAAAACCCAAAAAGGAGCCTAAATAACTCTCCTAGGGGCTAAAGCCTCCAAAAAGTGGCTAAAACCCCTCAAAGGAGCCTAAAACCCTAAAAGGAGCTAAATTTAGGGAAGAAGGGGCTAAAATCCCAAAAAAGGGGCTAAATCCCTAACCAAGGGCTTAAAACCCCAAAAATCCCCAAAAGAGCTATAAAAGGAGGGGTGGGGGTCACTCTCAAACAAATCTTCCCTTGCATACTGTTATGCTTCCCATGAATGCCTTGAGACCCTTTGTCTCTCAATCCATCGACATCCCTCTCTCATCCACTCATCTTCCCCATTGAGCCATAGCTCCTCCATTGTTGAGTGAGATAGAGAGGTGCTTCTTCTAGCGAGGGCATGGTGGCCCATTGCACCAAAGAAGAGGTATACCATTGTTTGTTCATGCTTTTGTTTTAGTATCTTAGTTGTTTTCTAACCCATATTTTCTTGCATGTTTGTTTATTAACTTGTTTTGCAAGTTTATTACTGTCTTAATAGTTGTTTGCAAGTTCTCGGAGCAAAGCCCTAACCTTGTTTGCAGAGGGGCTCATGGCTATTTCTTGTCCATTTTTTCTTCTTTTCTGTTCTGTTTACTTTTCCTGCACTTCTCCATACAGGAACCTATCCTTCCATCCTAAAGACAAAAGGTAGCCATTCCTGCTCCTGTAGCAAGGAGAAATCCCTGCTACAAAACTGGCAACCATACTAGGTCGATCCCACAGGATCCCTGGGTTTATTTTTCAAAATTTTAGTTTTTATTTCTGTTATGTTAACCTAGTTTAGATCTTTAATTTTCTACATTTTAGTTCGCAGTCGTGCCTCCTCAATACCAAACTGAGCCCGTTCAGCCATAGTACAAGTTACTGTTGGCCATTCCCAGCTCAGGTTTTGTTTTTTTTTTTCAGTTTTTGAGCCAAGTAGCACATATCGGGCCAAAAACAACGACCTAGTTGCCTATTTAATCCCAAAAAGTGCGACTTGCAAGAAAAAAAAAATTGTTTTTCCAGCCAAGTCGCATGTATTGAGCTGAAAGGTGCAACCAGGTCACCATTTAGGCCTGAAAGGTGTGAATTCAAGCCAAAAGATAGACCGCCTCTGTCTGCAAAACCAGTGCGACCCCCTCACCTGTTTCTGGAAACGTTTGGTGACCCCCTCACCAAATTTGACCTGAAAGGTGCGGTCTGTCACTCAAAAGTTAATTTTTAATAGCTAAGGACTATTATGTGGCTTAGCCACCTGTTTCCAACACAATTGTTTCATTTCTGTTAATCACAATTTCATGTACAGAACAAAGTATACGTTAAAACATTTTAATGGCTTAATGAATATAGCTTAACTAAAGTTACCTAAAATCAACATCTTTGCTTACCTTTCCTCCTCTACCCATTCATCACCCTTCGGGGTATTCTGGGATAAGACATAGGGAACAACTGGTATAGTAATAGGCCCTTCACCCAATATTGTTTGAAACCACTAAAAATTTGTGACTTGGAAGGTAGAGGGGGTAGAGAAGGAGGAATTCTCACGGTGCTAAGCGTCCTCCTTGTTGACCAACCTTGCATCCGGGAGGTGACCTATGAATCTACGGATGGTATTAGTACCATTGTGTTGAGAACCCAAAACCTTCTCTTGGTTGAAGAAGAATATAGGTGTAAGGTAGTCACCTAGTTAGGCTATCACAATTCAAGGTAAAAAAATGGTATCTGTCTACAAAATTTTTGTTTATTTACTAATTTCAACTACAATACGATGAGTTCATAAACCATTTGCAGCCACCAAATAACAGAAACACATAAATACATACACACCATACCACGTAAATCAACCCAACTCAGTTCATGACGCCGAGAGAGCCACTAAAATTTATAAATTTATGCCAAGTTAAAAAATCTGCAGTCTTTGACGACATAAGTCCCTGACTACCTTAACCGTGGGAAGTACTTGGGCTCTGCTTAGAAACTCATTGTGAGGAGTACCACTGGAACCCTAAAGTAGCTGGCCGTTGAGAGGAATTTCTAAGAAAAATGGGAAAGGACCCCCACCGATTAAGTAGAATGCCCATGAGGAAAAAGCCAAGCACTATCCTTTAGCAGTCTTGGTGGCCAAGTGACCACCTACAGCTAACAGGAAGCGATTGAAACCAGGGTCCAAAAAATCATTTACACCATTCTGATACACAAATCTAACACAATTGATCCCTCACACTCTTCATCACGCCTAAGAGGCGAACCACCACAATTCGGGTCATTGAACCAACACTGTTGAGACCATTCTCGATGACCTCTCACACAAATAGAAGGACACACAACCTCTGATTCAGATTCAGACCCATATCAATATGAACAAGACTTGCACACAGCACCATCAAGCCCCATGGTTGGTGCAATCCTAGATCCATTTTTTGACATAGCAATCGCTAGTGGACCCATGTCCACACCACAAATTGTCACCAAAAACCCTACAAGTGGCCCCAGCATGGTCATGCAAACTGTCATCAGTCAACTGCTACCACCCATAGTAACCACTCAAGCTATCCCACCTGCAACACTTGGGGGCAGTGGACCTTCCACATACATTGCCCCTTCTGTCACACATGGGGGTAGTACCCCTTCCACCTACACTACTTGTCCTGTCACACATGGGTCTAGTGGCCCTTCCACCAACACTGTCCCCCACACCACACTTGGGGGCATTGGACCATCTATAATGGCACCACCAACACCCCCAAATATGTAGGTACATTATGCACTAGCAAACCCCACCACCATACCTTCCCCATCTCACATCAACTTGGGGTCAAATATGCCTTTCATGGATCATCTTAGCTTTCCTGATTTGGCTCAATTGGCAAACAACCCCACTCACCATCAAAACCTTTTGGCCTCCCATGCTAACCAAACTTTCCTCAGACATTCCCAAGTTTGAAGGGAAGGCATGGGAGTGTCCCTAAAACCACATCATGACATTTCATCTATGGTGCTCATCAAATAGTGTCATAGATGATTCAATCAGGATAAGACAGTTCCAACGCACCCTCATAGGTGTGACAGCCAAATGGTACATTGAGCTACCACAAGCCAAGTACCCAGATTTCAACTCCCTCGCTTTCATTTCCTTGTATTATTTCCAACTTCCTGTCAGATATGATGAAGCGGTGGAGATCTTGTTATCCTACCTCCAGAGCACTGGGACCCATATAACCAACCACATCCATGAGTGGCGGCAACGCTAAAGTTTGTGTAAGATCCAACTTGATGAAAAAATCTTCCTGGATTGGTTTCTCAAAACCTTGCTCCCACCCATAACAAAGGACGTCGCATTCGAACATCCCCAATCTGAAGAGGAGACCATATTGAAAGCCCAACATTTTGACCTGATCTATGCACAATCTGGATACCTTTACACCGTCATTCTAGATGCTCCCCATCTGGGTCCCTCCTACTGGGATGCAACAAGGGAATCCCAAGCTGTAGATGGCATCATAGGCTTCGTTTCCCAACAGCCACAGCACCGTCTGACACCACCTGCACTTCTACCACAACCAAGCAACACTGCTAGTGTTTCCTACCAAAACCAAACTACGAACTATGTAAGAATGATGTCCCAGTCCAGAGCAACAACTTATTACACCCAACCTATGCCACCCTAGCAAGATAAGGCCTTACCATGGATGACACAACAATATGTATGGAAAATGCCCACATTTTTGGCACCACCGCCCACCCAAATTTATTATGCACCACCAGTGCAAGCGGTTGAAGCCCCCGCCCCTGCTCCACCTGATCCATTGGGACAAGTATTTGCACAACAAAACCATCCAAACCAGCCAGTCCCCAATAATCAACAAGGGCAGGCTAGGAATAACTGGGCCTGGAACCAATCCAATAATCAACTGCAGGGAGGTGATCAACAACCAAACCATCCAAACAACGCCACGGCAAACCGACCTGCCCAAAATCCTCCACCACCAAAGGCACTAAGATGCAATGCTCTGTTGCGTAAAAACCAACCATACATACTCTGTGAGGTCTATGGGCATTACACATTTGAGTGTCCCTTCATGCGTCGCATGAAGCAGGCCATTCAAAATGAGGTTCAACATACCACCAACACAATGGAGCAAGTTCAACCCAACCTGACACCACAAGGACCTCCTCCTATGGTGCTTCAAAACCCATTACCGGTCCAAGGATTGATGGCAACTGCACCTCCTCCAAACCCAATCCCAACTCTCCAGGGGCACCTTCCATGACTGAAAAAGGTGTCCACCACCTACTAGCCATGACTATTGAAGAGGTCAACCTACAAACTAGATGAAATTAGTATGGAACCACCACTGAACTCGTTGACACATCAGTGGCATATATGTCCAAATCTATCCATGCACCTCTTCAGTTTCCCCCTTTCCCACACCCCTCCATACACCGAGTGGCCAATAATGCCACAACTAGAGATGCAGTTACCTATAGCATTGTGGATGATTTGGCCCAAACACCAATAGCCATGTTTGCTCTTGAGGTACTCAAAACATGCCCAATGCAGTGGAAAACCTTACTAGCCGCCCTTGGGGCTGTAGACCCCTTCGACTCCAAGTTGATCACATTTGACATAGAGAATGGAGAACCGCGCATGCCATCCACCATCACCTTCCAAATCCCAATGTCTATCTGGAATTTGGTTGTGCACTGGTGCATAGTGGATGAGGGGAAATCTACATGCGTTATGTCTACCCTAGTCTAGAAGAAACTTGGATCTCCCATTCTGTAACCATCTCCACAACTCTGCAGGATTATGATGACCATCCCACTAAAGCCCAAGGAATTCTCCCCCATGTCCCCATCATGTTGGCTGGGAAGACAGTTCTGATTGACATAGAGGTTGTCAATGCTCAACTAGACTATAACCTCGTTCTCAAAAGAAGTTATATGTATGCCATGAGAGATGTTGCATCAACTATCTTTTGTCTCATGATGTTTCCCCATGGATGGAAGATTGTGATAGTTGATCAACTCACTTATCATGATCTGCAAGGGTTAAAGGCACTCGCCAATGTTATCCCTACCATATGACCATTGAGCCACAAGGGACAGCCACACATGCCAATGTTGTCCCTGCAATCCACACAATGGTTGACAACACACTAGCCTCCCCATTGTTCAATGTGGGCCCTGGGTTGTTTGCTGATACCACCACCAACACAAAAATGAGACTCCAAACTTGTGCATGGTCTCATCCAACACCACTGCACCCAAACAACAAGTGCAGCCGCAGCCCCAACCGTAACTGCAACCGCAACACCGTCCGCAGGCGTAACACCAATAACAGCTGCAACATCATTCATGGTCGTAGCATTACGCACAACTGTAGCCACAACTGCACCCCCACATACAACTAGCAGGGAGTTATCTGGGCTCCTCTCCAGTCCATACAATTCCCTTCCTCTTTCCCCCACCCGGTGTCATGAGCAAGCCGGTAACGACCACCCTCAACCTGCCCAACTTTACATTGGGCATTCTGGTGTGATATCTTGATCCACCAGCTCAACCATCAATTCCCTAGGTAGTCTTAACACCTGTGCAACCCATTGCGGTTGATTCCCATCCTCCACCTGGTCCACAAAAACCAACCACCGCACTTGCACCAGCACCGCGCCCCCCGCCCCCCCCCCAAAAAAGGTCCAGGGGAAAGAATGCGAAATCTACTGTAGAACCTTAGCATATCCCGCTTTGTGCCATCTACAAGCAACAATGCCATCCAACTTAGAATTTCCCCGAGATTCCTATGATTCGCACACATTTGGATGCCATGGATACAACTGAAAACCTCCCTGTGGTTGAACTTCCAAGCGCGCCAATAGTTAGAAACAAGTCATTGAGAAAAAACCATGCTTGTGCTCTTTGCATATTGTATGGACATTATTCTCACCACTTCCAAGACTTACCCAAGTTCTGAATGACTTTAGCCGACCTTCGACAACATTCCCTTGAATCTAAGATCACTCTGATCGAAGAAGTTCACCCCCCACCTCCTTCATCAGATACCATGTCCATTTACATGATGTCCAGTTCTAAAGACCCTCTTGTCTCCACCATCACTGACGGTCCATCAGACCTGTCTCTTTCGTTGTTTCCCTAGCCACAGCTGCAACCACAGTTGCAACCTCAACCTCAGTTACTAGAGAAACAGTGGGGTTCATTCTCACTCAATAAGATCCTTTTCCTTTTTCTTTTCCCTTTCCTTTTCCTACCATCTGTGATCGTGAGTAAGTTTGTCTTGGAAACCCACAATCTATAATATTTCACACTAGGAGATCGTGTGTGGTACCTTCAATCACCTACCCTACCTATAAGGTCCTGGGATATGTTGAATCATGTCCATCCAATTGAGATGATGTTGCACCTACCTCCAGGTCCATCAAAGACTCCTCCTGTCTCCAGGCCTGCCCCTCTTCCTCCAATAGAGACTGGGGTCAAGACAACAAAAACCACAACCAATACCATTTACATGATCTCTAGCACCAGTTTCCCTTCCATCTCATCAGCTGTGGAAGATCCACCTGATATATCCCAGTACCACGTATGCGATGACGGATATATATGTAAGAACGCCTTCGGTTTTACCCCATTCCCTTTAAACCATAGTGTGGAATCAATTATTCCCATAACAGACCATATTTCATCATCCCTCCTTGCCAATGAACTTCGTCTCAGCAAGGGGGAATACCTCTTCGTTGACTCAGACGATTGACTCTTGAAGAACCTGCACAACAGGCTCCACCTCAAGAAGCTAGCAAAGGGACAAAGAAACAATAGAGTATGTTACCTTAAATCATTATTAATAATGTACAGTAGATATTTAACTTCACTCTTGCAAATTCCAAACAACCAAGGTAAGCACAGATTGTTCTTACTAAATGAAGTGGCTAGATAATAGAGGGGTCAAAATTTATAATGATGGTCAAAAACCTATCCTTGGTTGCAAAACAATGCAGGAATTTTAAGAGGTAGAGAAAAAATTCTAAAGGATTCAAGAACACAATATACATTGGGGCCCTGAGATGTCCACGTTGTGGATCAATACATTCCTTGTATTACACTAAATAATAAACTCCTTTTCGAATTAAACATAGAATTGAGTGAAAATCCAGCAACAGTCAGCAAGCATAAGATGCTAGTATATTAGATAATAAAAAAATTAACATACATCACCCATTTTCATTCCATGATGCTTAGCCTATTGTTCGACAAAAG
This sequence comes from Pseudotsuga menziesii, assembly GCA_001517045.1. Lineage (NCBI taxonomy): Eukaryota > Viridiplantae > Streptophyta > Pinopsida > Pinales > Pinaceae > Pseudotsuga > Pseudotsuga menziesii. Next base: position 26,761 of record LPNX010165383.1, read on the forward strand.
GTCAATCAAAGAAATCTCCATTATACATGACATAAATCCGAGGCTTCAATTCTTGCATGTGATTGAACCACTGCCTAAGAAGCTCTATTTGGAAAACATAGCAAACTTCCATGGGATCAATACTTGTTTTCAGAATTATAGTCTTAGGGTAAACAATAAATGGAAAATATACCTCATTTGGCACATTTGCCACTTTGAAATTTCCTTCAAATTTTGGTTTTGGAGTGTACTCCAAGTCTTCAATGCCCCACCCCTACACACTCAGGAAACAAATGAAAAGGAATTGGGAAACTAAATAAGAGAAATGATGTTCATAACAATCAATGCAACATCAATATGCAAACAGTAAAAATCCCAAAACATAGATGAAAGAAATACCAAAACAAAGGATAGGGCGACAAATGGGCATAAAACAATGCCAAGTGTTTTTACCTCTCGATTTTTAATAAGATAGCCTTGCCCATCCACCATGTGTGAAATCATCATTATCATGTCATATTCGGCATCAGGGAACTTCAAAGGAATCTTGGTTGTGTTTATATCAAAAGCACACACACAAACTTCAGCTCGTTGAAGAAGATATGCCCTATTTTCCAAGATAACATTTGAAGAGTCCACTTTAATAGTGTACCATTGTCCACATCTTGCATGTGGAGGATTGCAAAATCCATAAACAAGTAAAGAATGAATGTTAGTTTTTCGGTATATAAAAACTCTTGCTGCAAAGGTTGTTGAATGTGGACTTATGATGTAGAGACAAGCCATTCTTTGTTCAAAAGCATCCTAAAAACATTGAATGTGGACTTATGATGTCGAAACAAGCCATTATTTGTTCAAAAGCATCTTGAAAACATAAAATGAAGACATGATTGTGTTGCAAAAATAAATGCATCCTGCTACAATTGACCAAGTATTCAAACAATCTATCTCTGAAGCTATCATGCCCAACCATTTATATAAACATGTTATATAACATCTATCATTTACTAATTCAATTCAAGTAACTGAGTTCTTTAAAATCCTCAAGCAACATTAATTGACACCCAATTTCTTAATCTAATCAAGGAATTTAAAATATAATGATCTAACATAAATTATGTAAGAAAAAACATTATAATTAGTAAGAATATATCACCTGATAAAACATGGATAACCAAAAATACTATGTATATAAGGCCATTGATCTAATCAAAACTTCATTTCTTGCCTCTTAACTATGGAAATGTTTCTCAATGCTATCTGTAACAAGTTCCAATGGAGGAGTCAAATAGCAATAGTGAAAATTACACAGTAAAAATATAGAAATAGATGGTTTTTAATGTATTCTTCCTTACCATTCATTCAGCTCCTCTCTGTTTCAAGAATAATTTAATATTCTCTACTAAACAGGACCAACCACGTGAAGGGGGAAGCTCTTATGGCCCCTCCCCCTCCTCACATCACTCTCAACTCCCCAAACCCAATACCTATACTTGCAAATAACAATGCATCTGCAATGCAAATTATTTCACTCAATAGTTGAAAAATGCTTTCATTAAATCATTATTTATAACATTCATTAAACCATTCAATCATTCAACCGCTGAAAAAACCATTCATTAAAACATTAATTTAGTCAATGGCAGAAAAAAATATCAGTAAACAATTCAGTAAAGCATTCATTCATAAAACAGAGGAAAAAAACATTATTTTTTTTTTTATAAATAAGAATTACTCAAAAGTTGTTTAGTCACTTCCTTTTTACTTTTCTTCTCTTTAAATATTTAGTTAGAGTCACATCTTCAGGAATGCGATCGTCGGTATCTCGACTAGTCTGCTCGCGAGGTTAAACTTTAGGCGAGGGGTGATGAATTTTTGCAATAATGTCAAAATCTGTCATTAATATATTTATATTTTTATAAATACAAGTAATTCATTAAAAAAAAATTACAAATGTGTGTTTTAACCTTCCATGTGCACCTCAACATGTTCAACATTATTTTGTACTGGCCCAACCTGTTCTGTGTTATGATCTGCAGCTACATGCTCTGTAGTTTTTAGAGGAAGAAGCCGGAGAAACCACAGTATTGAGTTGACGAAGTTGACATTTCGAATCCATATTAGGAATCATCATCAAGACTTAATTTGTCAAGATCGAAGAGTGTGAGGGAAGTTATTAATAGTTGAGAGGTGGAGGAAAATTTCGAGAGAAATGAGTCTAGTCGGTGAAGGCTACTAGGGTTTTAGGTTGGAAATAAAAAAAATTTAATAAAAAACCTTAAAACCTAAAGATATTAAAAATTTTAAATTTATAATTATTTAATAATCTTAATTAAAAATTCTTTTTAATAATCTTAATTTTTAAAATTTAATACTCTCTTTTTTAAAATTTTTAACTTTCCAAGTCAAAGTTTTTATGATTTTTTTATAATTTTTTCTAAAATTATTTAAAACTTCTCTGAAATTTTTTTAATTATTAAACTTTATTAAAAGTTTACTTAAGAATATCTTTTAAAAAGTTTAAAAAATTAAATGAATAGTAATGTAATTAGGTTAAAATTTTTAAGTTAGTGTATTAATAATTACTTATATAATAACATAATATTACGGATTAGTATTATGTTATATATAAAGTCTTAAAGGTTTTAAAAATTAATAAATCTTATTACAATTTAATAAAAAAATTAAAATTTCCTTAATTTTAAAAAATATTTTAAAATATTTTAATTTCTTAAAATTTTTGAGAAAACCTAGAAAATTTAAAGAAAGGAGAGAGACTTTAGTATTATCAAGGATTTATAAGTTAGTTAAAAGTTTAAAGCTAAGGTCAGGTTTGAAGAGCAAGAAGTTTAGGGAAAGAGGTCCTCCTAACCAAAGAAAGAACGGTCAAGGTGCCTAAGAGTCTAAAAAGGGGGGCCAGGAACCTAGGTTTACTAGGAGACCTGCAAAAAACTAAACTTCAAAGGAAGGGTAAAAACCTAGTGGTTGAGAATCGAAGGTAGCCAACTAGTACTAGCCTCTAGGCCTCCATCTCTATTCAAGTTGTTTGGAAACTTTAATATTTCTAAGGCTTCCCTAAATTGTCTTTTGAAATGGTGATCTTCCTTTGCAAGGATTTTAGTGTCTTCAATGAAAATATGGTGTTTGGTATTGGCGACATGTTCTACAAGGGCTGAGGTGCGGGTTCGTTCATTTCTAATGTTGGCTCCATGTTCTTTCAACCAAATGCGAAAGGAACATCCCGTCTCACCTATATAACTAATCTTGCAAGAACACGGAACCATATAAACAGCCCTAAACTGAGTGTGAGCAATAGGATCCTTGACTGATCTCATCTTCTTTCTAATGGCTTCAAGGGGTTTGAAAGAGGTTGTAATGTTGTTTTTACCTAGGATTCTAGAGATCTTATCAGTCACCCCTTCGATGTATGGCAAGAAAGCTCTAGGGTTGGTGGTCTCGTTCTCGGAGGTTATCGAACTAGTGCGACTCTTATTATGGGGTTTATAAAGGGTTTTGTTTATAACCTATGTTACTGAAAACCTTCTTAAGGTGGTCTTTCTCATTCTCAAGATGTTTTGAATTAGATATCCTAGAGGATCTCACCTTTAAGGTATTAAGGACTCCTATCTTTTGAGAGGGGTGGTGGTCGGAGTCAGCATGGAGGTAGCTCTCAGTATGAGTATTTTTTCTGAAGACCATGTGTCCTAAAGTACCATCCTCTTTTCTATTCAGGAGAACATCAAGAAAAGGAATGCTCCCATTTTCTTCTAGTTCCATTGTGAACTTAATGTTGGGGGAAATACTGTTAAGATGTGTAAGGAACTTCTTAAGTTCTATATCACCATGTGGCCAGATCACATTGGTGTCATCTACATACCTCTTCCACTTTGTTGGTTTCAACGGATAGGAGTCGAGGGCTTCTTTCTCGAATTTCTCCATAAAAAGGTTCGCCACTATGGGTGAAAGGGGGGACCCCATGGATACTCCTGTGATTTGTTCATAGAACACTCCTTGAAAACTAAAGAAATTTGACCTAAGGCAAACTTCAACTAACTTCGTAGTTTGACGGTCTGTGGTCTCTTTTATGACTAGGATTGCTTCATCTAGCGGTATTTTGGTGAAGAGTGAAACTATATCAAAGCTTAATAATATGTCGTTGGGTTCTACTTTCTCATTTTTTATAAGTCTCACAAACTCACTTGAGTCTTTGATGAAATACTCTGTGTTGCCAACCAAGGGTCCTAAGATCTTTGCTAAATACTTTGCAAGTTCATAAGTGGGGGATCCTATAGTATTAACAATGGGCCTAAGAGGGACTTCTTCTTTGTGTATTTTGGGAAGGCCATAAATTCTGGGTGTGATCTCCCTAGTGGGTGTTAAGTGTTTTATAATCTTATCGTCAAGGTTTGAGTTTGTTAAAGCCTTCTTAATGTCCCTAATAATTCTCAAAATGGGGTTATGGTTTAACTTTTTATAACTCCCGCTAGAGGTGAGGTGATCAAGCATTTTTGTGTTATAATATGCTCTATCCATAACCATAGTTGCTCCCCCTCTATCAGCTTTAAGAATTACTATGTCTTCATTAGTTCTAAGTTCTTTGAGGGCTAGCTCTTCTTCTCTTTTATGTTGCTTTTGGGAGGTTTCGCCTTCCTCAATACTACCACACACTCCTGTCTAATCATTTCTTTCTGTAAGGGGCTAAATCCTTGGATGCAGTCTTTAATATTGTAAATTACAGACTCGGTGGGGATTTTTTTTGGAGCGACCGTGAAGTTGAGTCCCTTCTTGAAAATCATGGTTTGTGCCATTGAATTGTGTAGAATTAGAATTAATGTTCATCATCTGCAATGGTCTATAAAAAATAGTAGCACATTAATAAATTCATTACCAGGATGAGAAGCATGATCTTCGTTTGGTTTGTCATGTATTTCATCCTCGACATGAACGGGATCATTACTTTCCTACACAAAAAGGAATAAATAATTTACGTTAGTTTATTTATAAGGAACAAATTGCATGAGCATTAATAAATTATCATTAAAATATACAGTTTTCACATACCTAGGCAATAGAAGGATTAGTAGAAGATCATGTAGTATTCACAAACAAGCTTCTCCGATGTTCAACAACTGTGTCAAAGCCATGTTCGAAGCCAAGCTTCATGTAATCTGCACTGGAAAATTCTTTGAACCAGTTGGCTTTAATATTTGACTGATGTCATTAATTTTAAAGCCTTTTGTCAGAGCACAACAAAAATAATGATCTATATGATATTTGGATGGAGATTCAAGTTTTGCGATACTTACATATCGGGCCGCCAAGTTGGAGCAACCACAAGGCCCAAGCTTGTGTTGGCCAATTTTTTCAATTCTTGCCTTTGTGGCCTTAGATGTGTCTGGGAGCCTAATTAAGTTTTTAAATACATTATTCTATGTACCAAAATTGATATAAAAACTAGTAATAATAAGGCTTACCACTACATTTTGGAATGAATTGCATACCTCCCTGTTCCACCTGGTGGTATCTTTCCTTATTTTCTCAGGCCCTTCTCTTTTCCACTCCATAGATAGAATCATTGGAGGGCATTGATACCTAGGGTTGTTTTCTAGGTGAACCCTATATTGGTCTTGGACAATCTTTAGATGTTTTCCAGCCTTCTGTAGTACCTTCGATGTATCAAAAGTATCTTTTTCGAATAGACTAACCAAGCGATTAGTCAGATCATCCTTTAAAGCTTTTGGCTACCTGTTCCACATTGTGCAGATGGTGGGCCCAAATATCTCCAAGGCAAAATCATCCATGTGTTTATAAAATATATCATTTCCTACAAAACATTATTTCCATCATTAGTCAACATTAGAAAATATTATTGGTATATTAGACACAAATTATAAAAAATAAATTGAACAATCTATAATGACCTTGAATCTCCTATATTTTTATTGGAACCAGGTCTTCATTCACCAAAAATGTACACTTTGTTGAACCAGTTCTAGTCACCCGAGAAGATCCAGGACATGCTTCCACATCTCTATCTAGCCCTGCATCCACCCCTTCTTCTGCAGCATTTGTTGTGGGTGGGGCAACATTGGCTGTAGCCTCCGCTGTCCTCGACGGTGTCGCAGAGCATGTTGTCGATTGTTTAGTGAAAAATATGGGACTATCATTTGGTGTACGTGGATTAGTTTGGTCACTAGGACAAACATTTCCTTAACCACCATTCATAATCTCCATAGCACGCTATAAATTAAACCCATTGTATTATAAGTTCAACAACATATAAAATCAAATATTATAAAGTTTTTATAAATGAATTTACATTTTTATTCGATAAATTACATCCACTTGTTTACATTGTGTGGAAATTGAACCCATTTGTTAGAACAATTACACTCACAACAATTGCAAATTACACATGCAAATTACTCACCAAAGGAGACTGAATATGGAGCAGAACACTAATCTGTATTGAGTAAGTGTACAATAGCCAACCCTGTGAATTCATAGGATTCTACAATAAATAATTACATGAGACATTTGAATGCATAAGGATGCCATTCGAATTTAGTCAAAAGCAGGATTACTAAAACTAAGCAAATCCCCCATAGGTGCATAAAGCACATTCCAAATCTGTCTAGGAGCTCATGAATTGGAAAAATAAATTAGGAAATCTAATAGGTGGTGGAATGACAACTCATAAATTCTTTTCATAGGAGAAAAGAGTGGAGGATGATGAGGACAAAAAACAAGTTAACTTCACCTAGTAAAACTTTCACAATTGCCTTAAAACTCAGAAAAAGCAGACAATCAAGCAAAAAAAGCAGACATGCGCTAGGGAGGCCAGGAATAAAGTAGATTTGATTGCAAGAGGTTTCCTAAGTGCTCCATGACTCAAATTTAGCAAGTTTTACCACTATGGTTCTGTGGAGGACAACTTGCATAAGGTGGAATATGGAAACTAGGAAAATAAGACAAAGATTGGATTAATTAATGTCTAAGGTAGCTAACTATGGGTTGATTATTCTAACACCCTCCCTTAAGCCTAGCTTATGAATAAAATATCAGAAAATTATAGGGCCTAGAAACAAGGCTTACTCACCCTTTACATACTGCATGTCCATTTAACTAAGGAAAGAGGCAAAAACCCAGTGGGAAAAATCCTCCCTTAAACATGGACAGTAAAACAAAATTTTGAAATCTTGTCATCACTCATGCTTCACAGAATGATCAGCAATCCCTAGCAGTTATTTGAGATAGCTGAATGTCTTCTCACAAAAAAATTTGGTGAAGATATCTGCTACTTGTTCTGAAGATGAACAGAAGAGTGGGTGAATGGTGCCATCATGCACAAGCTCTCTGATGTAGTGCATATGGATCTCAATGTGTTTGGTTCTCTGCTTCTGAACTGGATCATTACAAATTCAAATGGTACTCTGATTATCATAATAGATAGTAGTTGAGTATTTCGATTCGAGGCCACACTCTCCAAGTAACCCCTACAACCATAGACATTGAGTTGTTGCATTTACAACTCCTCTGTACTCTGCTTCTGTAGATGAGAGTGCAATGGCACTCTGTTTCTTGATTGACCAGCTGATTGGCCCTTGTGCAAGCATGAACACATATCCTGATGTTGACTTTCGATCTGTGCTATCACCTGCCCAATCACTGTCAGTAAACCCAATCAAATCAAGATCAAATTTAGCTTTGTAGAAGATCCCACAAGTCCTTGTTCCCTGAACAAAGTTAAGGATCCTTTTGGCTGCTCTCCAATGGATCTCATGAGGATGATCCATGTATCTTGAAGCCACACTTATTGCATAATAAATATCAGGTCTATTATGTGTAAGATACAACAAACATCCAATCAATTGCCTATACAGTGTATTGTTTACCATAGGTGAAGTATCAACTTCTTCAAGCTTAACTCCTGAAAGGAAAGGAGTCTTGCTTGGCTTGCAATCCTTCATATTGAATTTGTTCAAAAAATACAAGGTATACTTGGACTGATTTAATTTGATTCCTTCTTTGGTTTGAGAAATATCGAGCCCCAAGAATTGGCTCAACAAGCCCAAATCTGTCATTGAGAAGGCATGGTTCATTGCATCCTTCAAAGAAGCAATTTCATCCTTTGAGCTTCCTGTAATGAGAAGGTAATCAACATACAAAACAATGATCATTAATGAACCATGAATCAGATTCAAATAGACATTTGGATCTTATTTGCATCAAACAAAATTCAGTGACAGCAAAAAGCTATCAATCTTGGCATACCAAGCCCCGGGGGCTTGCTTAAGCCCATACAATGACTTCTTTAGACTGTACACAAGAGATGGGTTAGTAGAAAATCCTTGAGGCTGCTTCATGTATATCTATTTATTCATATCTCCATTTATGAAATCACACTTCACTTCCATGTGGTGTACCTCCCACTGCTTTGAGGCTGCAATGGCTAAGGCTAGCCTGATGGAGTCCATCTTTGCCACTAGTGGAAAGGTCTCATTGTAGTCTATACCATGTAACTATGAGTAGCCCTTGGCTACCAATATAGACTTTTACTTCAAAGGTGAACCATCAGTAGAAAATTTGGTTTTGAACACCCACTTACACTGAACTAGCTTCCTCTCTGGGGGAAGATCAACTAGCTCCCAAGTGTTGCTCTTCTAGAGTGAGATGAACTCTTCTTCCATGGATGTTTGCCATATTGGATCTTTTGATGCATCTTCATATGTCTGTGGATCTAATTCAATCATCAGATAGCACTTTTCTGCAAACATAGGATCTTTCATGCACAGAGCACTCTCAAACTGAGATCTAGTCCTCCTAGCATCATTAGGATTTCCAGCTAGTTCTCCAGCTGCATGAATGGTCTTGGCTGCCCATTTTGGTCTTGTAGTATTGTTAGGATATGCAATCAAATCATCATTATTATACATATCAGAATCATCATGTTCAACTATCTCTTCACTTACATTCAGAGGTTCTGGTGGTGAAGAGTATTCTCCAACTTCCACTGTTGCTAGGGGATCTTCTTGAAACTGAACACACCTTTCAATGAAGGCTTTGTTTGTGCTCAAATTTATCATATTGTACCCTTTTTAATCTTCAGAGTACCCAACAAATAAACACTCTTGGCTTTGGGGCTGCAAAGCCTTCCTCTTTTCTGTTGGAATTCTAGCCCAAGCCCTTGAGCCAAAAATCCTGAAATGGGTCACATCTAGCTTGTGCCCACTCCATGCTTCGAAAGAAGTCATACCATCAAGATATTTATGAGGTACATTATTCTGGATATAGGCTGCACAGTTTATAGCTTCGCCCAAAACTCTGGTGTCAAATTCTTAGCCTCCATCATGCAGGTTGCCATCTCTTTTCGTGATCTGTTCTTCCTCTCAGCAACACCATTCTGTTGTGGTGTGTAAGGGATAGAATGCTGCATATGAAAACATGCATCTACACAATATTGAATAAACTTAGACTTGGCATACTCACCACCATTGTCAGATCTGAGGACCTTGAGTTTCCTCCCAGACTGGTTTTCAACCAAAGCCTTAAAAACTTTGAAGAGGCCAAAAACTTCAGATTTGTGCTTCAGGAAGTAAACCCAGCAATACCTGGAAAAGTCATCTATGAATGTCAATGCATATTTTGCTTGAATCATTGACATATGAGGAAATGGGCTAGCAACATCACTGTGGATCAACTCAAGAGGTGCAGAGGTTCTCTCATGACTAGCTTTCTTAAATTTATGCTCTAGGTGTTTTCCTAAGATGCAACCTTGACAGACTCCTTTGGAAAACTTAATCTTTGGTAATCCTATGACCATTTATTTTTCACTAAGATCAGAAAGATACTTGTAATTGAGGTGGCCAAATATTTCATGCCAGAGCTCGCTTTCCTCATTAGCATGAATCAGAAGAGTAGAGGGGTTTGAGTAGGGTAGGAAGTGTGAGAACATGTATACGTTCGAAGTGTGATTTGCAACTCCTTTTGCAATGACTTTACCACTTGAGATCTATATGATCTCAACTTCATCAGGGGAGAATATGACCTTCTTTGGAGACCCTGTGTGGGTCATCTGATACACTGATAAGAGGTTAGAGGCAAGACCTGGAACATACAACACATTGCTGAACTTACCATGGTCAATATCTATCCTCCCTTTGCCCAACCTTTATGTGAGAGAGTCATCTCCTAGTACTATTGGTGGACCTTTCGACATGTCAAGTGAGGTGAATGCCTCCTTGGTCAAAACCATATGTCTTGAAGCTCCAAAATCAATGATGAAACTAGGTGAGATTGATGTGCTAGCAACCAATGCATGAACTCTCTCTCTGTCTTCTGACCTTGATCCTCCTTCCCTCTTCTTTGAGTTGTCTGGAAGGGAGATGCCATTCTTCTCCAGGAGTTGGGTTAGCATGTCTATTTTCTTTTTCATGCAAGAGCTTTCAGAATGATTGCCCTTAGTACAATATGTGCAATTGCTCATTTCTCCTTTGTTCTACTTCTTCTGGGGGTTCTTCTTGGAACCTTGAGGCTCCTCCGGAGACTTGTTCTTGTCTCTCTTTTGGTCAGGTGGATTTTTAGCTTTCTTCTTGATTTTTGAATCCACCCTCGAATCTCCAGCAACTAGAGCTTGGTGTTTAGATGATTTTATGGTGCCCATCATCACCAATTTATCTTGTTCTTGTGTGAGAGATTCCGTGAAATCTGCAAGGCTAGGCATTTTCTAGGCTCGAGCTGTCAACTTTGTGGCATACAAGGTCGATATAAACATTGAATAGTTATGGCCAAGCTTCGAGAGTATGGCCAAAACTAGTTGTTCATCCTTCTTTTTTATCCCACATTGTTTTAGCTGCAAAACAAGTGCTTTGAACTTGGAAAAATAGAGTTGCAGAGATTCAAAGCTATTGGGACTCAGGGAGATCAATTCATTTTCAATTTGATGTCCCCTCATCTCATCTGTCTTTCCAAAAAGATCAAGAATCTTCCCCCATACTTCATTCGGTGATGTCAATCCATCAAGATGGAAAAGGAGGTCTCTGGATATGCTCAGACACAGGAGACCATAGGCCTCATCCCTCATGTTGTGCCATTTAATATTATCTACAGCTGCATTGGGCTCTGCTTTTGTTTCCATAGTTACTCTGTAGAGGACTTTCACTCTCAACAGTATCTCCATCTCTTCTTTCCTTTCAAATAAGTTAAATGGAGTCAAGATGATCTTCTGAGATTGATCCATAGCTCAAAAATTGTCCCGTCAGTCAGCAGAATACTCCCAGTCAATGATGTCAAACCTGCAATACAAATTGATCTAAAAAGGCTCTGATACCATGTGGAAATTGAACCTAGGTGTTATAACAATTACACTCACAACAATTGCCAATTACACATGCAAATTACTCACAAAAGGAGACTAAATATGGAGCAGAACACTAATCTATATTGAATAAGTGTACAATAGCCAACCCTGTGAAGTCATAGGCTGCCACAATAAATAATTACATGATATATTCAAATGCATAAGGATGCCATTCGAATTTAGTCAAAAGCAGGCTTACTAAAACTAAGCAAATCCCCCATAGGTGCATAGAGCACATTCCAAATCTGTCTAGGAGCTCACGAATTGGAAAAAGAAATTAGGCAAGCTAATAGGTGGTGGAATGACAAATCATACATGATTTTCATAGGAGAAAAGAGTGGAGGATGATGAGGACAAAAAACAAGTTAACTTCACCTAGTCAAACTTTCCCAATTGCCTTAAAGCTCAGAAAAAGCAGGCAATAAAGCAGAAAAAGTAGACATGCGCTAGGGAGGCTAGGAATAAAGTAGATTTGATTCCAAGAGGTTTCCAAAGCGCTCCATGACTCAAATTTATCAATTTTTACCACTATGGATGTGTGGAGGAAAACTTGCATAAGGTGGAATATGGAAACTAGGAAAATAAGACAAAAATTGGATTAATTAATGTCTAAGGTAGTTAACTATGGGTTGATTATTCTAACACATTGCTGTAACAATAATTGAATCCTTTGTTCGAGCCCTTCTGTTAGTGAAACTGCCAATGTTTGATGAACCAGTTCCTCATTTTGCTTTTCCCTTGTCCTTTGTAGCACTCTCAATGGGTCTGCAGACTCTCTCATTTCACTATCTCTCATCAACCAAGAGACCTCATTCTGTAAATAGTTTTGAGACACCATTTTATAAAAGAAATCCCCTATCTGTAATTGAAATATATAAAAAATTTCTTAGTCTTTGAAAATATAGTGTGCACAAATAATTATATTAGGGATTACATATAGGATTACCTGACGCCTAGCCGAGGGCATGGTCTTATCAACAGATGTGGATTTACCTCTATTAGCCACTTGCAAAAAAAGTAGAGAACATTATCACAATGTATCGATTTATGTATAAGCTAACAAATACGAAACAAAAACAAAAATAAACACTATGCTACATGTTTTATATGTGTACATTTTTGAAGTATTTAGAATGTGGAATTACATTTAGGTTAAATGGTTGCCTTGAGTCTTCAGTCATTTGATCAATAGCTGGGGAGTTTCCCAAGTCAATCTGCAAAAAAGGTAGACAACATTACCGTCATGAACGCAACCATAAAAACGAAAGAATACATAACAAAATAAACATAATCCGTCACGATAGACATGTTATGATTTTAAAGTATTTTAAATGGAGAATTACATTCATGTTTGGCTATTGCCCTGATGGTGTAGTCCGCTAATCAATAGCTAGTTGGATTCCTTGATCAACAATATGCATGGAAAATCGATAATATTATATAAACAAACGTAATATACTAATGAAAATACATAACAATGTATTTGTATGTCCATCCTAAAATTTAATATTACAATGGCAGTATCGATGAATACCTGTTTCCTTGAATCAGTTCAACAAACATCTACGGAGATGGAGGTGCCCTTGAGAGAACCCTACATCAAAAACATACTAAAAGTTACATAAGGAAACATGAAAAGTAGATAATTTCAATTATATGCTAACAAAAACTGCTATAGACGTTAAAATAATTAATAAAAGGGTGGTTAAATTGTTTGTTGTACCACAACCATACTAACATTGTTTGTATCTACATGATTCAAATTGTAATCAATAAGCAGTTCTTCGCCAGCAACTATTTATTTAATTGCACATACAAAGACACGGTTTCCTTCATGCGACTCGAATATGCAGTTGGGTTCCTTTAATGTAGACCCTGGTTGTGTACTGTTTATAAACCTCACAATATTACCAGTTGTTTTTGGTCTTCCGTCTATGTACATCATTGCTCCTTCATTTTGAGCTTTGTATTTTAGTTGTATATAATTCACTAACAACCCATATCTACGCATACTTCGTGTATATTGGACCAGGTGGATCCAATCACTGTAGTTGTAATAGGGTCAAACATACTCCATCAATTTTGTACATCTACCATATCCAACTTTTATGCCATCCATACAAAACAAGCACAATCCATGCAATGAGGACAGTGCAATTCTATAAATCCTCTCATTCACAAAAAAATCAGTGCTTACTTTAGGAAGATCACTAGGCACCCATTGTTTCACTAGGTGTTGGTACCTTAAGGGCACGTTGATGTCTCCCACTGTCTCATCATCATAGGAACATGACACCCCTCCTTGGAGAAAAAAATTCATGCATTTGTCAAATTTTCTTCTGATCTTCTGACATCTAGTTGATCTAGCCCGTGTAGACCTACTGGATGTCTCACTTTCCTCTAGCCTTCCCAAACTCCCTTTGCTGGAGGAAGACATGTATGACAAATACCTATTAGGTTCTACCTACACCGTGGCCAAAATTGTTTTGGCATAAGCATAGAAAAATACCAGCAAAAAAACGTGGAAAGACTTATAAGAAAAAAAAATTGGAAAGACTTGTAAGCCAATAACTTGTTAAAGAAAAAGCATGTCAAGAATGAGTTTGGTTAATAGGTGTGGGAATTTGGTAGCCCTAAAAATTCTAATGTATGCCCCTCTTTTGGTTACATATAGGTCTCCATTCTAACTTATTGCTTGCATTGCCTTTTGCTAACATGAATTGGGTAAGCTTCATAAGCTTCAAATGTATGCTTTTGGCCATTGTACTTTAGCCTTTCAACATTGTGAATCTTGAGACAATATGTTATGCATATGCATCACCTATAACACTACAATTTATGCCAATATATGTCTACACAAAACCTGGAGGTTCTCCTTTAATGGACTATCTCCTTCAAAGAACATATCTCCTTTAAGTGGTTTTTAGTTTTCCCATGAATGATTTTGTGATGTTGTAGATGATTATATGTTTTACCTAATATGTTTTATGATATTTTCCATGTTTTCTAGGGTGCACATACTTGTTTTTTATGCCTTCTTTTGCTTGAAAGTTGAACTGCCTAAAAGTGCACAATTCTCATCTAGAACCCTTGAAGAGTCATAATAACAACTATTGTTATAGGATTTTGTTAATTCCTATAGAGTGGATATTTTAACCTCTGTGCTACTCTGAAGTGCATAAGCCAGCACTTCAGAGGCATATTTCCTAGTGGTGGTGAAGAGCAGACATTTCCAGATCTGGCTACTTGGCATGTTAAATACATTTATATTAGTCTGTAATATTTGTTGATTTATTCCTTTTATCTTGTCTTGATGATGCTTGATTTCCCATATTAATTTCCAACCCTAAGGAAACGCTAACTTGTTTTCCCATGCTAATTTTTAACCCTAAGGAAACCATAAGGAATACAATTGATCAGCTTCATAGGAATACTGGACAAACATTCAAAGGTAACACCTCTAATATAGGAATCTTGACTACATCCACATCACTAACCTTCATCAGACTGAGAATTCAAGTCTACTACTGAAGTATCTAATCCAAAGAAGCAATAAATAAGAGAGATTAGCAATAAAAGACTCAAGTCCTAAGGGATAGAAAAGCTGGAAAGTGCCCTGATCAATACATTCACCATTAGTGAATTCAGTAAACCGAAAATGGCCTGAGGCCAAGGTTAATGCTTCCTTGGATAAGCTATCAGCCTTAGGATTGTGTTCTCTGAATATGTGAACTGCTTTTAGCTGGATGAAGTAAGGTTCCATATCATGGATATGTTGACACTAGCCATCAAGTGCAAGTAAAGTTAGTGATGATCTTCTATTGAACCAATTAATGATGGCTGTGGAGTCACCATGAATGTGCAGAGTGGGAAGGACCATGGATTTAGCACAATATAGGAGAGTCCATAAAGCAAGTAGTTCAAATCTGGTGTTTGTACTCAGACCAACACCTAATTTGAAGCAAAAATAGTGGTCCTGGGTGATCAAAATATGAACACCTATACCTCCAATTTGATTGGCTGAAGCCCCATCAAAGAATATGTAGGTAAAATTATCGAAATAGTTTATTTATTCAAACTTATTACCTTTCTTTTTTGCATTGACTTAGCCACTTTCAATTCACTAACTCTAAAATAGCTAATAAGTGTTGGCTAATAATGGTGACAACTCTTGGTATTCTGTTTCATTAGGTTTCAACATGGAAAACTTGTGAAACAAAATACCAAGAATCGTAACCATTATCAAAATAGTTTATTAGGTAAAATTATCAAAATAGCGGAAGATGTAGGTACAATTATCAAAATAGTTTATTTAGTCAAACTTATTACTTTTCTTTTTTGCATTGCCTTAGCCACTTTCAATTCACTGACTCTAAGATAGCTAACAAGTGTTGGATAATAATGGGGATGACTCATGGTATTATGTTTCATGGGGTTGCAACATCACAAACTAGTGAGGCATAATACCACGAGTCATCACCATTGCCTCGATGAACACTTGTTATCTTTTGTGAGATATAGTTCATGTGGATAGAGTTCTTGAACTCTGTCCTCATGGATAGTTTGTTTTTTCATTTTTAATGAATGAAATTCATTTATGAGAGAAGATTTACCAAAATTTAAGTTTGTGAAGAGCAAGAAATTCATAGGAATGGTTGGAAGTGTTGTTCACTAAGCCATGCTATTAATGAGGAATTTTCATGTTGTTATTTTCCAAGTTTAAGCCATAATTTGTAATTGGTTGAAATTAGTTTGGTTTATTTAGTTTAAAGTACGTTAATCAAATTAATAAAGACACGAGTGAGGAGTAGAGAAAGGGTAAGATTCATATGGAGAAAAAACCTAGGGTTGTTATAGATATAGAGGAGAGAACTGAATTTTAAAAGAGTAAAAATAAAATGAAAGGAATAAGGTTGGACTTTTTTGAAGAAAGGGTGGAGGTTAAGAGACCTAGGACTAGATTAGCAATGAAATGGAAAAAATATGTGGAAAAGGATACATCAAAGACTCCACTTGAGAAATCTATCCAAATAAAGAAGAAAAAACTCTCCAAAGTACAACCATATTAACAGACATAGAGTGATGATCCAGAGGTGAAGAAGGTAAATATATCGTTAAAAGAAGCCCAGTTGATGATTGTTCAGTTGCAAGAAGAAGACATAAAACATAGGTTTGAAGTAGATGGAAGTCTAGACCTATATGAAAAATCTTTGATGGATGTTAGAGGGATGCTAAGGAGAATAATCCCATTATATAAAGAAGTTCAAAATTTATATAAGCATAACATATCCCTTAAAGTAGAAAATAAAAATATGAAGAAAGAGTTGCAAATGGTGAAAGATGAGGTCAGTGTAGGTAATCTAGAACTTCTTACTGAGGCAAGAGATAAATTTGATGAAATTAGACCATAACATGTTTAAATTTTAGTATTAGAACCTTGGAAAAGGTTTGAAAGCGTCCAGACAAGTTTTTGCACAAAAAATACAGTTTTCATAACTGTTGCAGTGCCAACAGTCTAAAAACAACGAAAATTTTACAAAAGTTCTAAAGGTGAAAATTTTGTAGCGCTTGCAGTGTAAAACAGGGGAAAATGCTACAAAAATTCTGGAAACACAGTTTTGAGACACTAAAGGCCAGGATTGAATAGGGGACATTGCAAAAGTTTCCAATTTATCTCTAGCTTAGCTGATAGGTCAAAGATTGACTTTTATATGGATAGATTTTTACCAAATCAGTATGAGAATCGTGTTCATAAATTTTTTTTTTTCGAAGTAACTAAGGGGTTTAATTTAGGGTTGAGTTCTAAAAGTTAGGGGAATAGTTAATGTATGTTATTTTGTAACTATTCCTAACATACAGAACCTTGAAAGGAAACATCTCGATGCAATAATGATAAGTCTTATATTAGACCTCTTCTACCTAGTTCCGGTATTTATCATTGATTCTCACTCTCTTCACATTCGACATTGTCCTGAAGATGGATCCTGATATGGATCCGAAATGTCGACTCGGTCATTTCGATACTGTGGTTTCTCCGACAGCAACATCAATAACAAATTACAATTAAATGTAAATAATCTTACCAACTATTAAAGACACCATCCACATCTTTATTTTGATGTATTTAATACAAAAAATTGATTACTATGAATACAGTAATAAAAATCTCCTAACCAAATACTATACTTTTACTTTTATAATAAATTTCTATTGGATTCATTATTGTTTTTCATAACTTAAATTCAAAACCCATTACTCATTATAAGCCAGTCCAATGGCTCTATATCCTTAAGGAGTCTAATATGATCTCAAATAATTAATTCATAGTTGGAAAATAATTAGTTCACACTTGAACAATAAGGACTTATTCCTAAATCATACCTTTCGTGAGATATAGTTCATGTGGACAGAGTTCTTGAACTTTGTCCTCATGGACAGTTTTTGTTTGACGATGATATTAACATGACTTTGGGAACGCATCCTAGTTTGTCACCCCAATTTTCCAAACCCCAATCCTTTAGGTTTTTGGCATTGAATTGTCAACGTTAAACCCTTCCCGTAATGGTTGTCTTTACTATATTCTCCAACTTATTGAGATGTATAACTACCCCAACCAAGAAATTGTTTGCTTTGCCTTGGTTTTTTAAAAGTCGCTACTTGTTTCAACTTCTTTGTTCCCAAACTTTTGTCCCCAAACAAGTGTGTTTTTCAAGGTACTAGATTTGAGAGGATCTGTTCCCTATGGTATATTTTTTATTGATCAAAGGTCATTCCCTAGATATGGTACTGCTCTCTACCTTAAGACCTGCTCTTTATTGGCACAGCTAGAATGGGTACCCTGTGGTGGGGCGGGTGATTGGCACCCCCTTTTTACTTTATTTATTACTTCCCTTTCCTTCCTTTTGACTTGCCTAAGCTGGAAACATGAAAGTCAACCCCTACTCCTTATTTATCTTTCCTTCTAAAAGATTAAGGGCTTCTATTCCGTGTAGTATCTGACCTTACCGGTTGAATATGAGGATGAAATGGTCTGGTGAATTAATACCTCCTTGTGAAGTAAGACCTCCTCATTGTGGAAGTCTTTATTCCCTTATTATTCCCATAAGATAGTTTGACCTTCCTTACCTTAAGAGGGATTTTACTAGTTGTAGTCAGGGGCCCTAGTTTCCTAGTTTTATTTTAACCGTTCGATAGGTCCAGATAGTCAGTCTCTTTGAAGTACTTCTTTGATCAAGCTTGTCTGTGCAAAACTAGAAAAATTGTTTAATTACATCTATAAATGGGCTACAAAATGAATGATGACTATAATAGTGACTCAAAGATATGAGAGGGGGTGAGGCGCAAAGCCCTATTCTAAGTTCATGACCCGAACAATGACTTTCTCATTTGTAAGGTAAGAAGGTTTTTAAATTAAATCCCTAAATAACCTACTAAATGAGGAAGGGTCTATTTGCTTCAAGCTTGTCCCACAAAGGAGAAAACATTATAGTGCACACAAAAACCTTTGTCATAGGATGCCCAAAATCCATTGTCACAGCATGCCCAAAAAAAGGAGGTCATGATTCTTACCCGTTGATCCATGAGCTCCAAATCCAAAACTGGAACTCCAAAACATGAACCGTGTGCTCCAAATTTGTACCGTCAGCTCCAATTCTCAAGCGTGAGCTCCAATTATCAATGGTGAGCTCCAATTCTCAGCCCTGACCTCCAATTATCAACTGTGAGCTCCAATTCTGAACCCTGTGCTCCAGCGAACCTACTCCCAAATTCACAAAAACCTCCAAATTGAACTGAACTGTCCAAAACGAGTCGTATCAATGTCCAAATACACGTGTCATTTGTTATTATATATTATTCTATATTATATGTTTTTTTATTTTTATTATATATTATTTTATATTATATGTATTTATTTTTATTATATGTTATTTTATATTATATAAATTTCCATAATAGTATTAGGATATTTTTTTATATCCTAACTTGAATAAAGAACCTTCACATTAATGAGGGAAGAACCATCTTCATAACCACACATCCCTATCTTGGATAAATGAAAATATATCTTTGAAGGACGATTGAAAAGTTGAGCATGTGAGCACGTGAGCATGGTGATTATGATGATGATGATGATGTTGATGATGATGATTATGATTATGATGTTCATGTCGATGATGACAATGATGACGATGTTGTTGATGATGATGATGATGTTGATGATGTTGTTGATGATGATGATGATGTTGATGATGACGATGATAATGATGATGATGATTATCATCATCATGAGGATGATGATGAAAATGATGACGACGATGATGATGATGATGATTATGATGATGACGACGATGATTATGATGATGATGACGACGATGACGACGATGATGATGAAGATTATGATGTTGATGTCGACGATGACAATGATGAAGATGATGATTATCATCATCATGCGGATGAGGATGATAATGATGACGACGATGATGAAGTTGATGATGATGATGTTGATGATGATTGTGATGATTATGATGTTGATGAAGATGATGACAATGATGATGTCAACGATGACAATGATGATGATGATGATTCTGATGCTGATGAAGACGATGATTATGATTATGACGATGATCATGATTATGATCATGATCATGATTATGTTGATGATGATCATCTTGATGATGATGATGTTGATCGTGACAACAATGATGATGATGAATATGATGATGATGATGATGATGATGATGACGACGATGACGATGATGATGAATATGATGATGATGATGATGTTGATTGCAATGACGGTGATGATGATGATGATGATGATCATGATAATGAAGATGATGATGATGATGATTATCATCATCATGAGTATGACGATGATGATGATGACAATGATGATAAAGATGATGATGATGTTGATCATGACAACGCCGATGATGATGAATATGATGATGATGATTATGATGATGACGACGACGATGATGATGATAAAAATGATGATGATGATGATGATGATGTTGATCGTGATGACGGTGATGATGATGACGATGATGAAGACGACAATTATGATGATGATGATGATTATGAAGATGATGATGATCTTGATAATGGTGATGATGATGTTCATGATGAGTATCTTGGATAAATTAAAATATAGCTTTGAAGGATGATTGAAAAGTTGAGCATGTGAGCATGTGAGCATGGTGATGATGATGATGACGATAACGATGATGTGTGATGATGATGATGATGATGAAGATCATGATGATGATGATGATGATTTCAGCGATGAAAATGATGATGATGATGATGATGACAATTTCAATATATTTCATCGTCTTCTTCATCCATGTTATCATATTCTTCATCCATGTCATCATCTATATCGTCAGATACATAGTCAACATTGTAAGGATTGGCCACATCGTCATCGTCATCATCATCAGTTGTGCTCATTGTTTCGTTGTCAAAATAATATTCATCGACATTGTCTACTAACTCAAGTTGATCATGCTCTTCGTCATCATATTCTTCTTCCAGAGAACCCTCTTCATTACCATCATCTCGGTTATACTTTACCAGCCTTCCCCTTGGATCGTGTCTCACAAAAACGACCATCCTGCTTTACCTAGAACCTCTGAGTAAAATACTTGTTCCCATTGGCTTGGAAGAACATAGGGCTCTGTTCCTAGCTCAAACAACCTTGTGTTTACCATGGTAAATCCATTATCATGTTCAATAATAGTTCTATCGGTATCACGTTGATTCAATCGTAGCCTATACCATTTGAAAACAAATAGAACTACCTTAAACGATTTAAAGTCACACTGTGTAATATCTTCCAAAAACCCATAGTATCGATTTTCTGAGACTTATGGATGTCTGTCAGTTCTAGATGAAACATTGGTAACCTCAAATACAGTCGAAACCCCAGAATATGATGTTTTCTTTGTTTCATCTAGTTTTTTGATCCGATATCTACCTCCATTGCATACCATAGCCTTATGCTGTTTTACCTGCAATAAGCAATACACAAAAAAATTACACAACCAATCAGTCCTTATGCAACAATACATAAAAAAAAAAGAACATGTACATCAAAAAGTAATTTATCAATGAAGCCACACCTTCCCATGATATTCCATGACCCGATTTTGCACATCGTTCAATGCATACCTTCATCCAGTCAAGATTGTTTGTGATGTATAAATGAATTACATCCCATTCTCGACCAACTGTTCAATGAAAATAACCATTAAAATCAAAGAAAGGTGTAAATCTCCTGAACAAATACATATATGCTCTTAATTGAAGCAATGATAACTAGAAAATACAATTAGAATATGAAGGATATAATAAAAATCCACTAGCTAATAATTACCTTTCAGCTTCCTTAATATACCTTTCCCCTTCAGTTGCTCCCCTTCAAATTTGTTATTGGAGTCTGGATCACAAATGCGATGTATATTGAGCTTTGACGCTAAAATAGGAAGATATTCACTAACATACAACATGTTTTGGTGTATCATAGAACCCTCCATACGTGCTAGTTGTCTCACCAAACCCTTCATAAATTTCAAGTTCCTCTCAACCATCCACATGGACCTTGAGTGCATAGGTCCACACAACTCAATCTCCTCAACTTGGTGTATGAGGTAGTGTTCTTGTGCATTGAAAAATGCCGATGGTAGATGCTTCTGCATTTCACGCATGAGATGAGGAATTTCTCTCCTCCAATACTTTATATATTCTATATGGATTTCTTTAGATGTGAACCATCTACAAGTGATGCAAACCAATAATGATATTTAACAAAAATAAACATTAAATTACAATATATGCTGAAATAGTGCACAAAAAAAAATATAAATTATTATACAGAGAATTAAAGAAACACTAAGCACATGCAAGTAATCGCTAGTTAGCTCATGTATTTACCAAGATTATATATAACGTGTTTGACATTGTTGTCGAAGTTGTCCAGGAGAGAGAGAGGTAGAACATATTGTATCAATATACAAACCATGCCACTTATTAAAAAAAGAGTATACAAACAAAAAAAAATTATATGGACATAACAATAAAATTACCTTGATGAAGACATGCCAATCATGTGTTTTGACCCCCGCAAAATCACCTTTTTTAGTTATGATATTCTTCAAGTTTGCACAAAAACTGGTGGGAAATTTAATTTTCTGCATTACTTGTTTGACAAAATTGCTTTGTTGCTCCGTAAACATCCATGGAATTGTGTTTATATTAACTTGTTCTCCATTGGTATGAAATTGGATGACGTCTTTCATTGCATGGTTGCTTTCTTGAATGTCTTTCACACTTTCACAACTTTATCTTTCTCCCTCCTTAGCTCTAGTAGTCACCATAAGGTTTTAGTAACATTCTTTCCAATATGCATTGTATCAAACAGATGAGCAATTTGTAGGTGCTCATAGTAGGGCAACCTGCTGAATTGAATAGGATAACTTTTCATTCCCTGTGAAAGACCATTAATGCCTTCATTGTACAAATTTAGGCCTGCAATAGATTGAATACACTCACAACAATTAACAATTGATCATGCAAAATTATCAACAATGGAGACCGAATATGGAGCTGTAACACTAAATTGTATTAACTGAGTGTACAATAGCCAAATTTGTAATAACATAGGCTGCTGAATATATAGAATACATGAGAAAATCGAATGCATAAGGAAGCATCCAAAACTAGCGTAAAGCAGGCTTCCCCAAAATAGGCAAATCCCCCATAGGTGTAAAAAGTTGATCCCAAATCCATCAAGGACCCCACGAATTAGCAAGGGTGCATAGGAAAGCTAAAGAGTGGTCAAATGGCAGCTCATACATGCTTTTTCATGGAGGAAAGAGTGGAGGAGGAAGAGGCAACAAAGCTGATTCACCTCACCTAGTCTTGCTTTCCTATGTGCCTTAAAACACTGAAAAAAACAGGGTATAAAGCAGAAAAAGCAAATAGGCACCTAGGAGGCCAGGAATAAAGCAGATTTGATTCCTAAGGCTTTCCCAAGTGCTACATGAGTCAATAATGGCAAGTTTGACCTCTATGGATAGGCAATTAGCAACTTGCACATGGTGGGACTCATGGACTAGGCAAATAAGACAAAATTAAATGAATTAATGTCTAAGTGGGTAAATACTATGGGTTGATTATTCTAACACCCCCCCTTAATCCTGACTTTATGAGTAATAAATAAAAAATATAGGGCCTAGCAACAAGGCTTAGTCACCCTTTACATACTGCAATGTCCATACAACCAAGGAAAGAGGCAAAACCAACTTGGGAATATCCTCCCTTAAACATGGACTGAAAGAACTATAAAACAAAATTGTAGAATCTTGTCTCCACTCATGATTTGACAGCATGATCAGCAATCCCCAGCAGTGATTTGAGATTGCTGAAATTCTTCTCACAAAATGATTTTGTGAAGATGTCAGCTACTTGTTCTGAAGATGAACAGATGAGTAGGTGAATGGTGCCATCATACACAAGCTCTCTGATGTAGTGCATGTGAATCTCAATGTGTCTGGTTCTCTGCTTCTGAACTGGATCCTTGCAGATTCGAATGGTACTCTGGTTATCACAGTAGATGGTAGTTGAGTACTCAGGTTCGAAACCACACTCTCCAAGTAAACCCTGCAACCATAAACACTGAGTTGCTGCATTGACAACTCCTCTGTACTCAGCTTCTGTAGATGAGAGTGCAATAGCACTCTATTTCTTGCTTGACCAGTTGATTGTCCCTTCTACAAGCATGAACACATAAACTGAAGTGGAATTCCTATCAGTGCTATCACCTGCCCAATTACTGTCAGTAAAACCAATTAACTCAAGGTCAGAATTGGCTTTAGAGAAAATCCCATGTGTCTTTGTTCCCTGAACAAAGCTTAGGATCCTCTTTGCTTCTTTCCAATGGATCTCATGGGGCTGATCCATGAATATAGAAGCAACACTTACTGCATAACACAGATCAGGTTGAGTATGTTTCAAATACAATAAACATCCAATCAACTGTCTATACAAAGTGTTGTTTACCATCGGTGGAGAAACATCTTCCTCCAGCTTCACTCCTGAAAGGAAAGGAGTTTTGCTTGGTTTGCACTCTTGCATTCTGAATTTGATTAGCAAATACAAGGCATATTTGGACTGGTGCACCTTGATTCCATCTTTGGTTTGAGCAATCTCAAGCCCCAGAAACTGACTTAAGAGCCCCAAATCTGTCATGGAGAAGGCTTGGTTCATAGCTCCTTTTAGGGAAGCAATCTCATCCTGTGAGCTTCCTGTAATGAGAAGGTCATCAACATATAACACAATGATCATTAATGAACCATTAATTACCTTCAAATAGACATTCGAATCAGATTTGCACCAAACAAAATTCAGAGATAGCAAGAAGCTATCTATCTTGGCATACCAAGCCCTGGGGGCTTGCTTTAGCCCATACAATGAATTTCTCAACCTGCAGACAAGAGAATGGTTAGTAGAAAAACCTTGGGGCTGCTGCATATATATCTCCTCAGTGAGATCACCATTCAGAAAGGCACATTTTACATCCATGTGATGTACCTCCCATTGCCTTGATGCTGCAATGGCTAGAGCTATCCTGATTGAATCCATTTTTTCCACTGGGGAAAAAGTCTCATTGTAATAGATGCCATGAACCTATGATTATCCTTTAGCTACCAATATAGCCTTGTACTTCAGTGGTGAACCATCAGCAGCAAATTTGGTCTGATAGACCCACTTACACTATACTAGTTTTCTCCCTGGAGGAAGATCCACTAGCTCCCATGTGTTGCTCTTCTGTAGCGAGTTGAACTCCTCATTCATGGAAGCTTGACATATTGGATCTCCTGCTGCTTCTTCATATGTTTGAGGATCAGAATCCACCATCAAATAGCATTTTTCAGCAAACTCAGGATCCTTCATGCACAGACCACTCTCAAATTGAGATCTAGTCCTCCTTGGGTCATTGGGATCCCCAGCTAGATCACCTGCTGCATGTAGTGTCTTGGATTCCCATTTAGGCCTTGTGGGGATGTTTGGGTCTGCAATAAAATAATATCCATCAGACAAATAAGAATCAGCATGTTCAACAAACTCTTTACTTACTTTTTTACGTTCAGGTGGTGAAGAGGCTTCACCAACTTCCACTGCTGCAAGGGGTTCTTCTTCAAACTGAACACACCTTTCAATAAAGGCTTTTTTTGTGTCCAATTTTATCAACTTATACCCTTTTTAATCTTTAGAGTATCCCACAAAAAGACACTCTTGGCTTTGGGGCTGCAAATCCTTCCTCTTCTCTGTCGGAATCCTGGCCCATGCCTTTGAGCCAAAAATTCTGAAATGGGTCACATCTGTCTTGTGCCCACTCCATGCTTCGAAGGGAGTCATTCCATACAACTATTTGTGAGGCACCCTATTCTGAATATAGGCTGCACAGTTGATAGCTTCGGCCCAGTACTTTGGTGGCAATTTTTTGGCCTACATCATGCATGTTGCCATCTCCTTCAGTGATCTGTTCTTCCTTTCTGCAACACCATTTTGCTGTGGTGTGTAGGGGATAGAATGTTGCATCTGAATACCTACATCTGTAAAATAGTTAATTAACTCATTCTTGACACACTAACCATCATTGTCAGATCTGAGTGCTTTGAGTTTTCTTCCACACTGGTTTTCAACCAAAGCCTTAAAGACTTTGAATAGGCCAAAAACTTCTGACTTGTGTTTCATGAAGTGAACCCAACAATACCTGGAAAAATCATCAATAAAGGTCAATGCATATTTGGCCTGACTCATGGACATATGAGGGAATGGGCCAGCAACATCACTGTGAATCAGCTCGAGGGGTACAGAGGTTCTCTCATGGCTGGCTTTCTCAAATTTGTGCTCTGGGTGTTTTCCTAGGATGCAGCCTTGGCAGACTCCTTTGGAAAATTTTATCTTGGGCAACCCTATGACCATATATTTCTCACTAATATCAGACAAATACTTGTAATTTAAATGGCCAATTCTTTCATGCCATAGCTTGCTAGCTTCATTAGCATGGATAAGAAGATCATAGGGGTTTGAGTAAGGTAAGAAGTGTGAAAAAATGTATACCTTTTGGGCATGATTTGCTACTCCTTTTGCAATGATTCTTCCACTTGAGATTTCTGTGATCTCAACTTCATCTGGTGAGAATATGACTTTCTTAGGAGACCCAGTGTGGGTCATCTGGTACACTGATAAAAGTTTGGAGGTGAGACCAGGGACATACAACACATTGTTGAACTACCCATGACCAAGATCTATTCTTCCTTTGCCCATACTTTCAGTGAGAGAGTCATCTCCCAGTACAATAGATGGTCCTTTCGACTTGTCCAGTGAGGAGAAGGCCTCCTTAGTCAAAACCATGTGTCTTGAAGCTCCAGAATCTATGATAAAACTGGGTGAGCTTGATGTGCCAGCAACTAGAGCATGAACTCTCTCTCTGCCATCAGAACTTGATCCTCCTTCTCTCTTTTTTGAGCTTTCTGGAAGGGAGATTCCATTCTTCTCCAACAGTTGAGTTAACATATCTATCTGCTTTTTTATACAAGAGCTTTCAGTGTGATTTCCCTTCGAACAGTATGAGCACTTGTTCATATCACCTTTGTTTTTCTTCTTCTAGGTATTTTTCTTGGGACCTTGTTGATCCTCCGGAGACTGCTTCTTGTCTCTCTTTTGCTCAGGTGGCCTTTTAGCTTTATTTTTGCTTTTTGAATCCACCCTCGAATCTCCAGCAGCCAGAGCTTGGTCTTTGGAAGGTTTGATGGTGCCCATCATCACCATCTTGTCTTGTTCTTGTGTGAGAGATTCCATGAAATCTGCAAGGCTAGGCATCTTCCAGGTTCGAGCTATGAGTTTTGTGGCATAGAAGGTCGAAACAAAGACTGAGTAGTTAGGTCCTAGCTTTGACAGGATGGCCAACACGAGCTGATCATCTTTCTCTTCGATACCACACTGCTTCAGCTGCAAAAATAGTGCTTTGAACTTGGAGAAATATAGCTGCAGGGATTCAAAGCTACTGGGACTCAGAGAAATCAGCTCATTCTCGATCTGATGTCCCCTCATCTCATATGTCTTTCCAAAAAGATCACATAGCTTCTCCCATACTTGATCCGGTGAAGTCAATCCATCGACATGGAAAAGGAGGTCTCGGGAAATACTGAGACATAGAAGGCCATAGGCCTCATCTCTCAGATTGTGCCATTTTATCTTCTATGCAGCAGCATTGGGCTCTACTTCTATAGCCATAGTCACCCTGTAGAGGCCTTTCTCTCTCAACAAGATCTCCATCTCTGCTTTCCATTCAAAATAGTTGAAGGGAGTCAAGATAGTTTTCTGTGAATCCATAGCTTTAGAAAATCTGTCCCGGCTGTCAGTAGAAGGCTCCCAGTCTTGATGTCGAACCTGTAAAACAATTTTTGAAGGAGAGTAACAACCTACAATGGCTCTGATACCATGTAGAAATTTAGTCCTGCAATAGATTGAATACACTCACAACAATTAATAATTGATCATGCAAAATTATTAACAATGGAGAATGAATATGGAGCTGTAACACTAAATTGTATTAACTGAGTGTACAATAGGCAACCCTGTAATAACATAGGATACTGAATATATAGAATACATGAGCAAATCAAATGAATAAGGAAGCATCCAAAACTAGCATAAAGCAGGCTTACCCAAAATAGGCAAATCCCCCATAGGTGTAAAAAGCTGATCCCAAATCTATCAAGGACCCCACGAATTAGCAAGGGTGCATAGGCAAGCTAAAGAGTGGTCAAATGGCAGCTCATACATGCTTTTTCATGGAGGAAAGAGTGTAGGAGGAAGAGGAAACAAAGCTGATTCACCTCACCTAGTCTTGCTTTCCTATGTGCCTTAAAACACTGAAAAAACAGGGTATAAAGCAGAAAAAGCAGATAGGCGCCTAGGAGGCTAGGAATAAAGAAGATTTGATTCCTAAGGATTTACCAAGTGCTACATGAGTCAATAATGGGAAGTTTGACCTCTATGGATAGGCAATTAGCAACTTGCACATGGTGGGACTCATGGACTAGGCAAATAAGACAAAAATAAATGAATTAATGTCTAAGTGGGTAAATAATATGGGTTGATTATTCTAACATTCATGATCATGATGGACATAATGAATATTAGTTTATAATTAATAAATTACATCATAAATCAAATATGCCCGCTACAACAAACAACTCACAATAAAAATTAAAATACATAAAAATTCATATACGATAATCCATACGTACCATGATGACGATTTCTATTGTATTGCATCTTCCAAAGGTGAGGTGTAATTCTTCATGGTTTTAATGCAGTCTCATGATTCCCATTGAAAATATTTCTTTCAGTTGTTCTATACCTGTGATTCTTAGAGAGGAAATGCCTATACTTATCAAACACCTCCTTTCTTAAGCTTTTTGAATGACGAGATTTTATCTTAGGACCACAAAATGGACATGCAAATTTACCCTTTTTCTGAAGACCTACAATATATACATATGGAATATCTATGTCAAATATATTCATTTATAAAATATTCTAACTACTGCATATCATTAAATGCAATTAAAGTGGAACTTAAAATTACAAACCACAAAATGAAGTTAACCCAGGGGCATCGTGTATTGTCCATACAACTATTGCATGAAATTCAAATTGCCTTTGTCATATTGGTCTAGATACATCATACATAGTTATGCCATTCCATAACTTCAGTAGCTCATCTATGAGGGGTTCAATGTATACATTCATATCTTTGACTTGGAACTTACCTGATTCATAATTTGAAGAACATATAAAATATATCATTATGAGAACCATTATGATGTATAAACCATGCAGAAGAGTAAAATAATAGATATATATATGAAATTAAGATACATATTATGCCAAATGAGATGCCACAACTACATTATAAATCAAATAGTTTTCGTCAATAAAACCTGGAATAATCATCGACAACATTATGTGCTCCCTCTTTATTGACAACCATGGAGGGATGTTATTGTTGATAACAAAAATAGGCCACACCGTATAAATGGATTTCATCTATGCAAATAGATTAACATCATCTGCTTCGAAATAAATCCTAAGATTACGTGGTTCTTCCTTAAGGTGAGGCCATGTTTCCTCAATATCTCTAAAAGCAGTACCATCTGCAGGAATCCAGATAACATCATCTTGACTTCTGTTCCTGCCATGGTAATCCATAAATTGCGCTATGCTTATGCACCTGAACAGTTGTTGCAAACGTGGAATGATGGGAATATAACAAAGAACCTTCTGAGGCACCTTTTTTGTTACTTTATCTGTACGATATCTACTTACATGAAATTCCAGACATTTTGTTGCAAATTCATGCTGATTATAATATATAACATGGTCATCGAGGCATGCATGAATTGTTTCATAATGCATTCCAATCTCTTTCATGATGGAAGATAAATCTTGATATGTGTGAGGTAAAATAATTGATGGTGGTAACAAAAATTCAGCTATCAAGCTACAAAAAAAAATTGTTAATGTAATAAATAAATAATATTAACGAAACACGCTTCATCCATATGATGATAACAATAAGTTAACAATACAATTATTAGAGGAATACAAGTAAACTTTATCACGATCATACAATTATTAGATACCTTAGCATACGTGTGATTGCAGTGTTTGAAAGACCATTCATAACCTTCAATTTCATTATCAACAATATAATAAAGAGAATATTTGTTTTGGAGCCTTCATAAAGGGGTTCATATGCCTTATCAAGAAGAGGTATATCTTGAACATCATCAAAGTCATCATCATTTTCATTATCAACATCATCGTCATCCATTCTAATGTTAAATGAATCATGGATCAATGTGTTTGTACCATCATCTTCAATTACATCATTGGCATGATCATCTTGTTCAATATGATCATTCACTTGTTCTCCATTAAACATACATGCTCCATGATCCTAATCCTGAACTTGTTCTGAAAGCACTTCCTTTGGACGACATGCTATAGGGTGTCTTTCATTTAATATAAATACACGGAAACATCAACGGATTTACATTAATATATTAAAAAAATAATACATACAATTACGAATATAATAATGTTTATAATGATAAACCTACAAATGGACTATATTCATTCCCCCCCTCAGTGTGTCCATGTTCCCTGCAATTTTTTGTGGCTGTTGAGATCAATATTCTTCTCCTCTTAAATCCCCTGCATTGAGTACATGGACAATAATATTTTCCATCACCCCTTCGTTTCCTTGCATCCCAAAGTCTAGCAAGCAATTATCGGTTGTCTTCATTTGGATTCGAAATATTTAATCTATTTGACATTTTTTCATAAACTTCGTTAATGAATATAACTGGTTGTCTTGAAAAATCAAGTTCCATGCATCAACCACGCATCGAGTTTTTTTTGAATGGAGAGAAGTCGAAGAATAAAAAGTTCTCGGAAAACTGTCTATCAATGAAAAACAAATTCCCACAGCCGCCCGTTGAAGAATAAAATAAATCCTGATAGCGTACATCGAGGAACAAATAATTTTTGCAATCGTCCGTTGCTTGCACAAAAAAACATGTCGAAATGTTTAAAACAATTTATATTTATAATGGACATGCGTCAGATATTCGACGCCTTGAACATAGTTACCATTGAAAGTATGGGGCTATAAAATTTAAAATCATGTAAACCTTAATTTTTTTTTTTATAAAGAAATCTATACTGCCCGTCGGAGATCCGATGCTTAGGGGTAATATAACTGACATTTGTTGGGTTCACAAATGTCGAAGATCCGACCCAGAAGTGTCGGATAACCGCCACCACATGAGTCAGAAATCTGATGCCCATGTGTCAGATAATCGATGGCGCTATAAATATTTTGTTGTTGGTATTCTGTTGATTGATTGTTGTCCCACACATCCGTGCGAAATTTCGGATGACGTCGGATTTGGACGTCAGATTTTGGGTTCAAATCCTGTTGTGTTGTATCACTATTTCCTATCGCTACTCATGCAGGTTGTTGGGCCACCACCCGTTAAGGGTCACAATTTTTCTTCTTGTTTTGTATTTTAACACATAGCTATCTACTTCATCCACCGCACCTTATGCGGATATCTGGACCATTGTCTAGAAAACAATTTATTTTTTTTGCATGTATTTGGCATATAAGTGCCCCCAGACTTGCACTTACGTCACATGTAGTCAAGTCCGTCCACCGCAACTCACACACGCTCTCCTGACCTCTCTTCGAGAGCCACCTCAGTTTGCGTGCCTCTATCGCACCGACTCATGATCCTCTACCACGATCTATCCCGTGCATGTATTGGTATGTTTGGAGCCTTCTTCTCTTTCCATACTACACAAATGACCTTTGGACCATTGTCCATTGTCCCGACATGGGGGACCGCTTGTGCCACCACAATCATTTAACCATACTGGAGTTTCGTTTAAGCTCTTTTTTTACTCCTAAAAACGATTAAAAGATAGCCGAGCGTAGCTGCTTCCTTTCCCACTCACTAAAGTATAGGAAAGGGCATCTACATCATCTCGTTTACCTCCTTTTGCAGACCATGTAGACCATCAAATGAAAAGGACCACCTTGGCGTATTCAAGCCAATATCGTTCCCCCCTACATACGTTTATGCTTTCTCGAGAAAAGGGGCTGCATGTTATGAAAAAGCTCACTATGGGTTGTCGTTAAGCTCTTTTCCATCCTTCTCAGCAAGAAACTATTTCTGATCAAACTTGGTTTCGTTCATGCTTGTAAAAGTATCTGAATGACCGTCCAGTCAGTATAGGTTTAACCTTTTCCATCCTGATTAGACTACCAATGGTAAAGAAGTCTCTCATCCCCTACAAGATGGGCAACCTCTCCTATGTATACTTTTATCCTTTTTCGGGCACATGAGACTACCAACCAAAAAGAGCCCTCATTGGAGTCTATTTCATTCTTTCAGACTCTCTAAAATTGAAAGCACCATCAATCATTTACGTTCTCAGGCTTGCCAAAAATCCACGAGCTCGTACCACAACGGTGTTTCTAGACACCACCCCACAGAAATAGTTTGGCAGCATTCCCACTTTGGGTTGCCTTTGTTCAGAGTACTTTGCAATGTATCTTCCTTGGATCCCATCAATATCAAAAGTATCCACCTCCCCCAATTATTTCTCATCTGCAGTGACATTATCGGTATTACAGCTATGATCCCATTCCCATGAGTCAATTTCATTTGCTGCATGGTCCACCCTGTTGTTATACTCTGAACAAAGGAAGTTTGGGTCTACCACACTCACCCTGCCCCTGTTCAATTCTTTCCCTTCCCCTCCCCCCCCATTCAGTGGGTTAGTCCATAGATTGTCTCACACCTTTCGGTTATCTCCCTCGCGTTTCTGGTCAAGGAAACACCATTGCCTTGACTAGGGGCAGGTCTCCCTCTATCGACGACAACACACATATTCCAAAGGATAGACCCAGAGGTCGCTGTACCTTTTTTTCATTAACATCATTGATGAGTTCCTTGGACAACTTAAGAGGAGTCCTTAGTGCCTCTCAGGATGGTTGTTTCTCACGTGCTCGAATTCAACTGCATCATCACACCGATGAGATTCATACATGGTTTGGTTCGTGCAGTATTTGGTCGAAGACCCTAGATGTCACCTAACTATAGCATATTGATGAATCTATTCGAGGGACCTAAAAAGGTTATGTCCCTTGTGATTTTTTGGTTGTGTTGGAGATGGTGTTTAGAATCCCGACCAGTGCTTCTATATATATTTATGATTGATGCAGCATACTTGTACCACAGACACGCTGACTCTCAATCAGTGAGTCCATACAGCTATGTATCATCCCAGATCCAGCAGACCATCAGTTATGAAGATATAGCATTCCATGAGAATGCCATGGGTTTAATGTAGCAGTTCTTCAAATCAGTATTGTATTCAGCCTCACATTGATGCAACCACTATGTATCATCAGTTGTATATGATTGGCTCTTGTATTTTAGAGCATAGATCAAATTATTCTTTTGACATTGTCACGAGCATGGGGATGCCCAGCTCGTCCATATACATGTCACACATTATTTGTATCCCACCCATTGATGGGAACCATATTAATACAAAAACCAAAAGCCACCATGCCCCAACCTTGGAAGCACCACCTCTCCACAGCAAATCCTATGATGCTCGTCGGCCATACGATGAGCTCCTTCCCTCACACATCAGGGGGCAATCTGTTAACCCAAAAAATCCCTCACTCAGCTCTACATGGCCTACACCACCCAAGGAAACCCATGCATGACCTTCGTATCACCCCATTAGACCCCCACACCCTCTAAAAGGCTTAAAATGAGTAAAAGGGCTTGAAAACCCCCAAAAGGAGCCTAAACAACTCTCCTAGAGGCTAAAGCCTCCAAAAGGGGGCTAAAACCCCTCAAAGGAGCCTAAAACCATAAAAGGAGCTAAATTTAGGTCAAAGGGGGATAAAATCCCAAAAAAGGGGCTAAAGCCTTGACCAAGGCCTTAAAACCCTAAAAATCCCCAAAAAAGCTATAAAAGGAGGGGTTGGGGTCACTCTCAAACAACTCTTCCCTTGCATACTGTTATGATGCCCGTGGATGCCTTGATACCCTTTGTCTCTCAAACCACCAACATCCCCCTCTCATCCACACATCTTCTCCATTGAGCCATAGCTCCTCCATTGCTGAGTGAGATAGAGAGGTGCTTCTTCTAGCCAGGGCATGGTGGCCCATTTCACTAAAGAAGAGTTATACAATTGTTTTTTCATGCTTTTGTTTTAGTAGCTTAGTTGTTTTCTTACCCATATTTGCTTGCAGGTTTGTTTATTAACTTGTTTTGTAGGTTTATTCTATCTTAATGGTTGTTTGTATGTTTTCGGAGCAAAGCCCTAACCTTGTTTGTAGAGGGGCTCATGGCCATTTCTTGTCCATCTTTTCTTCCTTTTTGTTCTATTTTGTTTTCCTACATTTCTCCACATAGGGACCTATCCTTCCATCCTATAGATGAAAGGTAGCCATTCCTACCCCTGTAGCAAGGAGAAATTCCTGCTACATCCATGCAAGATTGTTTCCTACTAATCCAAGAGATCACACCCGATCCCATACTGAAGAAACACCCTAAAGTTCTCTTCTTATCAATGGCACTGCCTTCCCAATCTAAATCAACATAACCCTCTAGATTAATCTTCTGATTTACCTCATACTTGATCCCATAATCAACTGTATCGTTTATGTACCTCAGAATATGCTTTGTAGCAATCAAGTGAACATGTCTAGGATCTGTCAGGAACTGGCTCAATGTGTTAACAGCAAAGCAAATATCTAGTCTCATATTCTTCAAGTACATAAAGGACCCAATCATCTAAAGATACATCATAGCATCAACCATATCTGATGAAGTATCACTTAGAAGCTTCAGGTTTGATTCCATAGGTTTGGTCATGGCCTTACATTCTATCATTCTAAATCTCTTTAGGATATCTACTGCATTCTTCCCTTGTCCAAGGGAGATTCCATCTGCATTCTGCCACACCTCCATGCCTAGAAAATAGTGCATCATCCCCAAGTCCTTCATCTTGAACTCGGTAGTAAGCTTCCTCTTTGTATCATCAATCAACCCATCTTCACCTATTACAAAAAGGTCATCTACATACAGTAGGAGTATCACTCGGTTCCCTTCTTCAACCTTGTAGTAAATGTTGGAATCTGCTTTACTCTTGGTAAAACCGAAACTGGATAGGAAGCCATCAATTCTATCGTACCATGTCTTGGGTGCCTATTTCAAACCGTACAGAGCTTTCTTCAATTTACACACTTGAGACTCCCTATCATGTGTCTCAAAACTTAGTGGCTGCTCCACATACACTTCCTCTTCTACTACACCATTCAAGAAAGTAGTCTTGACATCCATTTGGTGTATCTTCCATTTCATTACTGCAGCTAGAGCAAGTACCAATATGATGGAAGTGTATCTGGCTATAGGTGCAAAAGTCTCTTAATAATATATCCTTTCTTTCTGGGAGAACCCATGATGTTAGATTTTTAACATTAAGCTAGCATTATATTAGGATCTTTAACTGAGAGAATAACCAGAACAACAATCAAACACAAGAGACAATGAACATAGTGTTTTTCCTCGGGGAAACCATAAATGAAGAAAACCCCATAGAATACTCAGAGAACGAATCGACACCAAAAGTAAAACCCCAAAACAGTAAGATGATCTCTCAACAACAGTAACCTCTTTCTTTCTTGCCCCAGTGTCTTCTTCTTCCTCAGCTATGCGCTACAACTGAGTGTGAGTGAGTGCATGATAAATAGAGAGGCTAGCTCTCTATTTATACTAATCCTCAACTTCACAAAACCGTACTAGGGCCGACTTCTCTAGGAGAGTCTAATAACCCTAGTGCCCCAGAACTACGGGGACTTTAACCCTTGACCAATAGGAGGGTTACCCACAATGACTTGACATTGCTTGTTTTCATTATAGAACCTCTCGATAGGAACATCAAAGCATGAAATGACTCAAGTACATTACAAATACATCCTAGAATAAAAATTGGGTTACAATACATAAGAAATACAAGTGAATACATTCCGAAGTTACAATTACATCAGCACTCCCTCTTAACTAGGAAGGTATTCTCTCGACACAATTTATTAGCACAAGTATTTTTGTCTATATCATCTTGATCATCAACAAGTTCTCGTCATCTTCATCTTCAAGTCATCTTCATCATCAGATCTAGATCATCATCACTGGATCTATATCATCATTACTAGATCTGGATCATCACTCAATCTAGATCATCACTGGACATTATCAGTGGATCTGGATCATCACTCGATCTAGATCATCACTGCTGGATCATCATTACTGGATCATCATGGGTGTTATTTCATGATTCTTCTCATCACAAGAAGTTCTATAGAGCCAACCCTTTTTCATGATGGTTGTATCCCTAGCCTTTGTGTAGGTCTTCTCCAACGCTTACATCTGACCCTAAGTTAGAATGGCATTCCCAGCACTTACAATTGACCATGAGAGGAACACATCCAACACCATGTCATAAATGGATTCCTAGTACTCACATCTGACTATGCAAGAACACATCCCACAACCCTGTCAGAAAGGCCCAACACTCACATTCACCAACATGATAGGACACAACTAATATCATAAATGAAAAGGCTCAGCACTTACAACCACCAACATAATAGGACACAACTACTATCATCTATGGAAAGGCACAACACTCACATCCACCAGCATTATAGTACACACCTACTATCATCTGTGGAAAGCCTCAACACTTACACTCACCAGCATGCTAGGACACACCTACTACCATCTGTGAAAAGGAACATCACTTACAATCACCAGCATGGTAGGACAAACCTACTACCATCTGTGAAAAGACGTGGCACTTACAATCACTAGCATGGTAGGACACACCTACTACCATCTGTGAAAAGGTCCAGCACTTACATCTGACCATGGAAGGAACTTAATCCTATAGCCATGTCAAAAGGGCACTCAGTCTAAGGGTTCTTGGTAACTAACCAGGTGCCTCGATTCTCCTAGAGAATGGAAACAACCCTTATATCTGATCAAGTGGGAATACATCCCTCAATCACATCAGAATTTCCATGCACTCATATCTGATCATGTGAGAACACATCCCAAAGTCATATCAAAATGGCCCTCAATCCCATACTGAGCTTTCCTGGTAATTGACCAGGTACCTCCATTCAAAGAATGGAAATAGCCCTTATATCTGATCATGTAGGAACCAATCCTATAGTCATATCAGAATGGCTCACCACTCATATATGATATGGAAGGAACCAATCCTCTTTCCATGACAGAATGAATCAGCCCTTACATCTTACCACTGAAGGAACCAATCCTCTCAGCATGTCAGAATGGCTCATGGACCCATCACTTCCCCTTTGAAGGAACCTTGATCTGGAGAACACCAACCTTCTCCCTGAAGTACTCAAAATTCACTCTGGCCAATGGCTTCATCCACACATCATCTATTTGTTCATCTATCGCAATATACTGGAGCTTCATTGCTCCCCTCTGCACCATATACTTGATACAGTGATACTTGATCTTGATATGCTTCGACTTGTCATGGAACACTGAGCTCTCCGACAAATTCACACAACTCTGGTTGTCGCAATATATACAAGTAGCATCCAACTAGAGATCAAATAAATCAGACATAAGCTTCCTTATCCATACTGCCTCACAACTAGCTGAACAAGCCGCGACATACTCTACTTCAACTGTACTCAGTGCCACACAGAATTGCTTCTTGCTAAACCAAGAGATCACACTTAATCTCATACTGAAGCAACACCCTGAAGTTCTCTTCCTATCAATGCCACTACCTTCCCAATCTAAATCAACATAACCCTCCCGATTAATCTTCTAACTCACCTCATACTTGAGCCCATAATCAACTGTACCCCTCAAGTACCTTAGAATATGCTTTGCAGCAATCAAGAGAACATATCACAAATCTGTCAGGAACTGGTTCAAGGTGTTCACAGCAAAGCAAATATATGGTCTTGTGTTCATCAAGTACATCAATGACCCAATCATTTGATGATACATTGTAGCATCAACTGCTTCTGATGAAGCATCACTCAATAGCTTCAAGTTCGATGCCATAGGTGTGGTCATGGCCTTGCAATCCATCATCCCAAATCTCTTCAAGATCTCTACTATATATTTCCCTTGTCTTAGGGAAATTCCATCTGCATTCTGCCACACCTCCATGCCTAAAAAATAATGCATCATACCCAAGTCCTTCATTTCGAAATCAGCAGCAAGCTTCCTCTTCGTATCAGCAATCAACCCATCCATACCTATTACAAATAGATCATCTACATACAGTAGGAGCATCACTAGGTTTCCATCTTCAACCTTGTAGTAAAGGTTGGAATTTGCTTTACTTTTGGTAAATCCCAAACTAAATAGAAAGCTGTCAATTATGTCGTACCATGTCCTGGGTGCCCATTTGAAACAGTACATGGCTTTCTTCAATCTACATACATGAGACTCCCTATAATGTGTCTCAAAACCAAGTGGCTGCTCCAGATACACTTCTTCTTCTACTACACCATTCAAGAAAGTAGTCTTGACATCCATTTGGTGTATCTTCCATTTCATCACTGTATCTAGAGCAAGTACTGATCTGATGGAAGTGTATCTGGCTACAGGTGCAAAATTTTATTCATAATCTATTCCTTCTTTCTAGGAGAAACCACAAGCAACAAATATTGCTTTATATTTTTCAATGCTACCATTTGCAGCATTCTTGATCTTGTAGATCCATTTGGAAGTTACGACAGACTTCCCTTCTGGTCTTGGGAAAACATCCCAAACATCATTCTTCATGATTGATTGATACTCTTCGATCATAGTATCCTTTCATTCTTTCTGTTATGCCGCTTCTTCATAATTGGAAGGTTCTTTATCAATGAAATCACATACTAAAGCTACATATCCAGAGCAGGATTTGGTCCTCTTTCTTTCTCCGTGATTCTCTTTTAGAGCCCCATATTTTTCTACACCTTGGATAGCTTCTCATACCCCAGCAGGTTTCCTCTTATGGGGATTCTTCTCCTGAGGTGGAGGTGGTCGTATGAAGTTGGTTCCACTTTTTGGTGCCACTTAGGAAATCAGAAACACACTTCCGAACTGCAAATCAAGAATGCA
Organism: Pseudotsuga menziesii; assembly: GCA_001517045.1. Lineage (NCBI taxonomy): Eukaryota > Viridiplantae > Streptophyta > Pinopsida > Pinales > Pinaceae > Pseudotsuga > Pseudotsuga menziesii. The sequence continues at coordinate 65,936 of LPNX010165383.1, forward strand.
TATGTGTTATTGATGGTACGTTTGGAATAACCTGAGCCCAAACACAAGGATAAGGTTCGTGGAAATGTATATCGCATATGCGATATATCGCATATGCGTGTTGTAATGTTAAATATCGCATATGCGTTTTTTATTGCCTTGATTATGACTTATATGATACTAAATTTTATTTGTTATCATAAAACAGGAGTGCATTGCATTTTATTGTGAATGTAAAAAGGATATTGAACATTTCCTAAGAAATGATAGGGAATTTTATAATTTTAGAAACATTTCTAGAATGCCATTCAAGGCATATCTAACTTTATTGCTCACACACTCACACACCTAACAACGGAGATGTTGCACAAATAAGGAAAGAGGAATATGGCCCAACTTATATGGCACTAATGACAATTGAGTTAAACAACCACAAATGTTGTTGTGAGAAGTATTTGAATGCCAATGTTGTTGTGAGTAGTACTTGAAATACCCAACAAATGTGTTATACTTGATCGGAATGCCAAAAACTCTTAGAAATGTCTCTCATATGTTTTGGAGTACACCCACAATGTCAATCATAGTAGGTCGTTCTTTAGGGGATTCGTTTACACATAGAAAACCCACACTTGTGAGTTCTCTGAGGCAATTGATATTTTAATCTTCTTTAAGTGTTTGTACCAGAATGAGAGAGGGACTCCAGTAATGTATTTGGTTGTTGATTTATCTGCATGTATTTTCACTCTATTAATATTAAGTGAATCATATGGTTGCATATGTATATGAATTTATTCCATATGAAAATTAATGTGGTTCATGCTCATTCTTATCTTAATTGTAAGAATAGCTCATGGCTAGGATAAGTTAGGTAGAAATGCATTCTACATCTTTAAATATATCTACATAATAGGGTATTAAAATAGAATAAAATCACAAAAAAGCGTACACATCCAAACGACAATTGGGTCCACATACCTGTCAAAAGTGCCACCACAAATGAAAGAGGTTCTAATTGGGACCTCCGATTGGACACTCTATCCTTGTTGATGAAGGGTCATTTTTCCCTGTCAACGCATCTTAAGTGGGCCAAAATGTCTACCATATCAAGATTCATGAGCTTCCCAAATCAAAACTAAGGAGCCTAGAGTGTTGGGTAGGGAAATTTAATTATGCATAAACATCCAACCCTCCCAAATACAAATTAATTTGCGTGGGATGATGAAAGGCCTTCCAAACTGAACCAAAGAAAGTACTAGTATCATATAGTTGTTCCAAACTTCATAGGCAACCCAAGGAACATCCAAAATGTGCATTGGTTGAGTTGGAGGGAAACTCAACACATTTGTCGCCTAATTTGAACTCCCTTTCTTATATTTAAAGACCACGTGAAACTATTGTATGTAGGAGGCATGTTTGAGATGGAATTGTTCTTAACTCTTAGACTATGAATTCAAAATATTAAGGGATGATTATTAGTACAAAAATTGTTTTCCTTATCCAAAACATAATGGCACCATTGCTTCAAGGCCTTCACTGGATCTCAAAATTCTTTGTCATATGTGTTGTACTTCAGATTGGCATTTGTCAAAGTCTTGGAATGATAGTTCTTGGGATGACCTACCCATTTTAATATGGCACTAGTAGCATAGTGTGAAGCATTTGTCTCAATCTCAAAGGGATATTGCGAATCCAAAAGGTGCAAAACCAATGTCAAATACAATGTAGTTTTTGAGTTCCAAGAACTCTCATCCATTAACTTTGTTAGGAAAACACAAGTGGATTGGAGAGTTGATGTAGGGGGTATGAAATGTGAGATAAATGAGTAGTAAAATGTTGATAAAAATTTAGGCCACCAATAAATACTTTTTCAAGTAACAACAATGAGGGGATGAGCCAGTTAACAAGAGCTTGTACATTGGCAAGATGAACACCTATTCTAATTTTATCAATAAGAAGTCCTAGATAGTGAATGGAGGTTTCCCAATATAATACTTTTTCTGAGTAACCTACAATTTGTGAGTTCAAAGCAGCTTTAGTACCAAGTGCACACATAGGTTCTCTTCCTACGTTTTAAAAAAATGATATTTTTTTCAAGATATATCACAATGAAAATCCTTGGATGGAGAAGAAACTTAGTCTTAAATCAATAGTATAGGTGTCACTGGAACTCATGCAAACCTAATGATGTTATCCCATTCAACAATTTCATCTTGGTAAAGAATTTGTTACCCTTGAAAATCATCATACTATGACAAGGGATAGCAATTTTTTGTAGTGATCTTATTAAGAGCACGAGAATATTTGACAGGGAACCACTTCTATGCTTTTAGAATAATGAAGGAAAAGGAGCCATTAGGGGAAGAACTAGGTTGGATATGGCCAGATCCCATAAGGGATTAATCTTATGTTCTAATTCAATAACTTTATGTGGAGATAATTGGTAAGAAAAATCATTTGTATGGAGGCATCAAAAATTAAATCAATGAAATATTGGATAGAACAAGTGGGGGGGGACCCTCAAGAAGTTGAAAGGAATTTGAAAACTTATTGACTAATGGTTTCTTAGTGGGAGGAGGAACTTTGGAATCGTGATCAAGTTTAATAAGGCATTCCAGATAGAGATTAGCATTTGCTCAAACTCACTTGGAAAACTACAACATTGCCAAACATGTTTTTTTTTTTGAAGGGGGCCACAAAAGAAGTATATCGCACTTGCAATATTCTAAAAAAAAAAAACAGAGGCCGCATACCCCTCAAATCTCATTTTCAAAGCATCGGGACAGCAAAAAACCGCAGGAGTGAAATAGCGCAAGTGCGATTTGCGTTTTACCTTTTCGAGGTCAAGGTCGAGGTCGAGTTCGAGGTGGATTGCTCCAATGGCAGGTAAATTCCGGTTCAATACTTTTCATTTAGCCTTCCATTCTTTAATTTTTTCATAATTTCATTGTTTTTATAATTATTTTGAACAAATTTAAAAAACTAATTGAATGTGAACAATCAAATAATGATTCTAAGTAAAATAACTTGCAATTTTTTGTTTAAATCTTAACAGACAACACAAATGAACAACAGAATGTGAAAAACCCACCCTCTAATAACCCACAACAACCTAACCCACAACCTAACCCACAACAACCTAACCCACAACCTAACCCACAGCAACCTAACCCACAACCTAACCCACAACCAAACCCAGACCCAGAAGGGGAACAAGATAGAAACACACAGATTATTGTACGCTTGCCATCATTGAGGCGCCTTAGCTCATCTATTAGAGGGGGGGGGGTCATTTGAGAGATTCTTTATCCGATGCCTTGGACATAATAACAAACACATTTTCCCATGCCCAAGGAGCTCTATACAACATTACCTCATACAGAGAATGTAGGAGGCAATACTACTCCGATGGATTGAATCATAAAGACATCAAAGCCCTTAAAATTACAAAAGACTAGTTATTTTCATTATTCCGGGACCCTAGCACCGGATTGGTTCCACCCACCAGTCGAGCACACATTTCCATAGACCGGTGCATTGAACCAAATATAAAGGCTAATTGGATGGATCATTGGTATATGGTCTTCGATGAAGAACCCCATGGGAATAGGGACATCCCATTTTATTTCCTTAGGAATTTGTATGCAGAATTCATCCTAGGGAATTGTGTTAACTACTTCGATCTCTTAGGCAACCAGGGTGTTGGTCATGGGATGACCCAAGATAGGAAAGGAGCCAGGACAGATCCCAACCATGTGCCACGCCCACTATGCACACCAAAACCCCCTCGGGTATATCCTCTTGCAGGTCCTGTCATTGAGTATACACATGAGGCATTACTTGACATGGTAGAGACATTGCTTAAGCATGGGACTGATGTCCAAGGCAATGTAGACCAAGGGGCTGGCACTTCTACGATGGGCCCATCTATAGATCACAGAGCAGATGCAGAGTGTTCAGAGCATCGTGTTACTCCACACCCTTGCACATCATGTGGATGCATATGCTATGGCCCTGCTTCTGACTTCCAAGATGATGGATTTCTTCGCTTTGTAAGTAAAAATCATTATTTTAATATTATATTTTGTTTCATGTCAAAATATTCAATTGTTTCGAACTTTATTTATATTTAATCATCTAACAATTTATGTGAACAAATATACAGCTGGTCTCCCATGGCACACCACAGTTGCATAGTTCGTCAATCAATGTTGAGAATATTGATGCGGCTGTCAATATTGCTTATGGGTTTGGTTCTTCACCAATAGGGGTAAGAACTATACATGTTAATTTTTTAACTTTATTTATATATTTATAGTCTATATTTTAATGTATTCAATATGTATCCTAATTTTGATACTTGACATGTTTTGTGCAGGTTTCCCAGGAAGAGTATATTGTCTCGCAGCCTATTCCCTCTCATGCAGAGGTAGATTCGCAGACACAGGTATTATTTGAAATATGCTTTTAATTATATATATTCTTTTAATTATGTTTCACTTTGTTTGGAAAAATAATTTTGTAACTTACATATCGCTTTGACATATGTTACTTTATGTAGGAACCTATTGTGATAGTGGTGCTTGAAGAGCACCAAAGTGAGGTTGTTGTCAACCCACCTCTTCCCCCCAAATAGGTATGTATGTTTTTCTTTATTTGGTAGTTCATAATTTTCCTTCTAGGTATTATATATGTCTCTGATTCACTATTTTATATGAAATTGACATATATATGCTACTTTATATGCAAGCCCCTAGTGAGGCACCAGTGCATGAAGAGCACCAAACCGATGGCCCACCGTTGACGAGCCAACAGGTATGTTTATGTACATATCTTTATCAATTAACATTCAATATGTATCCTAATTTTGATATGTAACATGTTTTATGCAGGTTTCCCATGATGAGTATATTGTCTCGCAGCTTATTCCCTCTCATGTAGAGGCAGATTCGCAGACACATGTATTATTTGAAATATGCTTTTAATTATATATTCTTTTAATTATGTTTCACTTTGCTTGGAAAAATCATTTTTTAACTTACATATCGCTTTGACATATATGTTACTTTATGTAGGAACCTGTTGTGACAGTGGTTCTTGAAGAGCACCAAAGCGAGGTTGTTGTCAACCCACCTCTTCCCCCCAAACAAGTACATGTACATGTTTCGTTGTCTTTGGTAGTTCATAATTTTCCTTCCAAATAGTATATATGTCTTTGATTCACTATTTTATATGAAATTGACATATATGTATGCTACTTTATATGCAAGACCTTAGTGAGGCACCGGTGCGTGAAGAGCACCAAAACGGTGGCCCACCTTTGACGAGCCAGCAGGTATGTTTATGTCTAGATCGCTTTCTTTGTACGTTTATGTGTACATATCTTTCTCTGATTTGGTGCTTGAAGAAACCCAAATTGGTGACCCTCTCCCCCCAAGGTACATGTATATTTGTTGACATTGGCATATATATATATATATATGCAGCCTGATAGTGAGCAAGTGGTGCAAGAAGAGCACCCAATCAGGGTCACTGTCAGTGAGGCACCAGGACCCGTGATTACTTACTCACGTACAGTAAGTAGAAATGTTATTTTGGTTTCAAGGAATTTGAACAAATGTATATAGAATTTTTAAAGGTTGGTAAATTAACTTACAAATGTTGGTTTTTCTGCAGTCTCCACTAATGAGACCTATCCCTCTTGTTCAATGATGGGGATCACCAGTGAGCAGTCACGAAAGAAAGCTACACTTCTCCGAAGACTCTGGAAATGACAGCAGAACAGGGGATAACTAGAAAAAATGTATAGGGGGCATACATAGATGTATCTTTTTGTCCATATGTGTACACACATATGTACTTTTTGATCCACTATTTTGTATTATGTCCATGTGGCATGGCAATTTTTGTACAACATTATTGCTATATACATATATAATATAAAGCAAGGTTCAAATTTATACATATATATGGTTGACTTGATATTGGAACATGATATCATGGTTGACTTGGTCTTGGAACATGATATGTGTGGATGACCTATGTGATATAATGATACGTGTGGTTCGTGCATGTGTGCTAACTTAAATGAATTTCCAATACTTAAAGGAAGAATTTAAACGACTCATCAACTTTTTAACATCATACAATTCTAACATGTACAATAACATACACCCTAATTTACACACAGTAACACACACTAACATACTCTACAATTCTAACATGTACACAATAACATACTCTACATTACCCTATGACAAGTTAACATCATACCATACTATGATACAATAACATGTACCATAACATAACATACTAGTTCAATATGTACCATTATCTAACTCAACCAAAATAGTGAAATATATACATTTATATTACATGTCACCTTTATTTGAATCACAAGGAAGAAACCAAATAGGGCCCTTCAATTATCTCTTCGAACTCCATATCTTCCAGAATTTGACTTGCTTAAGGAAGATAATAAACAATAATGTTTAGTTCCCAAAAACATGCTGAAAATAAATACATACTAAAGAGTAGCATTATTTGACAATTAAAGGTCTTTTTTAACATCCAATTTATAGTGAGATCCTAGTCAACAAAAACCTAGAGAGTTTTTACACCACCATTGAAAGCACATTTTATCAAGAGCATTGAGGCCATTAATTATCCAAAGTTGTTTGTTCCAATGCCACCTCCAACTTTATATACTTACTGACATGCATATATATCATTTAGAAAAATAAGATGCCCTGTGATACTAAAATTCAGATCTCTTTGATATGCACCATCAAGGAAACCCATGACTTTGATATGTAAGCTACCATGGGAAAAGAATTATATGTACATGTGTTTAGTGTACGTTTTGAGACATGTGTGTTTAGTGTTTATTTGGTGCATGCAAGTATCAAGGTGATCATGTGTTTGTACTTCACTCTCCTAACTTGCATGATTGCTCACCAAACCCTAGTTGGACATCTCATACCTTGTCTTGACCCTAGTTGGAGCATGCCACAATAATGTTTAGTTCCCAATAATGTTGTTTTGCATGCAAGTATTGGTGATCTCATGTGTTTGTAGTTGACTCTCCTAAATTGCATGATTTCCCACCAAACCCTAGTTGGACATCTCATACCTTGTCTTGACCCTAGTTGGAGCATGCACAACTTGGTGAGTCATGAAAGCCTAGTTGGTGCATGCAAGTATTCGTGATCTCATGTGTTTGTAGTTGAATCTCCTAACTTGCATGATTGCTCACCAAACCCTAGTTGGATATCTCATGTACCTTGTCTTGACCCCAGTTGGAGCATGCCACAATAATGTTTAGTTCCCAATAATGTTGTTGTGCATGCAAGTATTGGTGATCTCATGTGTTTTTAGTTGACTCTCCTAACTTGCATGATTTCTCACCAAACCCTAGTTGGACATCTCATACATTATCTTGACCCTAGTTGGACCATGCACAACTTGGTGACTCATGAAACCCTAGTTGATGCAAGCAAGTATTGGTGATCTCATGTGTTTGCAGTTGACTCTCCTAACTTGCATGATTGCTCACCAAACCCTAGTTGGACATCTCATACCTTGTCTTGACTCTAGTTGGAGCATGCCACAATAATTTTTAGTTCCCAATAACATGCTGAAAGTAAATGTACTAAAGAGTAGCAGTATTTGCTCCAATCAGGTCTTGTTTAACGTCCAATTTATAGTGATATCCTAGTCAACAAAAACCTAGAGAGTTTTTACACCACCATTGAAAGCACATTTTATCAAGAGCAGTGAGGCCATTAATTATCCAAAGTTGTGTGTTCCAATACGAGCTCTAACTTTATACTTACTAACATGCATATATCATTTAGAAAAATAAGATGCCCTGTGATACTAAAATTCAGATCACTTTGATATGCACCATCAAGGAAACCCATGACTTTGATATGTAAGATACCATGGGAAAACAATTGTAGATGTACATGTGTTTAGTGTACTTTTTGAGACATGTGTGTTTAGTGTTTAGTTGGTGCATGCAAGTATCAAGGTGATCATGTGTTTGTATTTCACTCTCCTAACTTGCATGATTGCTCACCAAACCCTAGTTGGAGCATGCCACAATAATGTTTAGTTCCCAATAATGTTGTTGTGCATGCAAGTATTGGTGATCTCATGTGTTTGTAGTTGACTCTCCTAACTTGCATGATTTCTCACCAAAACCTAGTTGGACATCTCATACCTTGTCTTGACCCTAGTTGAAGCATGCACAACTTGGTGACTCATCAGATCCTAGTTGGTGCATGCAAGTATTGGTGATCTCATGTGTTTGTAGTTGACTCTCCTAACTTGCATGATTGCTCACCAAACCTTAGGTGGACATCTCATGTACCTTGTCTTGACCCTAGTTGGAGCATGCCACAATAATGTTTAGTTCCCAATAACATGCTGAAAATAAATGTACTAAAGAGTAGCAGTATTTGGTCCAATTAGGTCTTGTTTAACATCCAATTTATAGTGAGATCCTAGTCAACAAAAACCTATTGAGTTTTTACACCACCATTGAAATCACATTTTATCAAGAGCATTGAGGCCATTAATTATCCAACGTTGTTTGTTCCAATGCCAGTTCCAACTTTATACTTATTGACATGCATATATCAAAGAAAAATATGCACCATCAAGGAAACCCATGACATTGATATTTAAGCTACCATGGGAAAATAATTAGATGTACATGTGTTTAGTGTAATTTTTGAGACAATGATTGAATAAGAGATTAATTCTTGAACAAAATAATGGTTGTTTCCTCAAGTAGAACTTATAACTAAGTTAATCCCTAGCCAAACCCCCCATATGACCATGTAAAAATTCATACTTTATGATGATTTTGAGTTCTCTTTTTCCATACCAATGCCACTAGCAATCATAATAAAATCACATCTCATACCTTGTTCTGTCTCATAAAGAACATCTCATGACTTGCATGATTATGAACCAAACCCTAGTTGGACATTGCATACCTTGTCTCAAGACCCTAATTCCAGAGCATGCAACTTGGTGACTCATGAAAGCCTAGTTGGTGTGCATGTAAGTATTGGTGATCACGTGTTTCCAGTTCACTCTCCTAACTTGCATAATTGCTCTCCAAACCCTAGTTGGACATAAGATAACTTGTCTTGACCCTAGTTGGAGCATGTAAAATGGTGACTCATGAAAGCCTAGTTGGTGCATGCAAGAATTGGTGATCATGTGTTTCTAGTTACCTCTCCTAATTAAATTTATATATATTAAACTAAAAACATCAAGAAATGTAAATTTCAACAACTCAAAACCTTGTTATTTTCCGAACTAAATTTGGTGGTGTCTAAAGACACCATTCTTAGCGCCTACAATGTGCCGTAGATGGTGTTTGTATCCTAGGCACATGAAAGGCTAGACATTAGTGACATCATAAGAAAGAAAATAGAACCCAATGAAAATGTGCAAACATGGTTTAAATAACGCACCTGACAATGCACTCATACAAGCACGCCATCTAGATCATCTCTGGTGTCGATAGTGTCCATCAATCTTTCGTGCTCTATTTGAGGTAGCAAGTATCGTGCATGTGACCTATTTTTGTGAGCAAGTGTGTGGAGCTTGATGTTTGTACCAACTAATAGGTTGGTGAAGTGGTGTACAATAGCTCCTAGTCTATCATCCTAATATACATACCCACCCTTCCTTTTCTGTTGTGCTGCAAGTGTCAAGTACTCCCCTTTTATAACCATCGAGCCGGTTGAGAATTCAATATTTTCATCATCTATAATAGGTTCTAGAAGGGTTTTTTTCCCCTCTAAGAAACGTGGCAACCAATAGTCAGAACCCCATTCATTATTTTTAGGGGCAACTAATGCATATATCTGACATGTGAAAGGAAATAGGTCGAGTTAACAATTTACATTTTGTAAATAAAGTCTTGGATATCTAATTTCTACATAAATTAAATTATACAAAGGTCAAGTAAACAATTTACATAAATACATTTTCTTATTTAGGTACTACTCATGTACATGCTTGTATGAGATCTGATATGTGATCATAGTCTCTAGAAATATGTGTCTGATCATCTTCCAAATGGTCTATTTCATTGCCCCCATTGAAATTGGTGCCAAGTGTCACTCGATCCCATGTATCAATGGTATCAATATGCTCACAATAATCCCATTCACCAATGCTACAGGAACTGCAAAAGCAAGCCTTCAATCTTGTCCAAATTTGTAGGGCCGAGTTGTCTGACCTTCTAATTGAATGAAACTGTCAAGTTCCATGCACTGTGATCACCAGAGGTGTTTGTGATCGGTCCATATTTGTAACCTACCAGAATATTCTTCGCACTAAGTGTTTCCTTGTTGCTTGTTCTCCCATGATAGATGCACACCATTCGACTATAGATGCAGCGTCTCGAAGGAGAGCGCCTATAAACTTCATCTCTTCCCTTCGAAGGGCAATTTTAATGCATGCACCAGCACCATCGTGCTCTCCTTTTCCATGACCAGTTTCAAAGTAGTTCCATACATGTGGCACCTTGTATTTTAGGTGCAAAAAACACAACCATTCAAATACACGTGCATTCTTGAACTGTCCAGCAAAACCATCTGACCAAATGAAATGACGATAAAATGGTATATCCATAGCTATCACATGGTCATAGAATAATTTAAAGCAATCTTGCATGTAATGGATGTCATGGGTCCAGTCGTCACTTATGTAGAAGTGATTTTCTTTCAGTATCACACGTTTCTCTTCACTGCTATCTTGCCCATGTCGATACGTGATATGCACCATTATGCTCACCTGCTCTGAGTGATAGTATTAACTTTGAATTTCATTTTGTGGTTGTAGGGTGTAATTTTCAGCAAAGTCAACCACTAATAGTATTGTTCCAAGAGGGAAGGTGTCCCGACATATTCTGAATTGCTCATCTTGCCATCGTGCCATATCGACATGTTGAATGTACTGTTGGATCTTTCCAGAAAACTATGGAATAAAATGAGATACTCGAACCTAGTACATGAATATTATTATGTCAATAAACCACATAAAAAAATGTGTGTGTACACATGAATATTAATTTGTCAATATTCAAGAATTTACCTGTGAAGTCACCAATTTAATCTTCCTTCTTTATTTCCCATCATTTAGTTGATATGTCTCATACTGATAGTTCTGCTTCTCAACAATTGCATTCCCGAATGCTTGATCTTCTCTTTCATGGATGCAATCAGACCATAAGGATAGCCCACCACAATTGTTTCAAGAACCATCTACACATTGTTTTAAGTAATGTGTCTTCCCATCTTGCCTCGGACACATGAGGCTATGGACGAAATCTCTAGAATTGGCGGTACTGTACTTGAGCATTCCTGCACATGGTTAGGGTGCAAAAAATGACATATATGTGCAAATTTATGGTAATATAGGTCAAACTCTATGTGTTATCTACAACAACAAGTGTTCCGGATGGTATTGATTCTAACATACCAAGGCTTGCATTTTTCAAAAGATCTTTGCCCGACCTTAGCTCTACATGGGCAACTTTAAACATCTCGAATAGTTGAGTTTGTGTCATGTCAAGATAATGCTTAACATGAGGTTTAGTGTGATGAGAACCCCTACAATGTTTTAACACATCCTTCATGTTAGAAGAAGGCCTAGTGTTATCATGCCAAAACGTTTGCACTAGGCCCTTCACTGCTTTGACTAACTTCATGTCTTTGCGAAGCAACCTACTGCTAAACGCCCATAATGTTTCCATTTGTCCCTCTACATCAAGGTTGTCTCTTCTTACTGAATATTTTTTAAGAGCCTTTGGATGTAAAGGAACAATTTCTGATGTGCATTTAAGTAAACAACATTGTCTTGTGGATCTACATACAATTGATTCAGCCAATACACGACGAGCCACATTACAGTCTTTTGAACGAGTTTTTTTACCAATTGATGTGAATGTAGTAGCAAGAGATTTAACAATGTGATTACTTTATTCCATATTCTTCATTGTTGTTATGCCTAAATTTCTTCTAATATCTGCCATATTTCTAGATTTAAGCAAAGCTAAAAACAGTTGGCATTTACCAGCTTTGGATTTGTTATCAGAATATTGTTTCATTATTTGAGAAGAATGCCGAAGGATAGTGCGTTTAGCCACCTTACCTTCCATTAAAGTCAATCCGCTCTCGTCCACTTGTATTCGTTTACGATTTCTCTTTCATTTTGATGCAAAATTTCTTACTGTTTGAAATGTTGGAGTGACGTTTACATCCACTACTGGCTCACAACTTCGATTAGGAGATTGAACCACCGAACATGGTTGTTGCTGAGTCACATTTGCATCGGGAGTAACATAATTATTGAACTGTTCACAAGATTGTCTATCTACTAGTGGATGAATAATATCAACTTCCGTATAACCAGCTTCTTTTAATGTTGCATTATCTTCCTTAGCCTCTATGTTAGGTATCTCTTGAGGGGGAATCAGAACTATTTGCTCATGTAATGAATGGTGACGATTTCTTGAATCTTCCCTTTTTTTTGTTTTTTATTTTCTGCTTCTTCTGGTGTAAGCACCTTCCTTGCTGACTTTATTCCTCTATTACATACATTCCCCATTGAAATCCACCCAAACCTATACAAAACTATGCAATTATGTACGCAATGATAAAAAATTGCATGTCCAACAATTCTCTGTTTGCGGGTTCAGACGAATTATGTTTTTGATACTTTAAAGGTGGCCAACACAACGCCACCCTACATTTTCTATAAAACATATATCGCATATGCGATATAACGCACCTGCGATATATCGCATATGTGATATTGAATTTTTTCTTTTTAATGAAGGGAAAGGGTTTTCCATAACGCATTCCCGATATATCGCATTTGTGATTTATTGCATATACGATATATCGCATATGCGATTTAGTTCTCAATGAAAATGTGTAACTTACATTTATCTAGATATGATGAGGATGAGGGTGATGAACATTGAGGGTGTCCATGAGCATGATGATGATGAGTATGAGGGTGAGGGTGTCGATGAGAATGAGGGTGAGGGTGTCGATGATGATGAGGATGACGATGTTGATGATGGTGAGGATGAATTTGATGACCAATGATGATGAGGATGAGGATGATGATAAGGATGAGGATGATGAGGATGATGACCATGATGATGATGATGAGGATGAGGGTGATGGTGAAGATGAGGAGGATGATGACTATGATGATGATGATGAGGATGAGGGTGATGGTGATGATGAGGATGAGGGCGATGGTGACGATGATGATGATGAGGATGAGGGTGACGATGAAGATGATGGTGAACAATGATGGTGATGATGAGGAGGATGATGACTATGATGATGATGATGAGGATGAGGGTGATGGTGATGATGAGGAGGATGATGACTATGATGATGATGATGAGGATGAGGGTGATGGTGATGATGAGGATGAGGGATGATGATGATGAGGAGGAGGAGGAGGAGGATGGTGATGATGATGATGATGAGGAAGAGGATGGTGATGATGATGAGGATGATGACAATGATGAATATGATGGTGAACAATGATGGTGATGAGGAGGAGGATGATGACAATGATGATGATGATGAGGATGAGGGTAATGATGATGATGATGATGATGATGATAAGGATGAGGATGATGATGATGATGACCATGACAATGATGATGAGGATGAGAGTGATGGTTATGATGAGGAGGATGATGACTATGATGATGATGAGGAGGATGAGGGTGATG
>LPNX010165383.1:84700-160269 GCA_001517045.1 Pseudotsuga menziesii
ATTCCAGTATTATGTGGCATCTAAAGTGTCCTTAAAGGAGTCCATGATTGTGCATCAGCCCATGGATCTATAGGTTCTTGAGGTTCTTCAAATTCTCAATCTTCTTCTTGAGTTTCTTCATTCATGGTTGTATCATGAATCCTGGGTGCTTGTGTTTCTTTAGGTTCTTCAACAGGTATCTTTCTGGATTTGTTGTAAGCTGTGTCTTCATCAAATGTTACATCCTTGCTGATGTCGATCTTATTGAATCCTGGGAAGTATATTCTATAAGCCTTCGAGCTTTCATAGTATCCCACAAATATACCCTTCTTTCCTAAAGGATCTAATTTTGTCCTCTTCTCTTTTGGAATGTGTATGTACACTGGACAACCAAATATTCTGAGATCGATGACTTCTGGTTTCTTACCGAAAAAGACTTCTTCAGGTGTCTTCCTCTTTAGTACTCTGTGTGGAGTACGGTTCTGTACATACACCATTGTTCTGGAAGCTTCTTCCCATGGATGCATATGAATATATTGATCATGAAGCATTTCTCTTGTAGCTTCCATGATAGTTCTATTCTTCCTTTCTAAAATCCCATTCTGTTGTTGATTATATGGAGTGGATAACTCCCTATTAATCCTTGAGTCTTTGCATAACTCTTTGAATTCATTCGATGTTAATTCTCCACCATTATCTAATCGAAAGGTCTTGATCTTCTTTTTAGCGTGGTTCTTGATCAAGGATTTGAATTCCTTGAACTTGCTGAAAACTTCATCTTTGTTCTTCATGAAGTAAATCCAGGTCTTCCTACAAAAATCATCAATGAAAGAAACATAGTATACATACCTGCTTAGTGATCTTTATGAAATTGGTCCACATACATCAGAGTGGATGATTTCCAAGATTCCTTTTTCTTTTCTCTTTCTACTTGGAAATGTCTTCTTTGTGTTCTTTCCTTTCACACATCCTTTACATACCCCATCATGTTTTGCTTGAATTTTTGGAAGACCTTCAATAGATTTGATTGCAAGTGGTAGTGCTCTATAATGAACATGTGCAAACCTTTTATGCCAAAGTTCATTTGACTCTACTATGTCATGGACCAAGGCTTTTTTTGGATGGCCCTTTAATTTGTATAATCCTCCTTCTTGTTCCCCAATCACTACTACATCATCAATAGTATTTCCTTTTGGACACATGATGACTTGACCATATATAAATGAAACCCTCATTCCTTTTGCATCTAATGCAGATACGGAGAGCATATTCTTCTTTAGTCCAGGTACAAACAATACTTCCTTCATTTTCATAGACTTTCTAGAGTCTATCTTATAGGAGGATTCCCTACTACCTTTTATTGGATATGGGTAGTCATCTCTGAGCTTCACCTTGTGAGGTGATTCATGTTTTGATAGTTTCACAAAGGATTCCTTTAATCCTATCATATGTTTGGAATCCCCATTGTTTATAAGCCAATCATTGCTTCCATGAGTAATGTTTCCCATGAGAGCAGAAATCAAAACATAGTCTTCATCACTTGAAGAATATTCACTTTCATATCCGGTTCTCTTTGTGGAAGGTTCATCGTCCTCTGCAGCATGAGCATGATGTCTTCTCTTGTTTCCTTTCTTCTTGTTAGAGACATTTTTTTTCTAGGACATTCTCTAGCATAGTGTCCTTTCTCGTCACATGTATAACATATGATTCTAGACAAATTTTTTCTACTGTTATCTTTGTGAGAGTGCTAACCTCTGGGGTGATGTGAACTTCTTCTAGTTTTCTTGGAGTGTACTGTGAGATCTTGATCTTCACTTCTCATCTTTTCTTCTTGAGCTACTATTCGATATTCTTCTTGAGAGCACTCTTCCCATAGTATGCTGAACTTGACTAACTTCTTTTTAGCACAGATTCCTTGAATAAAGGAGTCCCATGATCTAGGGAGACCATTCAAGGTGGTCATTACAATATCTGCATTCTCCACTTCATCATCTATTGCTTCTAGTTGTTCCTTGATCTGAGAGACTCTTATAAAGTAAGACTAGATGGTTTCTACATTATGTATATTTACATTCTTCATTTGGTTTCTTAGAGTCATCTTCCGGTTTATTTTATTCCCTTCAAACAATTTGGTGAAGGAGTCAAACATAGCTTTAGTTGTCTTTAGGGAGAACACCTGTGGTATGAGGTGATCCTTGATTGAATCATTAATTATCCTCTTTTCCATAACCAACTTCTTCTTATGTAAGGCTTTAACCTCATCTCCCTCTGGAACTGGAACCTCCACACTAATATAGGAGTCCAACTCATTTTCTTCCAAGACCACGGAGATTCTATACTTCCAGGCTCGAAAGTTATTAGCTCCCTGAATATTTTAATCAAGCTTGATATGATGAGACATATTAACTGAGAAAGTTAAATGGAAATTCAAAACATTTAGATCTTACCAGGTCAAGATGTTTGATCTGGATTTGGAGCTGAAATTCTGCAGTGTTGGTTTAGGAGCAAATTAGGGTTTTGCTTTTCTGGAGTTCTGTCCAACCAAATGCTTTGATCTTGATCTCTAAACTTTGATTTTGAGAAGGAGATCAATCCAATCTTGGGCTCACTGAAAAATTCCACTTCTATGGAAAGCCCTGATTTTCGGCAGTAGTGTCGGGTCCAAAACTAAAAAACCTCAGAATTGGATTCTGCTTCGACAGAAAGATGCACCCTAGGGAGGAGAGTTACTCCAGCCTTATTTTGATTAAAACTTGTGGAGAGTGATGTTATGGAGAGAAATTCCTATGGCTTGGGGTACCACAACAGATAGCTTTGACTCCAAAAATCAATCTTTCCCAATATGCAATAGAAATAAAATGTCTAACACTAAATGGTCAGACCTCGTACCTTATTCCGGACGGTTTAAGTAGATTCTCGTTGAGCTTTCCAATCTTTAGCTTGAATTGATAGAATACTTCCAAAAAAACAAGTAAACAATACAAGCATACTATAGATCATGGTGTTAGATCTATTCTAGCATATATAATCAATAATGTAAAAGCATTTGAAATATTCCCATGGATAAAATATTCATTCAAATACACCTCATTGGATAGGAAAAGATATTTCTATTAATATAAATTAGAGATTACAATATAGATACAACCTCTGACGGCACGTCTGCGAACTAGAGAAACTGAATCCCCCACTTGGGCCTCCACCACTTCAATCCTCCATCTCTCGATAGCAAGCTCACAAGAAAAAGGCAAGCTTGGGAAGAACACAAAAGTGCTCCAAGGGACAAAGGGATGCAGACTCAAGCATAAGTTCTACCAACAATGGACTATAGTTTCTTTGCTATCAATTCTCTCTTCTTTCCTTCAATGTACCAAGGGGTTCCTTATATAGCTTTCAAAGGGATAATGAAAGGTCGAATCTGTGCAATCTCAAGGCATATGGAAGGCCAGGAGTCATATGAGTCGGATCCATGTCAAGGAAAACTCCAAAAGGATTTGGATTATGCACACTTCCGGATGTAAATGGTTATAAGGGTCAAACCCGCGTATGTACGCGGTCATGGGTTTAAAAGTCACATATATCATTTTTCATATGTTTTTAGGGATGATCAAGGAAACATAAAAGGACAAAAAATGGTCCATGGGGTCTAAAGAGTCTGCAGCGGGACAGGGGAAGGCCATACAAAGTGTGATTCACCTAGAGTGGTGAAATCCTCTATAACAAGTGATCCAAAAATTAGGAAGCCCTAGTTCTCGCAGCTGCACAATGTTTTCTTCTCAAGTTAGCTCTGATAACATGTTAGATTTTTAACATTAAGCTAGCATTACATTAGGATCTTTAACTGACATAATAACAAGCACAACAATCAAACACAAGAGACAATGAACACAGTGTTTTTCCTTAGGGAAACCATAGATGGAGAAAATCCTACAAATTCCTCAGAGATAGAATCAACACCAAAAGTAAAACCCCAAAACAGTAAGATGATATCCCGATAGCACTAACCTCATTCTTTCTTCCCCAAGTGTCTTCTTCTTCCTCAGCTATGTGGTACAACTGAGTGTGAGTGAGTGTTTGATAAATAGAGAGGCTAGCTCACTATTTATACTAATTCTCGACTTGACTAAACCATACTAGGGTAGAATTCTCTAGGAGAGTCTAATAATCCTAGTGCCTCGAAACTACGGGGACTTTAACCCTTGACCAATAGGAAGGTTACCCACAATGACTTGACACGACTTGTTTACATTATGGAACCTCCTGATAGGAACATCGGGGCATGACATGACTCAAGTACATTACAAATACATCCAAAAATAAACATTGGGTTACAATACATAAGAAATACAAGTGAATACATTCTGAAGTTACAATTACATCAACACCCGAGCCAAAAATCTTTCTTTATGTTTCTCTATGCTACCCTCTGCAGCATGCTTGATCTTGTAGATCCATTTGGAATTCATGACTAACTTGCCCTCTGGTATTGGGATAACATCCCTGACATCATTCTTCATGATATATCGGTACTCTTTGATCATAGCATCCTTCCATTCTTTCTTCATTGTTTCTTCTTCATAGTTGGAAGGCTCTTTATCAATGAAGTCATGGAATAGTGTTACATATCCAGAGCAGGACCTAGTTCTTTTCCTCTCTCTGTGTAGTTCTTATGGACCCCCATATCTTTCTGCACCTTGGATAGCCTCTCGTACCCATGCAAGTTTCCTCTTGTTAGGATTATTCTCTTGGGGTGGATCTATAGTCTCCTGGGGTTCTTCTATTTCTTGATCTTCATCTTGATTTGCATCATTCATAGTTGTATCTTGAATTCTGGGTACTTTTGTTTCTTTAGAGTCTTCAACTGGTCTCTTTCTGTATTTGTTGTAGGTTGAATCTTCGTCAAATGTTACGTCTCTACTTATGTCGATCTTCTTGAATCCTAGGAAGTATATTCTGTAAGATTTTGAGCTTTCAGAGTATCCCACAAATATACCCTTCTTTCCTGAAGGATCTAACTTTGTCCTCTTTTCTTTTGGAATGTGTATGTACACTAGATAGCCGCATATTCTGAGATGGATGAATTCTAGTTTCTTTTCGAAGAATACTTATTCAGGTGTCTTGTTCTCAAGTACTTTATGCTGAGTATGGTTCTGTACATACACAGCTATTCTAGAAGCTTCTACCCATAGATGCATAGGAAGATCTTGATCATGAAGCATTTCCCTTGCAGCTTCCATAATCGTTCTATTAGTTCTTTCTACAACCCCATTCTGCTATGGATTATGTGGAGTGGTTAACTCCCTCTTAATCCCCTAATCTCTACATAGTTATTCGAATTCATTTGATGTGAATTCTCTGCGATTGTCTGATTGAAAGGTCTTGATATTATTTTATGTATGATTCTCGATCAAGGATTTGAACTCTTTGAACTTGCGGAATACTTCATCCTTGTTTTTCATAAAATATATCCATGTCTTCCTAGAAAAATCATCAATGAAAGAAACATAGTATACATACTCGCTTAATGAGATAAATGACATTGGATTCCATACGTCGGAGTGAATTATTTACAAGATGCCTTTTTATTTTCTTTCGCTGCTTGGAAATGTCTTCTTTGTATTCTTTCACTTTGCACATTATTTGCAAACTCCTTCATGTTTTTCCTATATTTATGTATGTCCTTTGACATATTTTCTTGAAAGTGGTAGTTCTCTGTAGTGTACATGTGCAAACCTTCTATGCCAAAGTTCATTTGGCTCTACTAATTCATGAACCAAGGTTTTTTCTGGTTGGCCCTTCAATTTGTATAATCCTCCCTCTTGCTCTCCAATTACTATTGCATTGTCAATAGTCTTTCCTTTTTGCCACATGAGGACTTGGCCATCTACAAATGCAACCCTCATGCCTTTTTCATCCAATGCCGATATGGAGAGAAGATTCTTCTTTAGTCCTGGTACAAACAAGACATCCTTAATTTCATAGACTTTCCATATTCTATCTTGTAGAAGGATTCACCACTACCTTTTATGGGATATTGGTAGTCATCCCCAAGTTTTACCTTATGGGGTGAATTATGTTCAGATAGTTTCACAAACGATTCCTTGAATCTTGTCATGTGTTTGGAATACCCACTGTCAATAAGCAAATCTTTGCTTCCATGTGTGATAGTTCCCGTGAGGAGATCAGAACATATTCTTCATCACTTGAAGAGTCTTCACTTTCTTGTTTTACTCTTTTACAAGGAGGATCATCATCCTCTGCAGTGTGAGCATGATGTCTTCTTTTGGATTTCTTCTTCTTCATAGAACCATTCTTATTCATGGGACAATTTCTAGAAAAATGTCCTCTTTCATCACATGTATAATATCTATGTTTGGATAGATCCTTGTTTTTTTTTAGAATTATCTTTCTGGTAAGAGTGCTTACCTTGGTGATGATGATTGTCCCTTCTATGTTTTTTGGAGTGTACTGTGAGATCTTGATCTTCATTTCCCATCTTTTCTTTTTGAGGTACCATTCGAGCTTATTATTGTGAGAATTATTCCCAAAGTATACTAAACTTGATTATCTTATTTCTAGCACAGATTCCTTGGATGAAAGAATCCTATGACCTTAGGGTGGCCATTCAAGGTGGTCATCACAATTTCTACATTCTCTACTTCTTCATCCACTGCTTCAAGTTATTCTTTGATCTGGGAGACCCTTGTAAAGTATGACTATATGGTATCCTCATTCTAGATATTTACATTCTTCAACTGGTTTCTCAAAGTCATCTTCTGGTTTATGTTCTTCCTTTCAAACTATTTGGTCGGGGCATCAAACATAGCTTTAGGTGTCTTTAAGGAGGACACTTGTAGTATGAGGTGATCCTTGATTGAATCAACAATAATCCTCTTAGCCATTGCCAATTTCTTCTAATGTAAGGCTTTATTCTCATCTCCCTCTAGAACTGGAACCTATTCAGTGATGTAAGATTCCAACTCATTTTCTTTAAGGACTAGGGAGATCCTATACTTCTGGGATCGAAAGTTATCAGCTCCCTCAAGATTTTCATCAAAATTGGTATGATGAGACATCTTAACTAAGAACCTCAAATGGAAATATAAAATATTTAGGTCTTACCAGGTCAAGATGACAGAACTGGATCTCGATTTAATTTCTACAGATCTTGTTAGAATAATCAACCCATAGTTAGATACCTTAGACATTAATTAATCCATTTTTGTCTTATTTGCCTAGTTTCCACGCTATGAAAGTTGTCTTCCAAATGTCCTAGAAGTCAAACTTGCTAAAAATAAGTCATGGATTAGTTGGAAAACCTCCTAGAAACCATATTTAGTAGTTCTATTTTATTCCAGATCCTCCTAGTGCATATCTGCTTTTTTTGCGAAGTTGTCTACTTTGTTGATATTTGAGGCAAAAGGGAAAGTAAGACTAGGTGTAGTTGACTTGTTTTTTTCCCTCTTTATCCTCCATTAGTTTCTCCTAATAAAGCATGTATGAGTTGTCTATCCATCACCTGTTAGCTTTCCTACTTGACTTTGCCAATTTGTGAGCCTCTAGGTAGATTTGGAAACTGCTTTATGCGCCTATGGGGAATTTGACTAGATTTACTAAGCCTTCTTTTGACTATTTCAAATGGCATCATTATGCATTCAAATATCTCATGTAATTATATATTGCAGCAGCCTATGACTTCATAAGGTTGTTTGTTGTACACTTTTTCAATACAGATTAGT
This sequence comes from Pseudotsuga menziesii, assembly GCA_001517045.1. NCBI lineage: Eukaryota > Viridiplantae > Streptophyta > Pinopsida > Pinales > Pinaceae > Pseudotsuga > Pseudotsuga menziesii. The sequence continues at coordinate 92,419 of LPNX010165383.1, forward strand.
GTTATGCTCCAATTTCAATCTCCTTTGTGTGTAAATTTGCAGGTTTGATTAGCAATTTTGTGAGTACAATTGTTCTATCACTTGGGTTGAATTTCCACATGGTATCAGAGCCTTGATAGGTCAATTTCTCTCCTTCCATATTACTATTTCATTTTTGACATCTTGACTGGAAGCATTCTGTTGGTTGAAGGGCACAGTTCAGAGCTATGGATCAATCTCAGAAGATCATCTTGACTCAATTTCATTTATTTGAATGGAAAGAAGAGATGGAGATACTGTTAAGAGAGAAGGGTCTCTATAGGGTGACTATGGAAACTAAGGTAGAGCCCAATGTAGCTATAGTGAAAATTAAATGGCACAACAGGAGGGATGAGGCCTATGGTCTTCTATGTCTGAGCATATCCAGAGATCTCCTCTTCCATATTGATGGATTGACATGAACTAATGAAGTGTGGGAGAAGCTTGTAGACCTTTTTGGTAAGACAGATGAGATGAGAGGACATCAAATTGAGAATGAATTGATCTCTTTGAGTCCCAATGGCTTCGAATCCATACAACTCTACTTTTCCAAGTTTAAAGCCCTTGTTTTGCAACTAAAACAGTGTGGAATTGAAAAGGAGGATCAACTAGTTTTGGCCATACTCTCGAAGCTTGGCCCTAACTATTCAGTGTTAGTTTTGACCTTCCATGCGACCAAGTTGAGAGCTCAAGCCTCAAAGATGCATAATCTTGCAGACTTCATGGAATCCCTCACACAAGAAGAGGATAAATTGGTGATGATGGGCACCATCAAACCTTCCAAAGACCAAGATTTGGTTGCTGGAGATTCGAGGGTGGATTCAAAAGGAAAGAAGAAAGCTAAGAATCCACTTGAGAAAAAGAGAGAGAAAAACAAGTCTGAAGAGGAGCCCCAAGGCTTCAAGAAGAACTTCCAGAAGAAGAAGAACAAAGGAGAAATGAGCAAGTGTGCATACTACAATAAGGGCTATCATCCTGAAATCTCCTACATGAAGAATCAAATTGACATGTTGACCTAACTCTTGGAGAAGAACAACATATCCCTTTCTGATAGCTCATAGAAGAGGGAAGGAGGATCAAATTCAAAGGATAGAGAGAGAGTACATGCATTAGTTGTTGGCACATCAAGATCACCTAGGTTCATCATAGACTCTAGAGATTTAGGACATATGGTTTCGACCAAGGAGGTATTCTCCTCTCTTGGAATGTCGAAAGGTCCCCTAATAGTGCTAGGATATGAATCTCTCACTGACATCTTGGGTGAAGGAAGGATTGATCTTGACCATGGTAAGTTTAGTAATGTATTGTATGTTACAGGTCTTGCCTCTAACCTCTTGTCGGTGTATCAGATGATCCACACAGGATATCCAAAGAAGGTCATATTCTCCCCTGATGATGTTGAGATCACAAAGATCTCGAATGGTAAATTCATTTCAAAAGGAGTTGTAGATCACACTTCGAAGGTATACATGTTTTCACATTTTCTACCCTACTGAAACCCCTCTGCTCTTATGATTCATGCTAATGAGGCAAGCAAGCTTTGGCATAAAATATTTGGAAATATTAACTATAAGTATTGTTCTGATATAAGTGAAAAATAAATGGTCATAGGGTTACCAAAGATAAAGTTTTCCAAGGAAGTTTGTCAAGGCTATATCCTAGGAAAACATCCAGAGCATAAATTTGAGAGAGTTAGTCATGAGAGAACCTCTCCACCACTTGAGTTGATCCAAAGTGGTGTTTCTGGTCAATTTCCTCATATGTCAATGAGTCAATCAAAATATGAATTCAGCTTCATAGATGAATTTTCTAGGTATTTTTGGGTTTACTTCTTGAAGCATAAGTCTGAATTTTTTGGCCTCTTCAAAGTCTTTAAGGCTTTGGTTGAAAAACAGTCTAAGAGGAGACTCAAGATCCTCAGATATAACAATGGTGGTGAGTATGTCAAGTTTGATTTCATTCAATATTGTGATTATGCACGTATTCAGATGCAGCATTCAATCCCTTACACACCACAACAAAATGGTGTTGCTGAGAGAAAGAACATATCACTGAGGATATGGCAACTTGTATGATGGAGTCTAAAACTTTGCCACCAAATTATTGGGCCGAGGATATAATATGTGCATCCTATATCCAGAATAGGGTGCCTCATAAATATCTTGATGGTATGAATCCTTTCAAATCTTGGAGTGGGCACAAGCCAAATATGACCGATTTCAGGATTTTTAGCTCAAAGGCTTGGGCTAGAATTTCAACTGAAAAGAGAAAGGATTTGCAGCCCCAAATCCAAGAGTGTCTATTTGTTTCATACTATGAAGATTCAAAAGGGTACAAGCTGATCAATTTGAGCACAAACAAATCCTTCATTGAAAGGAGTGTTCAGTTCTAAGAAGAGCCTTTAGCAGTAGTTGAAGTTGGAGTGTCTTCTTCACCACCAAAACCATTGAATGTAAGAGAAGAGATAAATGAGTTTGCTGATTCTGGTATGCCTGATAATGATGATTTAATTACATATATTGACAGTCCTACAAGACAAAAATGGGCAGAAAATACCATTCATGCAGCTGGGGAACTAGCTGGAAATCCTAGGAGGACTATATCTTAGTTTGAGAGTGCCATGTGTATGAAAGACCCTTCATTTGTAGAGAAATGCTATATGATGGTTGAATCAGAACAAAAAACATATGAATATGAAGAACATTATCTAATATGGAAAGCATCCATGAAAGAAGAATTCATCTCACTCCAGAAGAACAACACTTGGGAACTGGTTGATCTTCCCCCAAGGAGGAAGCTAGTTCAATGTAAGTGGGGTTTTAAAACTAAGTTTGCTATTGATTTTCAACCTTTGAAATATAAGGAAATATTGGTAGCCAAGTTCTACTTATAGGTACATGGTATTGACTACAATGAGACCTCTGTACCAGTGGCAAAGATGGACTCCATCAGGCTAGCCTTAGCCATTACAACTTCGAAGCAGTGGGAGGTACATCACATGCATGTGACATGTGCTTTCCTGAATGGAGATATTACTGAAGATATTTACATGCATCAGCCTCAATGTTTTGTGTCTAATCCATCTTTTGTGTGTAGGTTAAAGAAATCATTGTGTGGGCTTAAGCAAGCCCCCAGGGCTTGGTATGCCAATATTGATGGATTTCTGCTGTCATTGATTTTGTTCAATGCAAGTCTGATCCTAATGTTTATTTGAAACTGATTAATGTTTATTTGATGATTATTTTCTTGTATGTGGATGACCTTCTGATTATAAGAAGTTCAAAAGAATAAATTGCCTCTTTGAAGGATGCAATGGACCATGCATTTTCTATCATGACTGATTTGGGGTTGTTGAGCCAATTCTTGGGTCTCAAAATTACTCTATCCCAACATGGAATAAAATTACATCAATGCAAGTATGGTTCATATTTTCTGAACAAGTTCAACATGAAATATTGCAAGCCAAGCAAGACTCCCTTCCATTTAGGAGTTAATCTTGAAGAAGCAGGTTCTTCTCCTATGGTAAATAATACATTGTATAGGAAATTGATTGGGTGTTTTATGTACCTTACACACACTCGACATGATATTTATTATGCAATAAGTGTGGCCTCAATATACATGGATCATCCTCATGAGATCCATTGGAGAGCAGCCAAAAGGATCCTTAACTTTGTTCAGGGAACAAGAACTCATGGGATCTTCTACAAAGCTAAATCTGATCTTGATTTGATTGGGTTTACTGACAATGATTGGGAAAGTGAAAACATAGATCGAAAGTCAACATTAGGATATGTGTTCATTCTTGCTAAAGGACCAATCAGATGGTCAAGCAAGAAATAGAGTGCCATAGCACTCTCATCTATAGAAGCAGAGTACAGGGGAGTTGTAAATGTAGCAACTCAATGTTTATGGTTGCAGGGGATACTTGGTGAGTGTGGCTTTGAATAAGAGTTTTCAACTATTATCTATTGTGATAATCAGAGCACCATTTGAATATACAATTATCCAATTCAGAGACAGAACACCAAACACATTGATATCCTTATGCACTACATCAGACATCTTGTGCATGATGGCACCATTCACCTACTCTTTTGTGCATCTTCAGAACAACTGGCAGACATCTTCACCAATTTTTTTTGTGAGAAGACATTCAAAACTCTCAAATCACTATTGGGGATTGTTGATCATGCTGTGAATCATGATTTCCGACATGATTTTCAAATTTTGTTTTACTGTCCATGATTAAGGGAGGATTTTCCCACTCGGTTTTTGCCTCTTTCCTTGGTTAAATGGACATGCAGTATGTAAAGGGTGACTAAGCCTTGTTGCTATGCCCTATAGTTTTCAGATATTTACTCATAAGTCAGGATTAAGGGGGGGTGCTATAATAATCAACCCATATTTAGCTACCTTAGACATTAATTAATCCATTTTTGTCTTATTTACCTAGTTTCCAATATTCCACTCTATGCAAGTTGTCTTCCACATGTCCTAGAAGTCAAAATTTCTAAAATTGAGTCATGGAGCACTTGGGAAATTTCTTGGAAACCATATTTAGCAATTCTTGTTTATTCTAGATCATCCCTAGTGCATATCTTCTTTTTCTGCTAAGTTGCCTGCTTTATTGATATTTGAGGCAAAAGGGAAACTAAGACTAGGTGTAGTTGACTTGTTTTTTTCCCTCATCATCCTCCATTCTTTTTTCCTAATAAAATCATGTATGAGTTGTCTTTCCATCACCTTTATCTTGCCTACTTGACTTTGCCAATCCGTGAGCCTCTAGGTATATTTGGAAACTGCTTTATGCAGCTAGGGGGGATTTGAATAGATTTAGTAAGCCTGCTTTTGACTATTTCGAATCGCATCCTTATGCATTTGAATCTCTCATGTAATTATATATTGCAGCAGCCTAAGACTTCATCAGGTTTGATATTGTACACTTATTCAATATAGATTAGTGTTATGCTCCAATTTCAGTCTCCTTTGTGTGTAAATTTATAGGTTTGATTAGCAATTTTGTGAGTGCAATTGTTCTATCACTTGGGTTCAATTTCCACAGAGCTGGTTCATGAGCATATTTGGGTTTGAATTTTTGGGAGTTCTATCCAACCAAAAACTTTTATCTTGATCTCTAAACTTCGATTTTTGGGAGGACATCAATCCATGCCTAGGCTCACTAAAAAATTCCACTTCTATGGAAATCCCTAAATTCCAACAGCACTGTAGGTTCAAAAATTGAAAATGCTTAGAATCAGATTCTACTTCAACAGAAAGATGCACCCTATAGAGGAGAGTTAGTCCAACCTCCTTTTGCTGAAAATATGTGGAGGGAGATACAAAACGTAGGAAGCCGTAGTTTTTGTGGCTGCACAGTGTCTTCTTCTCAAGTTAGCTCTGATACCATGTTAGATTTTTAACATTTCAGCTAGCATTATCTTAGGATCTTTAACTGATATAATAACAAGCACAAAAACCAAACATAAGAGACAATAGACACAAATATTTTCCTCAGGGAAACCATAAAGGAGAAAAACCCGCAAATTCCTCAAAATAGAATCAACACCAAAAGTAAAACCCAAAAATAGTAAGATGATCTCTGGACAATAGCAATCTCTCTTGTACGAATATATTAAACCCACTCACAACTTAGGATAAAATAATTAATCATTATTTGATTAAATTATTCACCCACTAGCTTAATTATGTTAAATTTTCATATGCTTAGCTAAGACATCAGTATTTAATTTCATATTCATAACAAAAGCATATAAACAGGATCACTGAAAGATAGACAAGCACAACCATACAAAAGGAACACAAAGATTTATCCTGTGAAAACCCTAAAGGGAAAAACCCAGCAAAAGCTTCCTCAATATAGATGCCCCAAAAAATAAAAGATAAAACCAGCAAGGAGATCAAAGCCTAATCCTCCTCCTTCTTTAGCTACTTCTCTTCTCCACTAATGCTCTACACAAGTGAGAGTGTGTGTCTCAAATGAGGAGAGCTACACCTCTATTTATATTCATCCGTTCACTTCAATTAATTCATCTGACATGTAGGCTCGAGTTAATCATGTAGGCTCGAGTTACACATATAGGCTCAAGTAACCACACTGGGGTGCTAATGACCCACCTTTACAATTAGAGGGGACAACCTCATGAATCTTATTAGTTCTCCCAATTAGAAGAATCGAGGTACAAGATAATACAAGTGGTTCTCCCGGTAGGACCATCGTGGACAACAAAATATACATATAGAATATTCTTCAAAGTTACAATATTTCAACACTCCCCCTTAATGAGAAGGGTATTCTACAACAACAACAACAATAGTAGGAGAGTACATCATCAACATCATTAGGGTAACACATCTATAAATCATTGGAAGCTTTCCAACATCATATAGTCTTCGTCTTCAATTTTCAACGATAGCAACTCTTTGATCAGCATCAACATATTTTGACCTTTTGATCAGCAACATCTTTAACACTTTGACCTTTTGATCAGAAACACCTTCAGTAACATCTTCAGCAACATCTTTAGCACTTTTACCTTTCGAACAGCAACATCTTCAGCACTTAGACCTTTCAATCAGCAACAACATCTTCAGCACTTTGACCTTTCGATCCACAACATCCTCAACATTTTGACCTTTCGATCAGCAACAATATCTTCAGCATTTTGATCAGCAACATCTTCAACACTTTGATCTTTCAATTAGCAACAACATCTTAAAAATTTTGATCAGCAACATCTTCAGCACTTTGACCTTTCGATCAGCAACATCATCTTTAGTACTTTGACCTTTCAATCAGAATCATCTTAAGCACTTTGACCTTTCGGTCAAAAACATCATCTTCAGCACTTTGAACTTTTGATCAGCAACAACATCATCATCATACTCTGATTTTTTGATTAGGAACATCATCATCATCATACTCTGATATTTCAATTAGAAACATCATCATGAAAACATCATCATCATCAAAACATCAACATGATCCTTCCTTTCGGAATTACGGGATCAACATGTCTGTGGTACTCAGACGATCCTTCCTGTCCGAATTACGAGATTTAGGTCTTTATGTAGTTACTAACGATCATTCCTTTCGGAATTATGGGATCAACACATCTGTGGAACTCAGACAATCCTTCCTATTGGAATTACGGGATCAAGTCAATGATCCTTCCTTTCGGAATTATGGGATTTAGGTCTTTACAAAGTTACTAACGATCCTTCCTTTCGGAATTATGGGATCAACACAGTTGTGGAACTCAGACAATCCTTCCTGTTGGAATTATGGGATCAATTATTTATGGAGCTACCAATGATCCTTCCTTTTGGAATTATGGGATTTAGGTCTTTACGGAGTTACTAATGATCCTTCCTTTCAGAATTATGGGATTTAGATCTTTATGAAGTTACTAACGATCCTTTCTTTCAAAATTACAGGATTTAGGTCTTTACGGAGTTACTAACGATCCTTCCTTTCAGAATTATGGGATCAACACATTTGTGGAACTCAGACAATCCTTCCGATTGGAATTACGGGATCAACACATCTGTGGAACTTAGACAATCCATCCTATTGGAATTACGGGATCAATTCAATGATCCTTCCTTTCGAAATTACAAGATTTAGGTATTTACGGAGTTACTAACGATCCTTCCTTTCAGAATTACGGGATCAACACAGATGTGGAACTCAGATAATCCTTCCTATTGGAATTACAGGATCAACACATCTGTAGAACTCAGACAATCCTTCCTATTGGAATTACGGGATCAATTCAATGATCCTTCATTTTGGAATTATGGGATTTAGGTATTTATGGAGTTACTGATGATCCTTCCTTTTGGAATTACATGATCAACATAGATGTGGAACTTAGACAATCCTTCCTCTAGGAATTATAAGATCAACACATGTTCTTGAGGACCGAAGTCACCGGATCCGTTCTAAACCAAAATTCAAGGATGATACAATCCTACAACTTTCACGGGGGCTGAGACCTCCGGATACATTTTGAATCGAGGTTCAGGGATGATGCAATCCACCACTTTCACGGGGGCTGAGACCTCCAGATACATTTTGAACTGAATTTCAAGCATGATGCAATCCCACCACATTCATGGGGGCTGAGACCTCTGGATACAGTTTGAACCGAAGTTCAGGGATGATGCAATCCCACCACATTCACGAAGACTGAATCCACCGGATCTATTTTGGATAGATGTCCCAGGATGATACAATCCCTTTTCATTCTTGAGGATTGAGGTCACCGGATCACTTTAGGGCAGATGCCCAGGGATGATACAATCCCACTTCAACATCACTACTCCCCCTTTTGAGGAAGGTTCTTCCGAACCACACCAAGCTTGTCTCGAAAGTGTTCAAACTTTACTTGAGACAAAGGCTTTGTCAGTGCATCATCATCTAAACCATATTCATATACATCTCTAGTATGTGATTACTGAACTATCACCATCTGTATCTCTAGTATGTGAGTACTGAGAGCATCATCAGGTCACCATCATCTGCATCTACAGTATGTAAATACTGAAACATCATCTATATCTTCAGTATGAGAATACTAAAATCATTATCATCTCTATATTTAGTATAGAAATACTGAATCACCATCATCTGTATCTACAGTATGTAAATACTGAAACATCACCATCTGCATCTTTATCTTGAATGTAGAAATACCAGATTTCTATATGTTATGACGGAACACATGGTTCTCTATTATCACAACTCTCGTTATCACATGGAATCAATGTAGTATCCATATTCAGTTCAAAGAGACTTGATATCAGCTTCTGAAGCCATATGGCTTCACAACTTAGCAGAGCACTCTGTTATGTATTCTACTTCAGCCATGCTACGAGAAACACTAGATTGTTTCCTACTAAACCTTGAACTCATAGCAGACCCCAAACAAAAACATCTACCTAATGTGTTTTTCATGTCTAATATACTTCCAACCCCATCTGCATCTATGTAGCCATACAATCTATGCGCATGGATACCATCATAATATAAACCAAATTCTATAGTCCTTTTCAGATATCTCATCACATGTTTTGCAGTTACTACATGAACCCATCTTGGTTGAACAAGATATTGACTTAAGTTGTTCACAGCAAAACAAATGTCTGGTATGGAATTTGTTAAGTACATCAATGACCCAATGATCTATCTGTAATGAGTCATATCCACTAACTCTGATGATTCATCAGCTAGAAGCTTCAGGTTGGAGTCCATGGGTGTGGCCATGACTTTGCAATCCAACATATTGAATCTCTTCAATATCTCTACCGCATACTTTCCTTGGTTGAGAAAGATTTTTTATGAACTTTTCCATACTTCAAGACCTAGTAAATAATGCATTAGCCCAAGGTCTTTCATCTCAAATTATTCTTCTAGTTTCTTCTTGCTTTCCATGATCTATTTCTCATTTCCTGTCAAGGATAAGTCATCCACATATAATAAAAATATGATAAGTTCATCTTCTACAACCTTGAGATAAATGTTAGGATCAGCTTTACTCTTGGTAAATCCCATGCTCGACAAGAAATATCTATTCTTCCATACCAAGCTCTGGGAGCTTGCTTCAGGCCATAGAGGGCCTTCTTCAACTTGCATGCGTGATTCCATCTGGCTTCAACTTTAAATCCTCATGAATATTCGATCTAAAACTCTTTCTCAATCATATCATTAAGGAAGGCTTGTCTGTAATTCACCATGGAAGAAACTACGATGATAGTTCTGAAGGAAGTGTACCTTACTTCCTGGAGTAAGTGTCTCTTCAAAATTTATTCCCTTTTTTTCTAAAATAAACCTCTGGCCACAAATCTTACTTTATATTTCTTTATACTTCCATCAGCTGCATGGCCTATTTTGTATATCCATTTGGAGGATACTCTTTCCTTTTGGTTTGGGAACTATATCCCATACATCATTCTAGTATTCTTTCATCATACCATCTTCCATGAGTTTGTCTTGTCAGATCATCAACATATCCTAGTCTTCTGCATTCAACTTTGAAGGTTGGAATCCACTTTACTCTCGGTAAAGTCTCAATCCATCAAGAAGCTATCCATCATGTCGTACCATGTCAAACTCAGATATCTTCTGTAGTCACTCCCCCTGAAGTGGAGTATTATCTTCCTTCTTCATTCTGTACAGGTGGTTCTATGCTTGATATATACTGGTCAATAGAGTATGTCATGTCATAGTCTATTCCTTCTGAGGCAAATCATGAAACTTTCTTTGTACACTTGTTCTTGTAGATCCATATGGAGGATACTATGTACTTCCCTTTATGTCTCGAAATCATATCATATACATCATTCCCCATGATCAATTGTTATTCTTTGATCATAGTTTCTTTTATAGCATTCTTTTCTTGATCTTGAGCTATCTCTCATACCCATGGTGGTATTCATCCTTTGAGGTGGATCTACCACTCTCTGGAGCTCTTTCTTCTGTCATGGTGTCTATGACCCTAGGAGCTTCAGATTCATGTTTATTGAATTGTCATCACTTGTTCTTCGGAACAAGTCTCATCTTTATTTTCTTGTAGGAGGTTGTACAAGACCTTTCCTACAATTCAACTGCATCAGTTGCATGGTTAGAACTATTTCATAAAACATATGAATAATGAAAAATTCTTATGCATCATGCAACTATTTATCCAATACAATATTCATCGATATCTCACAGAAACTTTCTAGATGCCTTCCATCTCTACCATGACATCATTGCGATTGTGCACTAATCCAATATGTCAGCAAAGAGGTTTGATAAGTAGCACTGGAGAGTTGTATAGTTCCATGAGCTACTTACCCATCACATGCATATTATTAGTATCAATTTAAACAATCTATCATGCATAACACATCAAGTGAATACAATCAAATGTATAACAAAACAATATCATGAAATGGAAATTGAATACTTATCTTTTATTTGTTTCATGGGTAGACTCCATCTTGATCATTCTGCTTTATCATCTTCTTCATTCATGAAATCATCATTTCTTATCCAAATGATAAGATGAATAAGAGGTTGTTCAAGAATTGAGTTTTTCATATTCTTCATCGCTTCAGGGATCTTCTTTGAATGGTGAGAGCTTGATATTCAATTACTCCCATCTTCTTCTTCTCTTCTTATTAGTCGAGATGAAAGTAATCACTTACTTCTGGCATACATTCTTCACATGAATGAATCCCGTGATCCTGGGAGGCCATTCAAGGTGGCTATCACCACTTGTCCATACTTCTTCTTCTACCGCTTCAAGTTATTCTGCATTCTGGATCTTCACATTCTTCAACTATTTTCTCAAAGCCATCTTCTGATTTAAGTTCTTATCTTCAAATAGCTTGATCAAGGAATCAAACATATTTGGTGTATTTAGGGAAGACACTTGTGGTCTAGTTTGATTCGTGATTGAATCAACAATTATCTTCTTGGCCTTGATCAAGTTCTTCTTGTGTAAGGCTTTGAGGCTCATCTCCCTCTAGAACTGGAACCTCTCTACTCATGTAGGTGTCCAATTCATTTTCTTGAGAGAGATCAAATACTTCCATGCTTGGAAGTTTTCAAATTCACCAAGCTTATCATCAAGCTGATGTGATAGATCACTTTGAAATGAGAACCTCAAATGCAAATAGCAAAAGATTAGATCTTACAAATTTGAGGTGTCCGTCCTGCTTCCAGAGCTGGATGATCTAGGGTTTGTCAGAGAAACCCTAATTTTCAAAACTTCAAATATTTCAGATCTGATTGGATAGAAAGATAGATCTCTTCAAGTGGAGTTTTCCAATGTACTCCTTTTCTAAAAATAGTGGAGGGAAGCTCCCGGAACAGGAATCCCTAGTTTTCCAATTTCTTCAGCAGATATGCCTGTTACTGTTTCTATGATATATCTGAAATTACTACTCCTCTATGTCGAAAATTTAGTAATAAGTTAACCTCACATGTCTCGGATACAACACCATAGGTTTTATGAGAATTGGTTTCACCAATTGGGATTTCTGATCATTTTTCCAAGGTGACCTGTTACAGGACTGTTAAGAATAGTTAAGTTGTATGGCATGCCACGTGTCACTAGTTCATCATCAGGTTCTGAAATTTGGACCAAAGAAATTAAAGGTCATGATATTTCTGTAACATCTTCATGAATTCCATTTGAACCTCTATATCCCATGCTACAACAATTCTCCCCAGGTGTCCTATTTAGGGATGAATTCTGGAAGAGACTAGAACCCTAACGTGGAGGGATCATATCTCCCAGAATATAGAGAATATGAGGATAAATTTTTGACATAGTGTAAACAAGGATTTTAGCTTCGGTATCCAAAATTTTAAACACCTGATCCTTTGCCAATATCAGGATATAGTTAATATACCAAAACTTAGTATTTTTAGTATTTAGGGTTTTTCCAGATCGGGGTCAAACTAGGGTTTGACTTTCCTAAAGTTTCACCCAACCAGATTTCTTGATCTAGGTCTCTAAACTTTGATTTTTATGAGGAGAAAAATCCTATGCTAAGCTCACTCAAAATTTATTCTTCTGTAGAAAGCCCAAATTTCTCGCACCAAAACTAAAAATGCTCGGAATCGAATTCCTCTTCGACAGAAAGATGTGCCCTTCAATAGAGAGTCAATCTAGCCTTCTTTTGCTGATCGATCATGGATAAAGACCCAAAAAATAAGAAGCCATATATTATTTAGCTGCACAATGTCTTCTTTTAGGGTTGCTCTGATACCATGTTAAATTTGCATATGCTTAGCTAAGACATCAGTATTTAATTTCATTTTCATAACAAAAGCATATAAACAGAATAACTGAAAGATAGACAAGCACAACCATACAAAAGGAACACAAAGATTTATCCTGGAAAACCCTAAAGGGAAAAACCCAGCAAAATCTTCCTCAATATAGATGCCCTAAAAAGATAAAAGATAAAACCAACAAGGAGATCAAAGCCTGATCCTCCTCCTTCTTTAGCTACTTCTCTTCCCCACTAATGCTCTACAGAAGTGAGAGTGTGTGTCTCAAATGAGGAGACCTATAGCTCTATTTATATTCATCCGTTCACTTCAATTAACTCATCTGACATGTAGGCTCGAGTTAATCATGTAGGCTCGAGCTACACATGTAGGCTCAAGTAACCACACTGGGGTGCTAATGACCCACCTTTACAATTACAGGGGACAACCTCATGAATCTTCTTAGCTCTTCTTATTAGAAGCATCAAGCTACAAGGTAATACAAGTGGTTCTCCCGATAGGACCATCAGGGACCACAAAAGATACATATATAATATTCTTCAAAGTTACAATATTTCAACAAATTAGTTGGCATCCACTTGCACCTTAAAGTCAATACATGCCATCGATATCCTAGGAATGATTGATTTTCAATTCTGGGTCGATCTTGACCACCTTTTGACCATCTAGAATTAGTATACAAGACTTTATAGCAGATTCTGCTTTATTCTACTTTTTCTGTTTTTCCTGCTTTTCTATGGATAAGATAAAATCTAGTCAACTAGGAAACTGGGAGCTTTTGTTTCCAACCTATTTGTGCCAGAGTTTCTAAGTCCAGAGAAACAAGCCAACACAATCTCAAGTATAAAACTCAATAAATAAAACAAAGTTTAGGGTTTTTGGTATGATTTAAAATGGTTATAAGCTTTGGAAACAGTTAGGGAATACATTCATAAGCAAAGCAATAACTAAATCATAAAAAAATGGTAATAAAGATGCATGATATATCCAACGGGATCCAACATAAACATCATTAAGTTTCATACATAAATGATAGGCATTAACAACAAATACACATTGACCAACAATGAATCTATCAATTTAAGCAACTAGACAAGATGAAAATGAAGCCAACACGGTAAAATGCAGGATAAAAGTCATATATATCTCATAGTTTTATTACCAAGTGCATATAAGAGTTGTAGTACTTAGCTCTGAACAAGCTTGCAAAAAAAACAGTCTTGTAAACCTCCTGTAGCTCCCAAAAATCAGAACCCTATTAATGACTCTCTAGCCTCTCTAAATACCAATCTTTACAAAATCAGTTAGGTATAAAACCCTAACTGTTTTCCAACTACTCGCTGAGGTAAAGTAAAAAAACATAAATTTACAAATTACAAAATATGCTAAAAATAGCAAATCACTAACATATGTGTTTATAAAAAAGATAACAACCAACTAAAAGGACAACTGACTATAGATCGTTGGCTGCCTCAGCCAAAAGGGCGATACCATCCAAGACTTGAGCTCTTCTCTTAGCTTTTTTCTGCTCCTACTCCATGTCATTTATCTTTTTGATCAGCTCCTCATTTCTCTGTTGCAGGTCCTGGACTGTCTTCTCCAACTCTACACAATGCATGTCAGTAGTGCTTTTTCTCTTAAGAGCTTCTTTTGATACTGCTGTGAGCTCCTGGAAGTGATCATTTACATCTTGAATATCCTCTCTCAATCTTCTATTAGCCATCATTAAACCATCATTGACATCCTGCATATAACTCATTTGTTGTTTGTACTGTCTAACAGTCTTCTGCAGGTTTTCTTTGTCTGTGTCAAAGACCTTTTTTATCATAGTTTCCTATTCATCAGTGGGCTTCCAAGGTATATCAAGCCTCTTGAATATTTCTACTTCATCATCCTGCAGGCCTCCATAAGTATCTGTTTTTCTGGTTGCAGCTTCAACACAGGAAACCCTAGCTTTCTCCACCTGCTGCTGTGCTAGCAATTCTGCTTTTAATTCAAGGAACATAGTAGATAGCTTGGGCTTAAGCTGAATATTGGATTCCTCTACTGACTGTATTGATGCTTTCGTTTCTGCAGGTTGACAAATTGAAGCTTTGGCAGCTGCTGCTGTCTTCTTTTTGCTACTAACTCTCTTAACTTTTGGATTCTCATCAGGAGATATATCATCTAATACAGTGATTTCATTTGTGTTTAACCTGGGATTTAGCAATTTATTCATGTTCATTCTCAGTTTGTTCTTTGACCTAGTCTTAGGTCTCCAATATGATGCTATTTCTCCCATCATTTTCATCTCCTTTCCCTGATGCTGAATAGTAGCCAATTCTACTACTTCAAGTTTATTTTTCTTTCTTCTAGGTTTTGTTGCTTTGCTGCTTGAAGTAGGAATTTCTTTGTTTGTTTCAACCTTGAGTTCTACTTTAGTGATGGGCTGCTCTTCCTCCAATAGGTATCCCTCATCATCCAAGATAATTGTAATATGGCTTCTCTGTTGAGTTTGAATCTTCTCCTCAGCTACAGCAACTTCTTTTATATCAACAGTTTTCACCTCATGAGAACCCTCTACAGGTGCTGAGTACTCTTCAGGCTGTTCTTTCTCATCTACAAACAGTGAGTACTTGCCTCTAAGACTGGATGAAAATAGTTTAGGTTTACTATCCGCCTTCTCATGTTTTGGTACTTCTTCATGCTTGATTTCCTCATGCTCTGGTGCTTCCTCATGCTTCATTTCCTCCTTGTCTTCAACTTTAGGTTTCTGACCTAGTTTTCTTATCAAAACCTTACCTTTGTCTGCTTGCCTCTTAGGTTTCTGCTCTTCTTCTTGAGCTGTGAAGCCAGAACAAAAGAGGAAAAATTGCCAAGTTTTACCTTCCCTTTGCAAAGCAGTGCTAATGATTAACTTGATTATTCCATGATGGAAAATTGACTGAGATGTATGGTCATCATGCTGCTTAATCCTACCGGACATTTTCTGAACGCTCTTCAAAAAGAAGAATGGAAAATTCATCTTTGACACTCCAACCATATGTTGAAGAAACTTGAAGTGATATTTGAATACATATGCATACCTACCCTCACAAGTAACATAACTATGCAGTATCCTGATTGGCTCAATCCATTCTTTTCTGAAATTCTGAATAAGGATGCCTTTGTTCCAATTAGGAGTGACATTGGGTAATAGGTATCTCTATGGCTCAAAATCAAAAGGTAGCTTTTTAAACCATTTTTCACCCTCGTTCTTAAGCCCAGTGGCTTCTACAATCAGCTCCAGTGTCAACTTGAATTTGAGAGTATCAAAGGTCACAATATCATTTTTTAAACCTTGAGCAAATTTACAAGACACCTCTGTATTATGCCCATCTAACTTCTTGAAGAAGTCCATCCAACCTGCTTGTTGGAACAAATCAGCACAGTCAGGGAGCTTCTCAATCCAAGTTAAATCAGTGGGTTCAGCCTTGTTCACTTTACCACTCTTACCACTCTTGCCCATTTTTATGAAAAACTGAGAGCTGAATGTCTTCAGTAGATAATCTATGAACTGGTTTTCTGCTTATAGAGCCTCTTCACAATTCCCTGCAAATTTCTTGACATACCTGTTTATTTTTTTGAAAAGGTAAAATAAATCTTCCCAACAGGTGGAAAAATTCAAATCACCAAGGGCTTCAATGCTCCTACATCAAACTTGAGAGTAAAATTCAATCATGAATGAGACTGTCACAAAAAAAAAAACACTGCCCATCTTCAAAATGCACAATAAACCATAATGTCGACATGTTTTAGGCTACAGGCTACTCAAACTCCTCATTTTAGGGTTAAGGAAACTAGATATCATGTATAATATACATTCAAATATGACATTCTCCTTCAATACAAACTGAGTTAAGTCACAGAAAACAACACTTAAATCAATTGAAGTATCCATGTTTTTCAATGCAATTGAGGACTGTCACTGAATGTAGCTATTCTAATTCCAGTATTGTATTCTTATCCCTGTGTATCACTACCAGCATCAATCTTCAAACCCCAAATTCCTCACAGTTTCAGACTTTGCAAATGTGATATCAATCACTGGCTTCTCATGATGACTGGAGACTACCTGTGTGAGAAGTGAGCAAAACAAAACACTCTGCAATATATTCACATGATACTTCCTATAGCCTAAGTATCAAAAATTACACTAGGTCTGCCAACAATCCTAGTCATTCAACTCATTAGTTTCATTGTGTATAAGTATCAGAGCCTTGGTGTAATTTGAGTGCTAAACATAAATATTTTTCAACCAGACTGTTTCGAACTTCAACAACTGAATTCAACAACTGAATAGTTCATACATAGAACTATTTTTCAATGCTCTTTTCAACAAAACTTCTCGTAATGGCTCAAACAACTATTTTTTGGGTTAAAATCTCATTTAAGAGCATAATTTATCCTCTCCATCAATCAATTTTCTAGAACGATCTCCACCGGAAAAAACCCTAAATTGATGGACACTTCTGGGTAACCACGAAATACCTGCTTTATGCTCCGCTATAGTTGCTTTAAGTCCGATTCCGAGATATTTAATGGCTGAACAGGTGTCTTGATGTGTTTAATTTGATCACAAATGTCAGAATAGAGAAGCCCTAAACTCTAGGTGACCTTGATAAACCTCAACCGATCTCTGCAACATCATTTCCGAACTTTGGGTCTAGAACACCGGTGCACTACGAGTTTTTAATTCCAAAATAGAGATAGGGATTAAATGTCTTCTCAACAAAGTTGGTTTGAACGACCAAATGTCACGTTGAACTGCATTTGGGTCAATGATGAGCACGTTTTTCCCCACGAACTGAAAACACCTGAAATCATGATAGTTCTGCAACTCACACGTAGCAAACCACTCACAACATGGGATTAGTCATTCACCGTTTGCAATCACGACAAAATTTTTCTAGAAAATCGGGAAAAATGAAGGCCGCGATATTCTTGTAGCGCGCCTTTGGTGATTTTTTGCTCCAGCGCTACAAGAATATTTTTTACACTGTTTTATGACTGTTTTACAACTTTTGATCATTTTGCATTAGGTTTAAAGAATTGCTTGAGTGATAGCAATGCTCAAAATATGCCTTATGAATCTACCACTTGATATAATGACTTTCAACCTTCTAACCAAAAAAAACAAACCTAAGGCTTAAGATTGAATTTTTTTTTAAAAACAAGCTCAAAAATTTCATATAAACACTAAAAATTTCCTAAGGGAGGGGGAAAATCAAAATAAAGTAAATAAAAGACTTGAAAGAAAATGTAAGTCAAACCAAAATTGAAGAAACGAAACTCTGACTTAACACAACCCATCCTCCATTATTTTTTCTCCATTTTCTAGGATTAGCATTTTATTTCCATCTCCTTGACAAATCACTCATTCTTTTTCCAACTCGTGAGGTCCTTGATAGATTTAGTAAGTGCTTTATCCACCTATGGTGGTTTTGCTATATTTTGGTAAGTCATCCTTTTGCGCTTTATGAGTTGTTTCCATACAATTAGACTTTCCTATGAGGGATGTACTATTTATGTACACTATTATTCATCATTATTCAATGGAAGGATACACACCAATATTCATCTCTTCATTCATGTGATTCGGTCTCTTTTCTTCTCTCTATTTTTCCTGTGTATGCTTGTGAGAATTCTTAGTAGCAAGATCTATTTCCTATGCTTCTTCTTAGAATCATTGCACATAGCATTGATCTATTATTTATACATGGTATCATAGCAGCAAGGTTGATCAAGTTCTACATATTTGAGGAGTGCTTCTAGTCTCCTATCCCTCTCTGAAGAAGAGCTTGTCTAGCTTACAAGATCTTCTCCTAGTTTGTTTTGCAAGTTGCAGAGATTTTATTCTTGAGCACATCAATTCAGCAATATGGATTCTTCATCAGCTATAATTATTACTTCCTTCAACTACCATGATTGGAAATCCAAAATCTCCATTCTATTACGCAGTAGAGGATTATACAGAGTTACACTAGCTTTGGAGAATGAGCCCAATGCTATGATTGAGAAAGCTAAGTGGCATAATAGGTTGGATGAAGCCTATGGATTGCTTTGCCTCTCTATTTCTCCTCATATAATATTTCATCTAGATGGTTTTAGCACTCCAAACCAATTATGGACTTAATTGGAGTCTCTCTTTGGATTTCAAGATGAGCTAAGAGCGCATCAATTGGAGATTGAGTTATTCTCACTAAGTCCAAGCAATTTTGAATCTCTTGAGGGTTTCTTCACCAATTTCAAGTCACTTGTTCTAATTCTCAAGCAATGTGGGATTTAGAAAGTATATGGTCAATTAATCCTTTCCATTCTTTCAAAATTTGGTCCTAAATACTCAGTTTTTGTGTCTACCTTTCATGCAACTAGGCTTGCTATTCCTAAGTGGAAAATTCCTTATTTAAATTATTTTCTTGATTCACTAACAAAGGAGAAAGATAAATTGATCCATATGGGTGTCCTTAATTCTTCAAAGGGCAAGGATCATTCTCTCTTGGTTCAATGAAGCAAGAAATTAAAATCAAAAGAGAATCAAATTGTGAAGAAGCCAAAGTTAGAAATTGAAGATGAAGATTCATATGAAGATTTAATGAAGAAAGTTAAGAAGAAAGGGATAAAGTCAAAGTGTTATTATTGCAGAAGGGTTTTCATTTAGAGAATAATTGTTTCAAGAATAATATGGACATCATGTCTCAGCTTCTTGAGAAGCACAAGATCGAAGTTCCAGATGAACTAGAGAAGCCTGCTGATTCCTCAGAACAATGTCATACTGCGCAGTTCCAAGGTGATATAACTTATGCTTTGAGTGCCAGAGTTCTCTCCTTTTATCATGTATTTGATATATATTGATTCTCTGATATATCAGAATAATAAATATCATAACCTTTCTTTGATGATCCTCCTCTCAGTCTTCTAGATTCATCTCCCAAAAATTGTGATTTTTCACTAGATATTGACTTACATTTGAGAAACTCTTCCTCACAAGCTTGTATATCTGATTTAGAAGATTGTTTGCAAGCTTATATGAATTTCATGACACATATATTACCACCATCCATACCATCTACCATACCTATGAATAATCCAAAGACTATACAAATCCCAATATCACTAGTTGATTCCTCATTGGTCTCTTATGTAGTGATATTTATCTTACATGGTTTGAAGTCTTTCCTATCTTTAATTGGCTGGTTATCCATGTACTTAGTCATATTTGGACTGATATTAAACATTTTTGGATATTTTCTAAACACTTATGGTTCATATCTTAAGCCCATCCATCATTTAGATTTTTACACCTATCAGTTTTCCCCAATTGTTCATACTTTTCCTAGTCTAGCCCTATATCCTCACGGAGCCACTGAATCATTTTTATTTGCTGTTCCATATGCTAATGTTTATGATATATAAAAGTTTTATCAGCCTCATATCATATCTATACAGGTGCTATAGAATATTGGAATATTTACATGTGATTCACATCACAATTTTGCAGCTATTCAGGGAATTGGGTGTGAAATAAATTGCCTTATTTTTTGTACTCTTTGGGAAGGAGTATGCACATATCTATTTTCCATTTCAGATTATGTTTGCAGATCAAATTTTGACAGCAGAAAGAAGCATTCAGATAATGCTCCTACTTCATCAGATGATGAGATACAAGGAGTCTCTCCTCTTCCTTCTTGCAGGTTCTACACTCCAGCACATGATCATGGAGTTCATGATTTCTTCAACAAGTCTTCCATCCAGAAGCAGTTCACTCAGCTGATTCAAGTGAAGATAAGGATATGTTGAAGACATATTATTTCAAATTTTGTGCCTTGTCCTATCTTGAGGGAGGATTCTCCCCATGTGGTTTTGCCTCTTTCCTCACTTTTCTGGACATAATAATTGTTAAAGGGTGACCATAGCCTTGTTGCTGGGCCCTATATGCATCCATATGAATCCATATTTTTTTTTTCATACCATAATAAATTCAGACTTACAGGGGGGTGTAGGAATATATTAAACCCACTCAAAACTTAGGATAAAATAATTAATCATTATTTGATTAAATTATTCACCCACCAGCTTAATTAGTTGGCATCCACTTGCACCTTAAAGTCAAGACATGCCATCTATATCCTAGGAATGATTTATTTCAAATTCTTGGTTGATATTGACCACCTTTTGACCATCCAGAATTAGTATACAGGACTTTATAGCAGATTCTGCTTTATTCTGTTTTTTCTGCTTTTCCTATTTTTCTATGGATAAGATAAAAGCTAGTCAACTAGGAAATTGGGAGATTTTGTTTCCAACCCATCCTCCATTATTTTTTCTCCATTTTATAGGATTATCATGTTATTTCCATCTCCTTGACAAATCACTCATGCTTTTTCCAACTCGTGAGGTCCTTGATAGATTTAGTAAGTGCTTTATCTACCTATGGGGGTTTTGCTATATTTTGGTAAGTCAGACTTTTGAGCTTTATGAGTTGTTTCCATACAATTAGACTTTACTATGATGGATGTACTATTTATGTGCACTATTATTCATCATTATTCAATGGAAGGATACACACCAATATTCATCTCTTCATTCGTGTGATTCAGTCTCTTTTCTTCTCTCTATTTTTTCTGTGTATGCTTGTGAGAATTCTTAGTAGCAAGATCTATTTCCTATTCTTCTTCTTAGCATCATTGCACATAGCATTGATCTATTATTTCTACATCTCTCTCATTTTCCAACTTCTTCTTCTCTCTCAGTTATGCACTACAACTGAGTGCGAGTGAATGTGTGATAAATAGAGAGGCTCACTCTCTATTTATACTAATTCCTGACTTAACAATAACTCATTAGGGCCAAATTCTCTAGGAGAGTCTAATAACCCTAGGGCCCCACAATTGTAGGGACTTTACGCCTTGATCAATAAGGAGGATTACCCACTATGACTTTACATGACTTGTTTACATTATTGAATCTATTGATAGGAACATCGGGGCATGACATAACTCAATTACATTACAAATACTTCTCGGAATAACATCGGGGTACAATACATAAAATATACAAGTGAATACATTCCTAGGTTACAAATACATCAATAGGAATATTTCGAGTGAAGCATTGGAGGTTTTAGAACACCTATCAAAGACATAATGGCACGTATTCAGGAGTTCAAATTATCATCTTAAAATCTGTGTAATCAAGTATTAAAATCATTGACAAAGTTGTGGTCTGTTTTTGACACGGTGTTGGCTTCGTTGGGATATTCAAAAAAATCGTAAACATGTTTGTTACAAATTTGCTTGGCTATTAATTTCTTCATTGCAACAAACCATTTTGAATATTTTTGAACTCGTATACAGTATAGGGTTATAGTGCAGAAAATTAAAAAAAGTGGTAAAACAAACAAAGTTGAACCTATGGATACAAGTTGGGTAGAAATTTTTCCTAATTGTGCAATGATTTTTCAAAGGGCTGGTTGGTTTGATTTATTCCATAGAATTGATGGATTTGACCTAGAATTATCATACATATTTTCACAGGGTTTGGATGAGAACATTGTTTCATTTGATACCCTTAAATTTGAACTCACCAGAGAGTTAATTGAAGAGGCCACATGCATAATATGTGATGGAGAACTTTGGTTCAAGAAAATACCCTTCACTTTCAATTCAAATTTTTTCTTATTATTAGAGGTCGAAACCCTAGACTGGGGAAAGGGTGTACAGTTACATAAATTCATGCCTGAGTGGAGAGAGGTTATCACAAATCTACAGAGTTACATCACTTGTGAGGGAATATTTTCCTTAGTCTTCAAATATCATATCAGATTCCTCCAACATTTAAATCAAGATTTCAAAATGAATTTACCCTTTTTCTTTTTAAAAAGCCTACAAAAAATGTTAGATAGAGTAAAAGGGCATAAAGACCACACTCAACAATCTATCTTTCATCATGGATTTATAAAGTTGATTGTTAACACAGTTCTTCAGAAAAAGGGTAGAACCTAGGAACACTTTATGTTTGGTCAGGTATTCATATTGAATAACGAGGTTAACCTAAAAAGAGGCATATGAAGAAACAACATTGCATTATAAAGAGGTTAAAGAGAGAAATAACTAATGATATGGTAAAAGACAGTATTCGAGAAGAAGGTTCAGTTTAGAAATTTGAAGAATCTGTATATGAAGAGATCAAAGGAGAACTTGATGAAAATCAAGACCAGCTTTCAGAGAATATAGAATAGATCCATAGAGTTGATATAAAATAGGAAGAATGAAGGAATTATTTAGAACATAATCAAAGTTTCATAGGTATACACAAAGATATAATGGAGTTTCCTGTTCCAAATAGGCTGATAGCTGGTAATCTACAGAGTTCAAATGAAAAGTATAAAGAAGAGTTAGTTGCAGGAAGATTAAAAAGTGATATTGTACAATTCTCAACTATTAGGTATTAAGGAAAATCATTTGCAATGCTAGGAGGAGCAGAAATGAGATGGAGACCTAAAACAAGAGATAAAAACAAATTAAGACTTCACGTGAAAAAGATTTTAAATCCAAAGCTATCTAAAGAGAAGTTTACTATAATTGAAGACTCTTCATCTTAAGAAGACTTGGAAGAAGAAGAAGTCTTGGATTCTAAGTAAGGTTAGAGTAAGAAGGAAAATTCATTGATTCTAGAGTCATCACCAAAAAAAGACAAGGTTGCAGAACAACCAAAAGTTTGCAGTACTAAAAAGATAGGTCTCTAGAAGTTCTTGTAGAAGAAGCAGATAAAGACAAGGAAGATGATGATTTTATTTTCAGTAAATTGAACACTCCATGGTTATCAGACAAGAATTCTACAACAAAAGAGGGACTGCACATAGATTCTAAAATAAAAAATTTGCAGAAAATAGTGAATCAGTGTAAATATCAAATCAGTTTTCTGAATGAAACAAATGAGGGTTTAGTCATGACTAACAGAAGGTTAAGGGAGGATCCAGATGACATAAACACACATTACCGAGAGTTTATTTATGTTTCAAAATAATCTTTAAGTAGAAAGAAGAAGACTCAAAGTTAGTTTAGGGAATTGAACCAAACAATTAAAGACTTGACCCAATCAAATGAGAGACTGTCAAAGAAGATTGAAGATCTGGAAGTAGAGCAGCTGAAACTAGAAGGAAGCCACATGCCTCAGAAGGGATTGCATTACTGGCTGAAGCAGCCAAAAACCTATAAATATTACTACTGACAGGTGTCATGTGGTTAATTTTTGTAATAGCTAATAGTTTATTTTGAAAAAACAATTATCTTAGTAGCAGTTTTGAGGCTTAACCTAAAAGTTAGTTAGTTAGTTATGTAACTATTTTTTGATGAAATAAGGATAAAAGTAAGAAATCAGATGAAGGTAGGTTCGAATTTTGACTCAAGGAGAGGCTTTTGAGCTCCGATATCTCAAGATAGCACTTATAACTCCCATGTAAGTTGATGATTGTTATTGATTATATATAAACTAATAAGTCTTTTTACCTGTCATGATGTTTCATTTCTGATCTGGTTGATTCCTCAGTCTACAATTTCATTTATTTTTTAAAATGTTTTATTCATGTAAATTCTTCTAGCTCGTGGGTGGAATTAGTTTTTCATGTGTAATGTGTATGGCTTATTGGGATGTGTTTGATATCTAGTTTATCTAACTTGTGCATGATTTAGCTCTGTATTATCTTGTGAATGTTTATTACCTCCTTGCTGATGAAACCTTAAACCAAAACCCTAAAAAAACCAATTTCATTTTATTTCTTTTGGGATTATGTTAGCTTGTTCTTGTCGTAGTCTAGGAACAATTTCTAGCACAAACAAAATACATATATAAAATAAATATAAATAATATTATACATACCTAAAATATATAATAAATATAAATATTAAATAAATAAATAAACATTAAAAAAACAAAAAACAATTAAAACTATCCATCTTGCCTTCCCCCTATTGTGACAACCAATTTTTACATCTTTCACTTACCTTACCCATGAATTATGCCCGAGCTCGCAGAGTAGTTTCCAAGGTTGCAGAGGATTCTTTTCAGTTACCTCACCCATGAACTAGGCCCAAGGTCACAGAGGAGGTTTTTTTTTCACTTGCCTTACCCATGAACTAGGCCCAAGCTTGCAGAGGAGGTTTTTCACTTAGCCCATGCACAAACTAGGCCCAAGGATGCATAGGAGGTTTGAAGGTTACTGAGGAGTTTCCAAGGTTGTAGAGGAGACATTTCTTTTTCGTTCAGAGAACCCCTAGTCTAGGTTCTTCATATAGGCCTCTTTTTATTGCGTGGGCATTAGAATTCAGCTCAATTTTGTATCCCATCTTTGGGGGTTTTCTATCTTCAATCCTGTCCACCCCCTTCATATCCAAAATATATGTAGAGGGGCATTGGAATATTGAGATCGAGATGCATAAGCATCAGGAAAAGCATACGCTAAGGTAGCTTCTCATATATGATTTTCCCATAGAGATTTCTTGGGTAAGTCATCTCCTTTCATTTAACCGATTAAATCATTTTCTAGTTAGGCTTTTATTGATAGATATAAGGTTTCATTCCTGGACTAGGGAACCTTGGAGAGATACTGGTCAAGACTTGAAGGGTGTTGTAGCTTACATATCAAAGGCTACTCAAACTTTAGGAATGAGGGTTAGCAGATCCATAAATTTGTAGTGTCATCATATTGACATAATAGAGACCTATATTTACAAAGGTTGTTATATCATCCCAGGTGGAAGAATACTATCTGGAAGGAAAGTGATAACTTGACTTCCCTCCACATTTGATTCAACTTCTCTATGCTGATCTTGGGATTTCCTTCTAACATTAATGGATTTCCAATATAATTTATATACATTATTTGTTTAAAGAATAGGTCCTTTTAAAATTCAACCAATATCTGAAGTTCATTCACAATGCATGTGTAAGAGCCTCAAATCAATGGATTTTATCCTCGGGATTGTATTATTGGTGTCTGCTTAGTGTGTTCTATAGTTTTCCAGATCTCATCATCTTTTCCATTACCTCCAACCCATCCTTAGGATCTGCCTTCTATAATAATAACAATTCATGAGATTTTTAAGAATAAAAGGATAAATAAAAATGAAAATAAAAAGTAAATAACTATTTCTAGAGGAGTGTCTAGGGATTTTCATATATAAGGAAATACAAAATAACTCTAAAGTGTACTAGAAATCCAATGAATAAGTAGGAAGTTAAACAATTAGGAATTTGTCTATTACGGGTAAAAAAGAATTATTTATGCTAGATCCTTCTCTTAGGTCTGCATAGCTAAATATCAAAATTCTCTTACGGTTGTCTTAAACAAGGTGACTTATCCTGAATTTATAAGGTCAAGAATAAGAATCAATGCTCTAAGGTCTGCACATATAACAAAAGCACTAGGTTGTTACACAAAATGGGTAGGAGCGAGTAAATCTAAATTAAAGGGATAATACTTCTATATAGGTACTAATCGCTAATACTGAAACAATCTGTTAAGGAGGTCGTATATAACTAATTATGCGAGGTCATTATGTGAGTTAATATTATTCTGCCATAAAAGGGTTAAGATTATTGTTCCATACAAGGGTATGTAAGGCCAAAAATTCTTTGAAGATAAGTATCACAATTTGAATAACCCTTATAGAATTGGAATAGATGAAACCAATTTGAATAACCTTGGCATATCCTGTCTTATACATGATGCAACATGTATACTTGGGTTGTTGATCCCATCATATTTTTCTTAACACCTATACATGCAAGCTAGTGAGGACATGAATGCATAGATGTGATTATATACAAAACACCCTGTAACTTGGATGCTTAATTTGAAGAGTAACTATCACGGGAATTAAAATAGTAAATATAATGGTCCTCTTATATTTGGATTGTAGTTGAGATGAAAGACTCTAGAAGGAGGAAATCCCACCCGACTGTGAGGGTTAAAGACTGAATGATATCAAATGTGTTTCTAACATCTTATTAATACCCAACGTTTTACAACTTGCATCACTCGGTTATTTCTAGTGAACATATAAACTAGAAGTTGGTTGTTCATACATATCTAACTTGATCAACTTGCAATAGGAACTCTACCAAGATTCTTACTTTACTCAAACTTATACCCCGTCCTAATATCTTCTACATAACATAGGGACCTTATAATTCACATAGGGAACTTGTGCTTTATGTTTCTTTAAATACTTAACATAGGTAAACGAAGGCTTGGTTTCTTTCCCTAATGAACATAGACTACTAGAACCAATTTTTCCTACACACTTAACAAATTCTACTTGACTTGGTTCCCACTGAACACCTAGAAAAAAATATAACTTATTGTGTGATGCAATGACCCTTATTTGTTGTATCTTGAAGAACCATTTGTTGTCATGTGAATTATCCTTTGGATACTTGAAAATGAATGTATTTGTATGCTATTTTGAATCTTCATACATCACAAAATTCAGTGTTTGATGATCACTTCATAGATCTGTAGCTGCATCCATATGCTTAGATGCACTTGGATGCATTCAAGGTACTCTCATGTCCATATGAAATCATATATCATATCAATAAGTTGTCACAACCACATTAGTGAGAAGTCCATATTCTGGTCACTTTGATCATTGTCCAATTAAGTTGTCAAAACAAATCATTCCCTTTCACATGTCATTGCAATTTTATGTCAAATTAATGTAAATAATTTCACTTCCTTATGGTATTTACTTGTCAACTCCTCAGGATGTCATGTCATGATAGTTCAACTGTATTCAATGCTTTGGTAGCCTTATAATTTCTTAAGGAAAAAACCAAATCAGTCTAAGCTTATATTCATGCAAAAATAACTTCTTAATAGGATAGGTTCCCAAGTTTGTCACTGTTAATCTAAGAAGTTATTAGGTTGTTCAAGTTGTGAGATTGATCAAGACTGATATATCTTTTAGCAAGATTGAGTCTTCCTTTGAAAAAATAATATTTGAGAGGATAATAATGTTGGATCTGCACATTTTATTCTCACAATATTTACTACAAATTGTTCCACACTTTAAAAAGCGTAATGATGGCATATCATCGTATTATGAATGTATTGATTACATTGCTACAACTGTTTAATGTTTAAGCATACACCCTTGATACACTTCTTTCATATGTAAAAATTTTTTGATGATCTTATCTCAAGATGTCTTCAAACAATATTCAAATATTCCACTAAACTTCTTTGTCCATAATACTTCAAATCTTCCATTGCAGTACTTAACTTGTCTCATAGATGGTCCCTTATAAATTATTCTGCAAGCTTCTCCATATGTTCATCTAGACATGCTCTCAAGTATTCATGTGATTTCTAGAGATGTCTTTATACAATGATAAAAATTTTGATAACTAGCTTTATATAAGTCATATAATCAATAGCAAGTGTTTTTGAGGTCATTCTTGCTAATTATATCAAAGGATAGAAGAAATCATTTGAAGAATGTTGTAGTTATCATAAGGGTAAACATGCATCAAGGACACCCCTTCAACCATCATCATATGACATGAGATTATTGTTGCTCCCCCTATCACCATGCCAGTCGTGATCCTGGTTAAGTGCATCCTTAAAAACCTTCAACATACTATGCACCTACAACCCAACATGTTGTAAACATTGTGCTAGCATATTGTAAATACCATGTGGGCATATCGTAAACACTATTTGGGCATATTGTAAACATTGTGATATTTGAATATGATATCATGCTTATTATATTGTTTCAGGGTGGTACTCACAACACGCCTGCAACTTCTGGTCAAGTAAACATGATTTTCATATTAACACTATTTATTTTCTTCATTAATCATGTTTATTAAACATGGTTCAATTTTTAGTTTTCAATATGAAATTTTGTTTCTTCTTGTATTATGGCAGGCTAACCATGGGAAATCCCCAATGGTGTCCCATCAGGTAAATGTTTTCTAATAGTACCTAAACATCATTAAAGTAATTTTTTATATTAAAGGCATGTTATTTTTTTCACATGAATTTTTGTTATGATAAAAATAAATTAACTACTTTTATTGATTGATGTTTGTAGAGAACACCATATCATGATGATGAGGTGGTCACTGAGGGAGATATGTTTTATTCAACTAACCAAATGGGATTTGTGAAGAAGGCTTTGAAAAAGTCCAATTAAGAAGTTCTTACACTGATAAAGATCATACCCATGACTGAATAAATCAAAGCAAGAATTCTTGACTTGAGACAAACAATAGTACAGTACAGGGTAAGTGGCATCTATGAAAGATTATACGAACTATGAGACATATATTCACTTATGTTATTTTAGTTCTCTGTTTTTTATATGATCTAATCAATTAAAGTTTTCTTTTTTGTAGGAATTTTTTGGAGACAACACCTCTGCATCAAGTATAGTAGGTAGATGTTGGTATTGGTAGTAGAGATGGTTCAACACAGCTTGAATATACCATAAAAACGAGGCTATTTGAATCATCTAACCAACAATTCCCTTTATATGCTACCACCTCACCGAATTTTGGAGGTCCGGAGGGCCCTTTTTCCAATAGTACTTCATAGGATGTTAGAGATGAATGAAGCATCGAATGTGAAAGTTGCTATTCTAGAGCAGTACATGTGGCTAGAAAGGGATCATTTCCTATTACATTATTGGAGGACAAGAACTGTGTTCCAATCAACACACCAAATATTGTAGGTATTATTTAATTAATTCGGTTATTTTTTCATGTAATTCAAATCCAAATACCTAAAATTATTTTTAACTAATGATCATATTGTTTATGCAGGAAATAATTTTTTTTATAATAACTTCCATGAGAAGGATTTGGATATTTTTGGGCCCACCATTCGTACACAAAAAACTACCTTATGAAAGCTAACACACATTAGCTTTTACTCATCGTGCCATGTTGTTAAAAAGAAAGCTAACTTTAGTTAGATCTTCATAATGGTGTAGTGAGCTAACACACATAAGCTTTTATTCATAGTGCCATGTTAGAAGGAAATCTAAATCCAGCTAGATTTCATTCATGGTGTAATGTATTTGATGACAATGTGGTAGTGTTAGATGAAAATATACCTTATGAAACCTAACACACATTAGCTTTTACTCATAGTGCAATGTTTTAAGAATAAAAGCTAACTCCAACTAGATTTCCATCATGGTGCATTGTGATTGATGACAATGTGGTTGTGCTAGATGGAACAATACACTATGAAAGCTTACACACATTATATTTCATTCAATGTGCAATGATTTAAGGATCAAATATAACTTCAGCTAGATTTCCAACACGGTACAATGTGATTGATGACAATGTGGTTGTGTTACATGGAAAACTACCTTATGAAAGCTAACACATATTAGCTTTCACTCATTGTGCCATGTTGTTAAAAGGAAAGTTAACTCCAGCTAGATTTTCATCATGGTGTAATGAGCTAACACACATAATCTTTCCCTTATAGTGTCATGTTGTTAGAAGTAAAGCTAACTCTAGCTATATTTGCATCATGGTGTAATGTATTTGATGACAATGTCATTGTGTTATATGGAAAACTACCTTATGAAGGATAAGAGACATTAGCTTTACTCATTATGCAATGTTTTAAGAATGAAAGCTAACTCTAGATAACTTTTTATCATAGTGCATTGTGATTGATGACAATGTGGTCATACTATATGGAAAAATACACTATGAAAGCTTACACACATTATATTTCACTCACCATGCAATGATTTAAGGATGAAATCTAACTCCAGCTAGATTTCAAACACGGTGCAATGTGCTTGATGATAATGTGGTTGTGTTACATGGAAAATCACCTTATGAAAGTTAACATATGTTAGGTTTCACTCATAATGCCATGTTGTTAGAATGAAATCTAACTCCAGCTAGATTTCCATCATGGTGTAATGAGCTAACATACATAAGCTTTCCCTTATAGTGTCATGTTATTAGAAGGAAAGATAACTCCATCTAGATTTTCATCATGGTGAAATGTATTTGAGAACAATGTGGTTGTGTTAGATGGAAAATTACCTTATCAAAGCTAACATCCATTAGCTTTATTGGCTATGCAATGTTTTAAAAATGAAAGCCACCTCTAGCTATATTTCCATCATGGCGCATCGTGATTGATGGAAATATGGTTGTGCAGATGAAAAAATACATTATGAAAGCTAACACACATTAGATTTAACTCACCATGCAATGATTTAATGAAAAAATATAACTCCAGCTAGATTTCCATCACGATGCAATGTGATCGATGACAATGTGGTTGTGTTAGATGGAAAACTACCTTATGAAAGCTAACACATATAGGATATTACTCATTGTTCAATGTTGTTTGAAGGAAAGCTAACTCCAGGTAGATTTCCATCATGGTGTAATGTATTTGATGACAATGTGGTTGTGTTAGATGTAAAACTACCTTACAAAATATAACACACATTAGCTATTAGTCATCGTGCAACATATTAAGAAGGAAATCTAACTCTATCTAGATTTCCAACATGGTGCATTTTGATTGATGACATGGTAGTTGTTCTAAATGGAAAAATACATTATGAAATCTAACACACATTATATTTCACTCACTGTGCAACCATTTAAGTTTGAAATCTAACT
This sequence comes from Pseudotsuga menziesii, assembly GCA_001517045.1. Classification (NCBI taxonomy): domain Eukaryota; kingdom Viridiplantae; phylum Streptophyta; class Pinopsida; order Pinales; family Pinaceae; genus Pseudotsuga; species Pseudotsuga menziesii. The sequence continues at coordinate 123,944 of LPNX010165383.1, forward strand.
CCAACTATATTTTCCTCACGATGCAATTTGACAATGTGGTTGTGTTAGATAGAAAACTACATGATGAAAGCTAGCATGCATTAGCTTTCACTCATCATGCCATGTTGTTAAAAAGAAATATAACTCCGGCTAGATTTTCGTAATGGCTTAATGAGATAACACACATAAGATTTCATTCATAGTACAATGTTATAAGGAAATCTAATTCTAGGTAGATTTCCATCATGGGGTACTTTATTTGATGATGATGTGGCAGTGTTAGATGGAAAACTACCTTATGAAATCTCACAAATATTATCTTTTACTCACCATTCAATGTTTTAAGAACAAAATATAACTTCAGCTATATTTCTATCATGGTGCATTGTCATTGATGACAATGTTGTTGTGCTATATGGAAAACTACACTATGAAATCTTACACACATTAGATTTCACTCACAGTGCAACAATTTAAGGATGAAATCTAACTTCAACTATATTTCCAACACAGCGCAATGTGATTGATGACAATGTGGTTGTGTTACATGGAAAACTACCTTATGAAAGCTAATACACATTATCTTTCACTCATCGTGCCATGATGTTAAAAGGAAAGATAAATCCATCTATATTTTCATCATGGTGTGATGAGCTAACAAAGATAATGTTTTCCATATAGTGCCATATTGTTAGAAGGAAAACTAACTCCAGTTAGATTTCAATCATGGTGTAATGTGTTTGATGACAATTTGGTTGTGTTAGATGAAAAACAAACCTTATGAGGGCTAAAAAACATAGCTTCACTTACTGGAAAATGTATTAAGAAAGAAAGAAAACTATAGCTAGATTTCCATCATGGTGCATTGTGTTTGATGACAATGTGGTTGTGCTAGATGCAAAAATACACTATGAATTATTACACACATTATATTTCACTCACTGTGCCACGATTTAAGGATGAAAGCTAAATCTAGCTTGATTTCCAACACAGTGCAATGTGCTTGTTGGAATATATTAAACCCACTCATAAATTAGGATAAAATAATTAATCATTATTTGATTAATTATTCACCCACTAGCTTAATTAGTTGGCATCCACTGGCACATTAAAGTCAATGCATGCCATCTATATCCTAGGAATTATTTATTTCTAATTCTGGTTTGATCTTTACCACCTTTTGACCATCTAGAATTAGTATATATCACTTTACAGTAGATTCTTCTCTATTCTTCTTTTTCTGCTTTTCTGTGGATAAGGTAAAGCTAGTCAAACTAGGAAACTAGTTGCTTTTGTTTCCAACCCATCCTTCATGACTTTTCTTCCATTTTCTAGGATTAGTATGTTTTTTCCATCTCTTTGACAACTCACTCATGCATTTTCCAATTCGTGAGGTCCTTGATAGATTTCGGAAGTGCTTTAGCCACCTATGGGGGTTTGATATATTTTGGTAATTCAAACTTTTTTATATTTATGAGTTCTTTCCATACATCTTGATTTTACTATCAGGGGTGTACTATTTATGTACACTGTTATTAATAATTATTCAATGGAAGGGTACACACCAATATTCATCTCTTCATTCATGTGATTCAGTCTCTTTTTTCTCTCTATTTTTCCTGTGTATATTTGTGAGAATTCTTAGTAGCAAGATCTATTCCCTTTGCTTCTTCTTAGATCATTTCTCATAGCATTGATCTATTATTTCTACATGGTATCAGGTCTACAGGGAGCACAACCTTTCCATCTTCTAAATGGTATCAGAGCTATAGGGAGCACAACCTTGCCATCTCCTAGATGGTATTAGAGAAAGAAGGTTGATCAAGTTCTATAGAGTTGAGGAGGGAATCTAGTCTCCTATCCCTCTCTGAAGAAGAGCTTCTCTAGCTTACAAGATTTTCTCATAGCTTGTTTTGTAGGTTGCAGAGAGGTTCTTCTTGAGCACATTAATTAAGAAATATGGATTATCCTTCATCAATAATTCTTACTCCCTTCAACTATCAAGAATGGAAATCCAAAATCTCCATTCTATTGCTCAGTATAGGATTGTACAAAGTTACTCTAGATTTGGAGAATGAGCCTAATGCTATGATTGAGAAAGCTAAGTGGCACAATAGGTTGGATGAATCCTATGGATTGCTTTGTATCTCTATTTCTATTGATCTACTCTTTCACCTAGATGGTCTGACCACTCCAAACCAAGTATGGAATCAACTGGAGTCTCTCTTTAGAGTTCAAGATGAGATAAGAGCGCATCAATTCAAGATTGAGTTATTCTCATTGAGTCCAAGCTATTTCAATTCTCTTAAGGATTTCTTCACCAAGTTCAAGTCATTTTTTCTAATGCTCAAGCAATGTGGGATTGAGAAATAATATGATCAATTAATCCTTTCCATTCTTTCAAAATTGGGTCCTGATTACTAAGTTTTTGTCTCTACTTTTCATGCTACTAGGCTTGTTGTTGCTAAGTGGAAAATGCCTTCTTTAAATTCTTTTTTTGATTCACTAACAAAGGAGAAAGATAAATTGATCCATATGGGTGTTATTAATTTTCCCAAGAGAAAGGATCCGAATTAGAGGAAATTTCAATTCAAAATGGGCCTTTTAACTTTAACTCAAATTGCATTTCATCATGTGTTAGCCAATGAAATTGCTTTAAATTTGAAATACCATATAGGTATTAAACACTTTTTTAATATAAATTTGGGGATATGTATCACAAAAAACAGTATTTTTTACTCAAATTTCAATCGGGAGAGCTCATTGGATGCGGAACTAAATTCCGGATCCAATAAGGTCTCCTGATTGAAATTTGATTAAAAACACGGGGGTCAAAAATACAAACAAAAAAGTATTTTTTTTTCTTCCTCCAAAATTAATAAATATTATTTTATTATTTTAACTATTATTTTATTATTTTGTTTAGGAGGCCCATTTTAGGTTGAAATTTCCTCTAATGATGCTCTCTTGGTTCAAGGAAAAAAGAATGTCAAATCCACAGAAAAGAAAATTGTGAAGAAGCCAAAGTTAGATGAAGATTCTTATGAAGATTTAATGAAGAAAGTTAAGAAGAAAGGGAGCACATCCAAGTGTTATTATTGCAGAAAGGGTTTTCATTCAAATAAAAAGTATTTCAAGAATAATATGGACATCATGTCTCAGCTTCTTGAGATGCACAAGATCGAATTTCCAGAACAACTAGAAAAGCTTGCTAATTTGTCAAAACAATGTCAAACTGTGCAATTCCAAGGTGATATAACTTATGATTTAAGTGCCATAGTTCTATCGCTTTATCATGTATCTGATATATATTCAGTCTTTAATATATCAGAATCATAAATATTAGATCCTTTCTTTGATGATCCTCCTCTCAGTCTACTAGATTCATCTCCCAAAAATTGTGATTTTTCACTTGATATTGACCTTTCTTTGAGAAGCTATTCCTCAAAAGATTGTATATATGATTTAGAAGATTGTTTCCAGGATGATATCCATGTCATGAAATATAAAATACCACCATACATACCATCTACCATACCTATGAATAATCCTAAGACTATACAAATCCCAAGTTCGCTAGTTAATTCCTCATTGGTCTCTTATGCAGTGATATTTATCTTACATGGTTTGAAGTATTTCCTATCTTTCAGTGGATAGTTAAAACTATCCTTAGTCATATTTAGACTGATATTAAACATGTTTGGATATGTTCTAAACACTTATGGTTCATATCTTATGCCCATCCATCATTCATATTTTTACACCTATCAGTTTTTCCCAGTTGCTCATAATTTTCCTAGTCTAGCCCTATATCCTCATGGAGCCACTGAACCCTTTGTCTTTGCTTTTCCATATGCTATTATTTATGATATATAACATTTTTATTAGCCTCATATCAGATCTGGAAATGTTCTACATCATATTGGAAGATTGACATGTGATTCACATCACAATTTTGCAGCTATTCAGCGAATTGGGTGTGAAATAAATTGTCTTAATTTTTGTACTCTTTGGGAAGGAGTATGCACAAATATCTTTTTCATTTCAGAATATGTTTTCATATCATAGTTTGATAGCAGAAAAAATCATTCAGATAATTCTCCTACTTCATCAGATGATGATATACAAGGAGTCTCACCTCTTCCTTCTTACAGGTTCTACATTCCAGCGCATGATGATGGAGTTCCTGATTTCTTCAACAAGTATTCCATCCAGAAGTAGTTCACTCAGATCATTCAAGTGAAGATAAGGATATGTTGAAGACATGTTAATTTCAAAATTTTGTGCCTTGTCATTTCTTGAGGGAGGATTGTCCCCATGTGGTTTTGCCTCTTTCCTCACTTTTCTGGACATAATAATTGTTAAAGTGTGACCATAGCCTTGTTGCTAGGCCCTACATGCATCTATATTTTTTTTCATACCATCATAAAGTCATACTTATAGGGGGGTGTTGGAATATATTAAACCCACTCATAACTTAGGATAAAATAATTAATCATTATTTGATTAATTCTTCACCCACTAGCTTAATTAGTTGGCATCCACTTGCACCTTAAATTCAATACATGCCATCTATATCCTAGGAATGATTTATTTCTAATTCTAGGTTGATATTGACCACCTTTTGACCATCCAGAATTAGTATACAACACTTTACAACAGATTTTTCTTTATTCTGCTTTTTCTGCTTTTCTGTGGTTAAGGTAAATCTAGTCAAACTAGGAAACTGGGTGCTTTTGTTGCCAACCCATCCTTCATGAGTTTTCCTACATTTTATAGGATTATCATGTTTTTTACATATCTTTGAGAAATCACTCATTCTTTTTCTAGTTCGTGAGGTCCTTGATAGATTTGGGAAGTTCTTTAGCCACCTATGGGGGTTTTCTATATTTTGGTAAGTCAGCCTTTTTGAGCTTTATGATTTGTATCCATAAAACTCGATTTTCCTATGAGGGATGTACTATTTATGTACATAATTATTTACCATTATTCAATGGAAGTATACACATCAATATTCATCTCTTCATTCATGTGATTCAGTCTCTTTTTTCTCTCTATTTTTCTTGTGTATGCTTGTGAGAATTCTTGGAAGAAAAATATATTTTTTGTTCTTCTTCTTAGCATTATTTATCATAGCATTGATCCATTTTTTCTATAGTGCTTGATGACAATGTGGTTGTGTTACATGGAAAACCACCTTATGAAAGCTGACACACATTAGATTTCACTCATCGTGCCATGTTGTTATAAAAAAAGCTAACTCCAGTTAGAATTCCATCATGATATAATTATGAGATAACACACATAAAATTTCTCTTATAGTTTCATGTTGTTAGAAGGAAAGATAACTGCAACTATATTTCCATCATGGCGTAATGTATTTTATAACAATTTGGTTGTGTTAGATGGAAAAATACCTTATGAAAGATAATGGACATGAGATTTATTCATCATGCAATGTTTTAAGAACAAAAGCTAGAGTCTAGCTAGATTTCCATGTGGTGCATTGTGATTGATGACAATGTGGTTGTTCTAAATGGAAAACTACATTATGAAAGCTAACATACATTAGATATCACTCACTATGCAATGATTTAAGGACGAAAGCTAACTCCAACTAGATTTCCATCATGTTGAGATGTGAGTGATGATGATGTGGTTTTGTTAGATGGAAAACTACTTCAAGAAGATTTTCCAAATTATTTTAAAATTGTGAAATGTGATATTTTTTTATAACTCTAAAAATTACACTTCTTCTTCTCTTGACTCTTAACAAAGGTATCTTAGTGTAACAGGGAGAAGTAAAACAAGTTCATGTTCTCTAAAATTATAACATCAGAGATTTCTTCCAACATCTTGTCATGCATCGTACAATGATTTGAAGCTGAGAGCTAGTCCAACTATATCTCCATCATGGTACAACATGATTGATGACAATGTTGTTTTGGTAGATGAAAAACTACCTTATGAAATCTAACACACATTATCATTCACTCATTGTGCCATATTGTTAAAAAAAAACTAACTATGGCTAGATTTCCACCATGGTGTAATGAGCTAACACACATAATATTTCAATCATATATCATATTGTTAGAAAGAAAACTAACTCTCGTTAGATTTCCATCATGGTTTAATGTATTAAATGACAATGTGGCTGTGTTAGATGGAAAACTACCTTATGAAAGTTATCACACATTATATTTTACTAACTATGCAATGTTTTAAGAACACAAACTAACTCCAGCTAAATTTTCATCATGGTGCATTATGATTGATGACAATGTGGTTGTGTTAGATGGAAAAATACACTATGAAAGCCTACACAAATTATATTTCACTCACTGTAAAATGATTTAAGGATGAAATCTAAATTCAGCTATATTTCCAACATGACACAATGTGATTGATGACAATGTGGTTATCTTCATGAAAGACTACCTTATGAAAGCTAACACACATTCACTTTCACTCATCGTGCTATGTTGTTAAAAGGTAATCTGACTCCAGATAGATTTCCATCATGCTATAATGAGCTAACATGCATAATCTTTTCCTTATAGTCCCATGTTGTTTGAAGGAAAGCTATCTTCAACTATATTTCCATCAACGTGTAATGTATTTGATGACATTGTGGTTGTGTTAGATGAAAAGCTACCTTATGAAGGTTAATAGACATTAGCTTTACTCACCATGCAATGATTTAATAACGAAAGATAACTCTAGATATATTTTCATCATGGTGCATTGTAATTAATGAAAATATGGTTGTACTAGATGGAAAAATACAGTATGAAAGCTTACACACATTAGATGTCACTCACTGTGCAATGATTTAGGGATGAAAGCTAACTCGATCTATATTTCCAACACGATGCAATGTTCTTGATGAAAATGTGGTTTTTTTACATGGAAAACTACCTTATGAAAGCTAACACATATTAACTTTCACTCGTCATGGCATGTTGTTAAAAGAAAACCTAACTCTAGGTATATTTCCTTCATGGTGTAATGAGCTAACACACATAATATTTCTTTTATATTTCCATGTTGTTAGAAGAAAATACATCTAGGTATATTTCCATCATGGTTTAATGTATTTGATATCAATGTGCCTGTGTTAGATGGAAAACTATCTTATGAAAGCTAACATACATTAGCTTTATTGACCGTGCATTGTTTTAAGCATGAACACTCACTCTAGCTATATTTTCATCATGGTGCATTGTGATTGATGACAATGTGGTTGTGCTAGATGTAAAACTACATTATGAAATCTAACACACATTATATTCACTTATTGTGCAATGATTTAAGGATGAAATCTAACTCCAGCTAGATTTTCGTCATGGAGCAATGTGATCGATGACGATGTGGCTGTGTTAGATGAAAACCTACCTTATGAAATCCAACCCACATTACCTTTCACTCATCGTTCCATGTTGTTATAAAAAAAGATAACTCCAACTAGATTTGCATCATGGTTTATTTGATAACAATGTAGTTGTGTTAGATGGATTCAAACTACCTTACGAAAGCTAACACACATTATCTATTACTCACCATGCAATGTTTTAAGAACAAAAGACAACTCTAGATAGATTTCCAACATAGTTCTTTTTTATTAATGGCAATGTGGTTATGCTAAATTGAAAACAATATTATGAAATCTAAAACACATTAGATTTCACTCATCGTGCAATGATTTAAGGTCGAAAGCTAAATCCAAGTAGATTTCTATCATGGTGCAATGTGACAATGTGGTTGTGTTAGATAAACAACTAATTCCAACTAGATTTTCATCATGCTGTAATGAGTTAACACGCATGATCTTTCAATCATCGTGTCATTTTCTTAGGAGAAAATTTAACTCCAACTAGATTTCCATCATCGTGTAATGTATTAGATGATAATGTGGTTGTGTTAGATGGAAAACTATCTTATGAAATCCAACTCCAACTAGATTTCTATTATGGTGCATTGTGATCGATGACAACATGGTTATATTAGATGGAATCTACATTATGAAAGCTAACACATTATATTTCACTCTTCGTGCAATGATTTAAGGACTAAAGCTAAATTTAGCTATATTTTTGTTATGGTGTTATGTACTTGATAACAATGTGACTCTTTTAGATAGAAAACTACCTAATGAATTCTAGCACACATTAAATTTCACTCATCATGCAATGTTTTAAAAACAAAATCTAACTCCATCTAGATTTCCATCTTGGCGCAATTAGCTAACATACATTATCTTTCACTCACCGTACAATGCTTTAAGAACGAAAACTAACACGTTGTTAAAAGGAAAGTTAATTATAGCTAGATTTCCATCATCATGTTATGTATTTGATAACAACGTTGTTGTTTCTAGATAGAAATATACCTTATGAAAACTAACACACAGTAACTTTCACTCAACGTGCAATGTTTTAAGAAAAAAAATTAGCTCCAACTAGCTTTCCATCATGGTGCAATGAACTAACACACATTAGCTTCCACTCATCATGCCATGTTCTTATAAGGAAAGTTAACTCCAACTAGATTTCCATCATGGTTTAATGTATTTTAGGACAATGTCACTGTGTTAGATGAAAAACTAACTTATGACAGCTAACACACATTAGCTTTTACTCACCGTGCAATGTCTTAAGAACAAAAGCTAACTCCAACTAGATTTCCATTATGGTTAATTATGATTGATGACAATTTGGTTGTGCTAGATGGAAAAATACATTATAAAATCCAACACACATTAGATTTCACTCACTGTATAACAATTTAAGGATGAAATATAACTCCAACTAGATATCCATTGCGATACAATGTGATTGATGACAATGTGGTTGTGGTAGATGAAAAACTACCTTATGAAAGCTAACACACATTAGATTTGTCTCATCAGCCCATGTTGTTAAAACTAAATCTAAATCCAGCTAGATTTTCATCATGGTGTGATATATTTAATGATAATGGGGTCTTTTTAGATAGAAAGCTATCTTATGACAACTAACACAAATTAGCTTTCACTCACCATTAAATATTTTAGGAACGAAAGCCAACTCCAGCTAGATTTTGAATCATGGTGCAATGCTATTGATGGCAATGTGGTTGTGTTATATTTAAAACAACATTATCAAAAATAACACACATTAACTTTCACTCACGGTGCAATGTTTTAATAAAAAAATCTAAATGTAACTAAATTTATATCATGGTGCAATGTGATTGATGACAATGTGGTTGTGTCAGATGAAAAACTACCTTATGAAAAGTAACACGCTTTAGATTTCACTAAATGTGTAATGTTTTAAGAATGAAAACTAACCCTACCTAGATTTCCATCATGCTATAATGTGATTCATGACAATGTAGTTGTGTTAGATGGAAAACTTGTGAAAGCTATCACATGTTAGGTTTCACTCACCATGCCATGTTGTTAGAAGGAAGCTAAATCAACTAGATTTCCATGATGATATATTCATTTGATGACAATGTGGTTGTGGTAGATGGAAAAATACGTTATGAAAGGTAGATTTCCACATGTTACAGTTGATTTTACCACCTTATATTATGGGTCGCATGCACTCAACCGCATAGAACATCATTGGTCATGAGGCCTAGTGGAGTGAATCCAACCCTGCAATCCTACCTAGTGCCAAAAGTATGGCTTTCAGCCCCAGAATGTAAATAGATTTTGTAGGGATTTGACTCCCAACCTTTTCCATATCTGGAAAGAAATACATAGCTATGTACTCGTCTATGGTAAACCCGCCTCCTGGCCCACAACATCAGAGGTTCACCATCTCCCCCCATCGGGACAAACCTGTGATGACATATATGTCCTCAACTTCAATTCTTAGTGACACCCCATCTATCTAAAATGTTTCAAACTCTGGATCCCAATAGTCTACCAGTAGTTGGAGTAGTCTTGGTTTATCCCTCATGGTTCCAAGACACTAAAACTTGTACAATCCACATGCCTATAATGCTTTTTTACCCATGAGATCACATTTCAGAACTTCCTCAACATCACCATGCTCTCTTTCTCTCCACTCTAGCACCATCCTGCACAAAAACTAATTTTTTGATCAGTATTTACCCTTTAAAACCTTGTTCATGGACCTGTAGGCAACTGTTTTCAAAACAGCCACTTATGTACATGGATTTCAATGCATTTTTCACATATGTTGAGCCCTATACGTAGAAAAAGGCCTGATTTTCATGTGGGATGAAACACATAAGTTTGGATGGCTCAAAAAATTAAATAGACCATGAAATTTTAAAAAAATTGCATCAAAATGAAAGAGAAGAGCATGAGAATCTACCTGGATCAAACAGGGAGGGATTCCACTGGACGATGCTCCTAGAATTCACTTTTGAAGTTTTGAGCTCAAATGCACTACGTTGGGTAAAAAATTCAAATGGTACGAAATTTTTTTAAAATTTTCACTATTTATAGAAAAAAATTTAAATTTTTACCCACTTTCTATAGTTTTGGACCGTTTGAACTAATTTGATGTTGTAGGAATCCATTTTGAGTATTGTTTGACCGTGGCTTTGACCCATTCATGCCTAGCATATAGGTTAGGTTTCACATCCATTTTCACTTTGCATAATCTTATGACTGTTTCATCTTAATCTTAGGTATGAACCCATTCCATCTTGTCACAGAACATTCTTGCTGCTTTTACAAGTGACCTATTGTGAATGGTAGAGATTTACCATACATGGGTACCCTAGTTAGATCGTGTTTTGCATTTGGTTCCCATGCCAACATTTCTCCTTTAGGGTGTGGGAGTCCTTTGTATAATACTTCCATGACTTTGAGAAAGAGCTTCATACTCCTCTTGACCTATATGTTGGCCTTTCCCCCAAGAATCCCTTGTATACGTCAAGTTGTAATTTCATTATCATGATTTTTTCTTGCCTTATTGAGCCTTACGTCGACTTTCTTGACTTTTATTATCAGCTTATCCCAAGCTTGTCTCATGTCTACCCAAGCGAAACCTTTTTTATATATCCTTTGCAGCTTGATTCCCCATTTTTTACTGAGAGGGGACTATCCCCCGAGTGTCATTATCCTGCACATGTTTCCTTCCATTGAGCATAGGTATGTTCTGTTTCCTGGAACTAGTTTGTTTGCCCCTCGACACTTGTCTCCTCCTAGATTTGTAACTATAAAGCACTTTTATTCTTTTTCAATCTTTTCAAAATATCTCAAAAAGTCCAAAAAAAATTAAAAAACCAAAAAGCCGGATAGGAAAATATGTTATCTTTGGTAGGATTCAAGTCGTGTCACCTTCAAACAAAGTACTGTATATCACATCCATTGGTTGGGTTAATATTTTGACTTTAGGAGCTGTACTCATTTCTCTGATTTTATCTCCATTGACTCCTTAAGCTTCCAGTCCCTATGGAGCCTCTGTTGATGCCTCATGTGTCGCAGACATGTCTCAGTTTTGTATATCAAGTCTATGTTGCTTAAATTCAGTCACCATTCACCTTTATGCTCTTGTTCGAAGGAAGTTGAAGCCTAAGTCGGCCATTCCTCAGTTTTCTTGACTTTGCATGTCATCCATTCTCGGTACTATTACGGGTTCATGCACATCTTGTCCTTCCACATTATACAACATTGTTGAGTACCTCATGCTGGTTGATGGGAGATTCCTTAATTCCCTCCTCCCAGCGGATTCCATCCCATCGACTTCAGATCATTTATTCTGGGATAGGGGTCTAGAGTCATTTGAGTGCCTTGAGACTTACAGTCATCAGAGGTAGGTTCTCTCACCATTGACAGTTTTGGGAATACATCAATGTCTTATGATTGATGGATTCTTTCAAGTGTTCAACCTCAACACATCTATTCGCACTTTTTAGATTGCACTCTAGTACCTTGGTTCCCATTTTCATTATCAGTGGTTGATCTCGCGTATGTTAACAGTATACATAAATGACTGGTAATCATAAGATGTACTACTATGTTAAATCTTGACACTTCTATTCACATAGTAGGACATGCACTCGTAGCGATGTGTGTATAAGACTTTCCATATTGGTGGAATTCCACATATGCTACCTCCTTGATTGTGCCAGTGTTCATGAGATTTCAGCTCTCATGACTTCATTCTAGTATATTCCAGATATCTTCAGCCATTGTGGAGATTTTGGTCCATTGTAAATCTTTAGCTTTCATGGATATATTGATCATTTGTATATCTTCATCACGGAGATTCTGATCTATTATATATTATACATGGGGATGACCACACATGTCATATTTTGTAGCATGCCTATTCATGGCCATTGTACTCTTATGTATCAGGGACTGCTATATGTATTTGTAGTCATATGCAGAGATTGATTATTGTACTATATTTATGGATGGCTAGTTCTTCCACTTAGTTATTTATCACTCCACTTATGGGATGGATTTATAATGTATTTTGGCCATCATGTTACCCCTTTGACCTCACACATTAGGGAGCATCTGTTACAGCTGATTTTACCACACATGGTTGATCACACTTTTATGGCCTTCCCTGTCCCTTTGCAAACTCTTTAGACCCCATGGACCAATATTGTACCTTTGATGTTCCCAATATCATCCCTAAAAACACCTATTATTTGTTGTACGTGACTTTTAATCCCTTTCTCGCGTATATACATAGATATTACCCTTAAACCCATGTACATTGGGATGTGTGCAAAAATCCAAATATTTTTGGAGTTTTCCTTGATGTGGATCTAAATCACTTGTCTCTTGGCATTCCATATGCCTTGAGATCGCTTGGATTTGACCTTCCATTACCCCATTGAAGCACTATATAAGGAACCCCTTGGATACATTTAAGAGGAGGAATTGAAGAGCAAGAGAACTATAGTCCATTGTTGCCATAGATTTCTTGTACTTGAGTCTACATCCCTTTTTCCCTTGGAGCACTTTGTGTTCTTCCCAATATTTCTTTTTCTGTTGAGATTGCTATCGAGAGATGGAGGATTGAGGTGGTGGAGGCCCAAGTGGAGGACTCAGTTTCTCTGGTTCCTAGACGTACCGACAGAGGTTGTCACTTGTGTAATATCTAATTTTATTAATAGAAATATATTTTCCTATCCAATGATGTGCATTTAAATGAATATTGAATCCATGAATGTGTTTAATTTCTTATACATTATTGATTATATCTGCTAGAGTATTTCTAACATCATATTATATAGCATGCTTGTCTTGTTTGTTGTTTTTGAGAGCATATTGCTAACACATGTGGGATTGGAAAAATTGTTAGAATAATAAACCCATAGTTAGCTACCTTAGACATTAATTAACCCATTTTTGTCTTATTTGCCTAGTTTCCATATTCCACTCTATGCAAGTTGTCCTCCACATATCCTAGATGGTCAAACTTGCTAAAAATGAGTCATGGCAGACTAGTGAAACCTCTCGGAATCAATTCTACTTTATTCTTGAACCTCCCTAGCGCATATCTATTTTTTCTGCTTTGTTGTTGCTTTTACTAAGTTTTAAGGCAATTGAGAAAGTATGACTAGGTGAAGTTGACTTGTTTTTTACCCTCATCATCCTCGTCTCTTTTCTCATAATAAAAGCATGAATGATTTGTCCTTCCATCACCTATAGCTTTCCTAAATGATTTTTCCAATTCGTGAGCTCTTAGGTAGATTTGGAAATTGCTTTATGCACCTATGGGGGATTTAACTAGATTTAGTAAGCCTGCTTTTGAATAATTCTAATGGCATCCCAATGCATTCGAATATATCATGTAATTATTTATTATGGTAGCCTATGACTTCACAAGGTTTCCTATTGTACACTTATTCAATACATATTAGTGTTCTGCTCCATATTCAGTCTCCTTTGTGTGTAATTTGCATGTGTAATCGGTAATTTTTGTGAGTGCAATTGTTCTAAAACCTGGGTTCAATTTCCACATGGTATCAAATCCTTTGTATATCAATTTCTCTCCTTTGCATATTTTTATTGCAGGTTCGACATCATTGACTGGGAGCATTTTGCTGACTGAAGGGACAATTTCTGAGCTATGGATCAATCCCAGAAGATCATCTTGACTCCATTTAATTTCTTTGAATGGAAAGTAAATATGGAGACATTGTTGAGAGTGAAAGGCCTCTAAAGAGTGACTATGGCAACATAAGTAGAGCCCAATGCAGCTGCAGAGAAAATTAAATGGCACAACATGAGTGATGAGGCCTATGGTCTCATGTGTCTGAGCATATCCAAAGACCTCCTTTTCCATCTTGATGGATTGACATCACCAAATGAAGTATGGGAGAAGCTTGTTGAGATTTTTGGTAAAATATATGAGATAATAGGACATCAAATCGAGAATGAATTGATCTCCTTGAGTCCCAGCAGCTTCAAATCCCTACAACTCTACTTTTCCAAGTTTAAAGCCCTTGTTTTGCAGCTAAAACAGTGTGGAATTAAAAAGAAGGAGGAGCAACTGGTTTTGGCCATACTCTCAAAGCTTGGCCCTAACTATTCAATGTTTTTTTCAACCTTCCATTCCACCAAGTTGACAGCTCGAGTTTGGAAGATGCCTAAACTTGCAGAGTTCATGGAATCTCTCACACAAGAACAAGATAAAATGGTGATGATGGGCACCATCAAACCTTCCAAAAGCCAAGTTATGGTTACTAGAGATTTGAGGGTGGATTCAAAAGGAAATAAGAAAGCTAAGAATCCACCTGAGCAAAAGAGAGATAAGAACAAGTCTCCAGAGGAGCCCAAAGGTTCCAAGAAGAACTCCCAGAAGAACAAGAACAAAGGAGAAATGAGTAAGTGAATGTACTGAGTAAGAGAAGTCATCCTAAAAGATCCTACATGAAAAATAAAATTGACATGCTGACCCAAATCCTAGAGAAGAATTGCATCTCCCTTCTTGATAGCTCAAAGAAGAGGGAAGGAGGATCGAATGCAGAAGACATAGAGAGAGTTCATGCATTGGTTCCTGGCACATCAAGCTCACCTAGTTTCATCATTGATTCTGGATCTTTAAGACATATTCAACCAAGGAGAAATTCACCTTAGTTGACATGTTGAAAGGTCCACCAATAGTACTGGGAGATGTCTCTCTCATTGAAAGTTTGGGCAAAGGGAGGATTGATCTTGACCATGGTAAGCTCAGAAATGTATTGTATGTTCCAGGTCTTGCCTCTTACCTCTTGTTAGTGTATCAAATGACCCACACAGGGTCTCCAAAGAAGTTCATATTCTCCCTTGATGAAGTTTATATCACAGAGATCTCAAGTGGTAAAGTCATTGCAAAAGGAGTTGCAAATCACACTTCAAAGGTATACATGTTCTCACATTTCCTACCCTACTCAAACCCCTCTACTCTTATGATTCATGCTAATGAGGCAAGTAATATTTGGCATGAAATATTTGGCCATCTTAAGTATAAGTATTTTTGTGGTCTTAGTGAAAAAAAAAATGGTCATAGGGTTACCAAAGATTAAGTTTTCCAAAGGAGTCTGTCAAGGTTGCATCTTAGGAAAACACCCAGAGCATAAATGTGAGAAAGTTAGTCATGAGAGAACCTCTGCACCTCTTGATTTGATCCAAAACGATGTTGCTGTCCCATTCCTCATATGTGAATGAGTCAAGCCAAATATGCATTGACATTCATAGATGACTTTTCCAGGTACTGCCGGATTTGCTTTCTGAAGCATAAGTATGAAGTTTTTAGCCTCTTCAAAGTCTTTAAGGCTTTGGTTGAAAATCAGTCTGGGAGGAAACTTAAGGTCCTCAGATATGAAAATGGTGGTGAGTATTTCAAGTCTGAGTTCATTCAATATTGTACAGATGCAGCATTCTATCCCTTACACACCACAGCAAAATGGTGTTGCTGAGAAAAAGAACAGATCACTGAAAGAGATGGCAACCTGCATGATGGAGGCTAAGAATTTACCACCAAAGTTTTAGGCCGAAGCTATAAATTTTGAATCCTATATCCAGAATAGGGTGCCTCATAAATAGCTTTATGGTATGACTCCTTTCAAAGCATGGAGTGGGCACAAGACAGATGTGACCCATTTTAGGATTTTTGGGTCAAGGGCTTGGGCTAGAATTCCAACAGAAAAGAGGAAGGCTTTGCAACCCCAAAGCCAAGAGTGTCTATCTTTTTTTTACTCCAAAGATTCAAAAGGGTACAAGCTGATCAATTAAGCACAAACAAAGCCTTAATTGAAAGGAGTGTTCAGTTCCAAGAAGATCCTTTAGCAGCAGTTGAGTTTGAAGAGTCTTCTTCACTACTAGAACCACTGAATGTAAGTGAAGAGATAAATGAGTTTTTTTATTCTGATATGTCTGATAATGATGATTTAATTGCAGATCCTAAAAGTATTACAAGACAAAAATTGGCAGCAAATACCATTCATGCAGCTAAGGAACTAGCTGGAAATCCTAGTGATTCTAGGAGGACTAGATCTTAGTTTGAGAGTACCTTGCGTATGAAAGAACCTTTGTTTGCAGAGAAAGGCTATCTGATGGTTGAATCAAACCCATGAACATATGAAGATGCATCACATGATCCAAGATGGAAAACATCCATGAAATAATAATTCATCTCACTCCAGTAGAACAACACTTGGGAGCTGGTTGATCTTCCCCCAGGGAGGAAGCTAGTTCAATGTAAGTGGGTTTTCAAAACTAAGTTTGCTACTGATGGTTCACCTTAGAAATATAAGGAAATATTGGTAGCCAAGTGATACTCACAAGTACATGGTATAGACTACAATGAGACCTTTGCACCAATGGAAAAGATGGACTCCATCAATCTAGCCTTAACCATTGCATCTTCGAAGAAGTGGGAGGTACAGAAGTAGAGTATAGAGGAGTTGTAAATGCAGCAACTCAATGTTTATGGTTGCAGGGGTTACAAGGGTTACTTGGTGAGTGTGGCGTTGAATAAGAATACTCAAATAATATATATTGTGATAATCAGATTACCATTCAAATATGCAATGATCCAATTCACAGACAGAGAACCAAACACATTGAGATCCATGTGCACTACATCAGACAGCTTGTGCATGATGGCACCATTCACGTACTCTTCTGTTCATCTTCAGAACAAGTAGCAGACATATTTACCAAAGTATTTTGTGAGAAGACGATCAGCAATATCAAAACACTGTTGGGAATTGCTGATCATGCTGTGAACCATGATTGATGACAATATTTTCAAATTTTGTTTTAGTGTCCATGTTTAAGGGAGGGTTTTTCCCACTGGGTTTTTGCATCTTTCCTTGTTTAAATGGACATGCAGTATGTAAAGGGTGACTAAGCCTTGTTGCTAGGCCCTATAATTTTTTATATTTCACTCATAAGTCAAGATTAAGCGGGGGGTGTTAGAATAATCAACCAATAGTTATCTACCTTAGACATTATTTAACCCATTTTTGTCTTATTTGCCTAGTTTCCATATTCCACTCTATGCAAGTTGTCCTCCACATATCCTAGATGGTAAAAATTGCTAAAACTAAGTCATGGAGTGCTTGGGAAACCTCTTGGAATCAATTCTGCTTTATTCTTTAGCCTCCATAGCGCATATCTGCTTTTTCTGCATTATTACTACTTTTACTAAGTTTTAAGGCAATTGAGAAAGTATGACTAAGTGAAGATGAATTGTTTTTTTACCTCATCATCCTCCTCTCTTTTCTCCTAATAAGAGCATATATGGGTTGTCCTTCCATCACCTATTAGCTTTCCTAATTTATTTTTCCAATTTGTGAGCTCCTAGGCAAATTTGGAAACTACTTTATGCACCTATGGGGGATTTGACTAGATTTAGTAAGCCTTCTTTTGACTAATTTGAATGGCATCCCAATGTATTCAAATCTCTCATGTAATTATTTATTTTGGCAGCCTATGACTTCACAAGGTTGCCTATTGTACACGTATTCAATACATATTAGTGTTCTGCTCCATATTCAGTCTCCTTTGTGTGTAATTTGCATGTGTAATTGGCAATTTTTGTGAGTGTAATTGTTCTAACACNAATATCAATGGGGATCTACTTCAACCATTTGTAATAAGGTATGTTTCGATATCCTTTAGTGTCATATTCTTTATTTCTCTTGAATATTGGGAAGGTATTGATTTCTGTGGTTTCTCTGTCTGTTGTTGTACACCCTAAGCCATAGGAAGTTTCTCTCTGTAACAATAATTTTATTGTTTTAGATAGAAAGCTACCTTATGAAAACTAACAAACATTAGTTTTCACTCACTATTCAATGTTTTAGGAATGAAAGCTAACTCCAGCTATTTTTTTGCATCATGGTGCAATGCGATTGATGGCAATGTGGTTGTGTTAGATTTAAAACAACCTTATGAAAACTAACACACATTACCTTTCACTCACGGTGCAATGTTTTAAGAAAAAAATCTAACTGCAACTAAATTTATATCATGGTACAATGTGATTAATAACAATGTGGATGTGTCAGATGAAAAGCTACCTTATCAGAAGTAACACACTTTAGCTTTCACTAACCGTGCAATATTTTAAGGACGAAAACTATCTCCACCTAGATTTTCATTGTGGCACAATGTGGTTGATGACAATGTAGTTATGTTAGATGGAAAAATTCCTTATGAAATCTATCGCACATTAGGTTTCACTCACCATGCCATGTTGTTATAAGGAAGCTAAATCCACTAGATTTCCATTATGATGTAATTCATTTGATGAAATGTGGTTGTGTTAGATGGAAAAATACCTTATGAAAACTAACACAAATGATCTTTTAGTCACCATGCAATGTTTTATGAATGAAATATAACTCCGGCTAGATTTCCATCATGGTGTAATGTGATTGATGTCAATGTGGTTCTATTAAATGGAAAACTACATTATGAAAACCAAAACACGTTAACTTTCATTCATCGTGCAACATTTTAAGAATGGAAGCTAACTCTATCTATATTTCCAACACATTCATACACATACATCAATAATATAAGTGCCATGTCCAAAGTCAAATAGGAATTTGGTGGTTTTATCCGAGTTGATATTTGTCATTCTCTAATACTTATTAGATCTCTTATTGTTACCTCTTCATATATATTTTATGTAATTTATATATATATTCCCTTTTTCTAGAGCGCACAAGATGTAGGAGAAAAATGTTTCATGGCATACAAAAGGGATACCCTGTTATTTTGAATTATTGTAACTATATTTCTTTTTTGAACATACACTTCATATGGTTTAACCTTAATTATAAACTACAATTCAAATGTGTTACAAAAATTGGGAGGAGTTAGAATGGAAAATATAATTTTGACAAGAGGGGACAATGTTTACCTCCTAATTAATGGTCAAGTTATTGGAATAGGAAGGGTTGAATCTACAGAGACTACAACTCTTTATGGTGGATAAAGGATTAATGTAAGATATGTTATGGTTTTTATAATTGAGTAATTGAACCACATTTGATTATGGAAGATGTTAATGAATGGGACTTAAATCAAAATCTTGAAGCACATGTTAAGTGTTTTTTATAGTACATTGCTTGTTTTTTTTTAGGAAATTTTAAGTTTGATTCATTTGTTGTATAGGTGAAAATGTCTCTTATGAATTTTCTATTGGAGCCAAGGTAGATATTGTGCAATGTGGAGTGAAGGTGGGTGAAGGCTCCATATTCAATACAAATACTATTCATAAGGTGCCTGAAAGTATGGTAAATAAAGGATCCATAGTGGTTAACATTGAGAAGGTGTTAAAACATGATGCTCTTTTTCCACATCCAACAAGATTTGAGAGTACACTAGGGGGTGCATTGGGATGTTATGAGATTTGGCTCAATTCAGATTTGGAAGCTCATTGTCATGATCATTCAATAAATATTGGGGAGTAGCATGCACATGAATTCACGGGAATGAGCATGTGCATTGACAAAAGGATCATAGTTAATGTTCGTGAGGATGACATGGTTGAGGGTGAAATGTTAGGTGAAAAGGAATTCAGTGTTTTTGTGGAAGACATAGATAGAAATTATGAAAGATTTAGGATTGGGGATAAGTTTATACATCGTTTGGTTAGATGTCCAATAAATAAGTTGGTGGACAATGAAGGTGATATTTTAAGGGTGAATGAAAATTTCAAGGAGTCACCCAAGAAAACGGCGATCTTATAGAGGACACAAGTCCCTTATACACATGGGATGGTGATCTTTAAAATGAAAAATTATCCAGACTCAATTGATATGCACGTAACAATTCCATATAAAAGGATTAAACAAGTTGTGGCTACAAAATAAGTTGTAAAATTTCAACTACAGAGAGATGAAGAAAAAGAAATCCATCTTTTGGTAGCATATAAATGTTGCAAACAAGAGTGTCTTCAACATATGGATAGCAAATCCATTGCAACTTCTAGAAGGGGTATCAAACTCTTAAAAAAATTGCATTAGGGAATTTATCTTGAATTCACTCCTCTCCAACACAATCATGTCAAAGAGCCATGGCCATGGCATACCTCCTACTGTTATGAAAGTAAAGGACATGATATTTAATTGAAATATTATTTGTAAGAAAACATGGTACAAGATACATAATATTCCTTGAATCACCTTCTATACTTACCAACATAATTTCCAACAAGGACACGTCAAAGGAATTCATGGTAACACCAACAAATGCAAACCACATGCACATTCTGTGGCAACCATAGAAATATTGCACAAAATTGTAATGTATAATTCATTATTTTCACTAAACCAAACACGACAAGTCGAATAAGATGGAATGTCTTCTCCTTTAATATTTCTTCCATCAACATACACCCAAAGTTATTTGTTAAAAGAGATCAATGAGCCTCTTTAAGAGCTCAATTTTCCATCAATATCACAACTAACATAAGCAATATTTGGAATACTCATTTTCCAGATGTGGAATTCTCAAATAACACTAACTTCAGTAAATGTAGAGAATGTATCGTGTTGAAATCATAGATGAAGACAATGACTACAAAAGAGCTAGAAGAAAAGGAACGAGATAGACTGAAGAAACATAACAAGATTGTTATGTGTGGAAGATATTTCTATTATTCCGACAAAATTATGTCAACGCAGTATACAAAGGATTACTTGAGCATTATCTATGATAAAATGGACAAAACAAAGACTTCAATCCCAATATTACATGTCAAATCAAAATTTGTTGTAAGAACAAACATGGGTTTGTCATTGATAGGTATGCTAACACATGGGCATAGCACAGAAGGTTTTGGTCATTTCTCCCTACCATTTGTACACATGGGATTAAAATTTACCATTACATCTATTGAAAAGTGGTTAATGGACCTTGAAGACCCACACCTTGATATGTATGGTGATTTAATTTATGAGAGTGGAATTTCAAGAAGCCCACTTTCAAATGCATTGCTTCAAAACTCTATTTAATCAAAAGGTAGAGTCTACAAGGCTTCTTTTCTATCTTTAAATGGAAGCTCAAAAAATAAAAATCTTGGTTTTAAACCTCTTCCTCAAAATTTGTTTTTACAGTTGGACAATGTAGCTAGTGATAATAAGAATTGTTATGTTTTCATGTTTCTATTACTATTAACTTCACTTGGTGTCTTCATAACTATTCAGGTTGGGTTCTTGCTTGTGGGGCACACCCATGAAGACATAGATGGAACCTACAGAATAATGTCTTCCAACTTGAAAATTAAAGATATATATTATTTACCTGAGATGATGGATACATATAGCACAATAGAAAAAAAATTGTTGTTTCCACCTAAAATTATTGACGAAGTGTATGACTTCAAATTTTTTATTAATGGGTACATTAAGGAGGGGAAAATGCACTAGTTGGACATATTAATGTCAAGTACTTCTAGTTTCTTGTACTGACTGATGTTTCAGTTATGAGGTACATAAAGAATCCTTCAGAGACATTGAGTGGTAAGAACCAGTTGAATTGTGGAATATAGATGATGCAGGTCGACCTATATTGCCCATAGGGAAACCATCTTTCTTACGTCCCAAAGACAATGGTTTTTATTTAAAAGAAGTAAACGAAGGAATAATATCATATATAAAAATGTGGAAACAAAATATTGGCAATGAGAATTCACCAATTGTTATGGAGGAATGGAATAGAGAACTAGAGTATTGGAAAAGAGATCTTGATGCATTAAATGGAATCTGCAATGACAATACATCCTTGGATGAAACTGATTCTTCTTCTGATGATTTTTTTCCCAAGACGAGGAAATTTTTTAACACTTATGTTAATGCACTCCATGAAATATCAAGTATTATGGATGGGGATTTTGATAAGATGATAGATGAAACGGTATATCTTAGACCCAAGTGCAACAAGCCAAAGCCAACATTTGATCCTAGAATTGATGTTGATAAAGGAAATATGTTGCTTGTTAGATCAGGAAATGAGCTTGAAGGAGAGATGATTTGGATGGAAAAAGCCACCTCAGATATCTTCAAGGATGATGACAGTGAGACACTTCATGTAAATATTAATTGGTGCCAGTATAGGTCAGAGAAATAGAAGGGAAAAATTTTAGAACAATATTGGGTACCAAATCCCGATGACAAAGAACTTGGATCTATTCCAATTAATACCATAGTTTTGGCATGGATGCCAAAGAAAGAAGATTGTAGGAAGACAAAGATAAATAAATGTGGTGTACAACCTGTACTTGATCTGCTTGAGAGGATATAAGGAGATTCAGTGGAGATGATTCATTAATGTATTTTTTCTTTTTGAATGACTTTTATTATACATGAAGAAACATTTTTCAATGTTTTTAGTATAATAAATAGTATTCAAGCTACTTTTTGAGGAATTTTATAGTATTTACCGCATATATAAAAATTTCACTTCAAGTTCAATCTTAGTTCATGTGGTGATACTTTATGCCAATTAGATAACACCATTCAAATTTTAACTTTTCAATTTTTCTTTTAGATCAACACAGCATCTCGCTATATCAAATGTGCATAATTATATTCATTAATGCACATACAAAACCATTACCTTATTTATTATTAAATTTTGCTCACTCTCTTCAATGCCATGTTATGTGGCATGTATGGTGTGCATACATGAACACTAATTGATTCTATAGTTTAATTTTTAATTTCTTAACTTTGAATTAATTCACACAAAGCCTTCTCGGTCTAAGCAAATCAGGGATTTCTTCTGGGAAATTTTGCAGGTAGAAGGAGTGGGCAGTGTGAAGAAACCAAATACATTCATACATATAATTTCCTCATCAATAAATCGTTTAGATATTATTCCATTTAGGTTTCATAATCCTCTCTGCGGAAGCCTATTACCATGCTTCTGGGCAGTCAAATTGTCAAACTAGGAAGAGTAGTTTGGTCTACTTCAACGAGGGGATTCTAGAAACTTGCAGAGTGTTGTTAAAGAATTAATATAACATAATAAAATGGTTTGGACATTTTTCATAATTTCTGGAAACTTCTAAATAGTTTCAGATAAATTTGCATTTTTCCGGTAGTTTTGGCAAAGGGAAACCCTGCATAGAGGAGGATCCCAAAAGGTGGTAAATAATCAACAAAAAGGGTTATTGGAGATAGGTATGGGATGGTGGTATTTTTATTGACCCACGGGAACTTACATGGATCATTTTGAGTTAACACAACTCATTTTACATCAATTTTTGCAAAACTAGTCATTAAAAGCTAGTAATCTAGCTAGGGTTCAAAATTGAGCAGTTAAATCATGTCAAATTTATTTCTTTAATACATATGAATTGTAATAGAGATAAATATAATATAATTTAATATTAAAAAAAAAACTTTCTTAAAACACTTCCCCATCCTTTCCAATTTCTTATAGCACTCATATTCATTAATCCCCCACCCTCCCCAATACAGTCATAAAATAATCCTTTCTGCAGAAACTGAAGAAAAAATTCTTTGTGGACAGAGATTTTTCAACTTGATAAATGTAAATTACATATTATTATTATAATACAAAATATAAATCATATAAGGGAATGAACATTACAAGGAGACTCCAAAAATAAGGGGCAGGAGGCCCGAAACATGACCAGCAAGGGTCTGTGAGTATAGGTGAAGCATGGGATTCACTGGAGCTCGACCTGAAAGTTATGGAGGCTTCCAATAACTATTATAATCCTTAAATTTCTGCAATATAGTGCTCCATACCTGCAATAGAAGACAAGAGTATCGAAGGAGAGGGTAATGGAAGGTTGGGGCTCATCTCACAGTAGTCTGAGGCACAACACTCAGATGTAATGCTCACATAAGCATATAACATCACACATAACAAAAAAACTAAATAATGGAGTTGGTATACTTATTTTATAGAATTAATTTTTACCTGTTGATCAAGTTACTTGGCTTGGTGACATGTGAGAATAGGTCGCTCATGAGTGGAAATACTTTCCTTGATTTGCTTTGCTTTGGATTTCCTTCTTTTTCCTCTTTTCTTGACTTTTCTTCTTTTCTAAACTTTCCTACTTTCATACTTTCCTGCTTTTCCATTTTATCATTCTTTCTCTATTTATGCTTCTTTTCTTGAAATATTCCTCTTTTCTCATTTTTGGCAATATTTTTGAACTCTAGTGTTTACTTGACTTCTACTCCAAGTAATTCCTTGAACCTTAACCACTAATTCAAATTAGTGGGCCAATTTATCCATTTATTCAGCATAAAAAATAAAAATATTAATTGCATCAATAACATTAAATGCTTCATAATTATTTATTCCAAGTGGGTAGAAACTATGGATAAATTTAAATGCACACTCCTAATTAATTAATTGCCTCATCTTAACCCCTCATTAATTATTTAATTTAATCTATGACTAGGATCAATGGGGTTTGATTTGCTTCATGGTGCTATCAAAATCGGAACATGATAGTCCTCCCTTCCCAATATTTCTTTTCGTCAAGCAAAGTATCCCAAGAGGTCCATCATGCTTTTGCTGCACTACTCTCATCATAATCCTCTCTCCAAGAAAATATTCACTACATCTATAACTAAACATGCCTACTTCTATCTAAGTGAAGCAACTGGAAAGTATGCTAAGATCCCATATGAATATCATAGATGCCTTAATATACCACTACCATGTAAAATTAAACTATAGTTTAATTTTTAATTTCTTAACTTTGAATTAATTCAAACAAAGCCTTCTCGGTCTAAGCAAATCAGGGATTTCTTCTGGGAAATTTTGCAGGTAGAAGGAGTGGGAAGTGTGAAGCGACCAAATACATTCATACATATAATTTCCTCATCAATAAATCATTTATATATTATTCCATTTAGGTTTCATAATCCTCTCTGCGGAAGCCTATTACCATGCTTCTGGGCAGTCAAACTGTCAAACTAGGAAGAGTAGTTTGGTCTACTTCAACGAGGGGATTCTAGAAAATTGCAGAGTGTTGTTAAAGAATTAATATAACATAATAAAATGGTTTGTAAATTTTTCATAATTTCTGGAAACTTCTAAATAGTTTCAGATAAATTTGCATTTTTCCGGTAGTTTTGGCAAAGGGAAACCCTGCATAGAGGAGGATCCCAAAAGGTGGTAAATAATCAAAAAAAAGGGTTCTTGGAGATAGGTATGGGATGGTGGTATTTTTAGTGACCCACGGGAACTTACATGGATCATTTTGAGTTAACACAACTCATTTTACATCAATTTTTGCAAAACTAGTCATTAAAAGCTAGTAATCTAGCTAGGGTTCAAAATTGAGCAGTTAAATCATGTCAAATTTATTTCTTTAATACATATGAATTGTAATAGAGATAAATATAATATAATTTAATATAAAAAAAAACTTTCTCAAAACACTTCCCCATCCTTTCCAATTTCTTATAGCACTCATATTCATTAATCCCCCTCCCCCCCCAATACAGTCATAAAATAAGCCTTTCTGCAGAAACTGAAGAAAAAATTCTTTGTGGACAGAGATTTTTCAACTTGATAAATGTAAATTACATATTATTATTATAATACAAAATAGAAATCATATAAGGGAATGAACATTACAAGGAGACTCCAAAAATAAAGGGCAGGAGGCCCGAAACATGACCAGCAAGGGTCTGTGAGTATAGGTGAAGCATGGGATTCACTGCAGCTCGACCTGAAAGTGATGGAGGCTTCCAATAACTATTATAATCCTTCAATTTCTGCAATACAGTGCTCCATACCTGCAATAGAAGACAAGAGTATCGAAGGAGAGGGTAATGGAAGGTTGGGGCTCATCTCACAGTAGTCTGAGGCACAACACTCAGATGTAATGCTCACATAAGCATATAACATCACACATAACAAACAAACTAAATAATGGAGTTGGTATACTTATTTTATAGAATTAATTTTTACCTGTTGATCAAGTTACTTGGCTTGGTGACATGTGAGAATAGGTCACTCATGAGTGGAAATACTTTCCTTGATTTGCTTTGCTTTGGATTTCCTTCTTTTTCCTCTTTTCTTGACTTTTCTTCTTTTCTAAACTTTCCTACTTTTCATACTTTCCTGCTTTTCCATTTTATCATGCTTTCTCTATTTATGCTTCTTTTCTTGAAATATTCCTCTTTTCTCATTTTTGGCAATATTTTTGAACTCTAGTGTTTACTTGACTTCTACTCCAAGTAATTCCTTGAACCTTAACCACTAATTCAAATTAGTGGGCCAATTTATCCATTTATTCAGCATAAAAAATAAAAATATTAATTGCATCAATAACATTAAATGCTTCATAATTATTTATTCCAAGTGGGTAGAAACTATGGATAAATTTAAATGCACACTCCTAATTAATTAATTGCCTCATCTTAACCCCTCATTAATTATTTAATTCAATCTATGACTAGGATCAATGGGGTTTGATTTGCTTCATGGTGCTATCAAAATGGGAACATGATATTCCTCCCTTCCCAATATTGCTTTTCGTCAAGCAAAGTATCCCAAGAGGTCCATCATGCTTTTGCTGCGCTACTCTCATCATAATCCTCTCTCCAAGAAAATATTCACTACATCTATAACTAAACGTGCCTACTTCTATCTAAGTGAAGCAACTGGAAAGTATGCTAAGATCCCATATGAATATCATAGATGCCTTAATATACCACTACCATGTAAACTATAGGTCCATCCAAGGGGGTGTTCCCTATGTGGGAAAATGAAACCAAGTACAACATAGATGGACTGGTGCAAAAGAGGGTTGGCTTGCTCCATCATGCCAACATGAAAACAACTTCTACAATGACAAACAATTCCAGTATCCCATTGTTTGTATGGCACCCTCATGGATCAGAATACCATCCAACAAAATAGGTTAATAAAAAGAGTGCCTGGATCCCACTGTTTATGTTGCATCTACCCAAACATTAGTAACAAGAAAAAATCAGCATTATATGAAATGTTGGGAAATATGAAAACATCATACCACCATATTAGAAAACCATCCTTTCCAATGCAAACCTTAATATTTGCGGGCTCCTAAATCAAGATATGAAACTCTCCACTGTAGGTATGAATCAAATAAAGACTATACATCCCCAAATATTCCTCCAAAATTGGAGGCCACAATTCCACCAGTCTTTCCATTCCAACTGAAAGGTTCTCTTGTGACCAATGCACACAAGGAACAAGTGTGTTATACATGAAACTAAAGTGACAAGGGTGAGGATCCAATGGCCTAAAATTATGCTCCAAAAGAGAGTAATTTGTATCAAAATCAGTCACGTTCATGTTTCCCTCAAATAACGAGGTATAATGGTCTCTATGGAACTCAAAAGGTGCTCCCATCTTCATCCAATTACTCAACTCTCTTCCATTAATCCAACGGTGAAAAAAATCCATGAATGACCTACACATTGAAGTGTAGATCTAATGCCTTCTTGGCAAAAGTGGCTTCACACAATTTTCTTGCAACAAGACATAAAAATTTTACCTTCCATATTTTCCTCTTAAGTGATTCCTCTATCCAACCATCCAGTGGATTAATAAGAGATATTTTTTAATGATTTATATGATATATAATCAGAAATATCTTCTACAATATTATTGGTATCCCATGGGTACAAATCATGACCTCCTTGTTGTACATGTGACACAAACCAGAAAAAATTCTACACCGACTGTTCATTCCCCATTGGTGTTGTTGAATCTAGGACATGTGGGAAAGAACTGTGAACCTTCTTTGCATGTCTACAACCTTCAATAATCATAATTATGGCTGAAAATTTTTCATTATTGGATGGCCCAAATTTGGTTCTCTCATCCTACTCTTCAATGGGAGAGTGACTGTCTTGAAGGAACAACTCAAGTTTCTTTGGAAAGAAATCAAGTGCTTGGTTCTCATCAAACTGTTCTGCACACTCTTCAAGAACATTCCAAATATAATTCTATTCATGGTCCACCCACTCATGAGGTTCCTCCATTAAATATTTTATGCCATTTACCCAAAAGGGATGTCTCTCAAGAAAGATTGAGGATTTAGTCAATTCTTGCCACTCTTGTTGGAATTGTTCTATCTTCATTTGTGATTCTAAGAGAGCACTTTGAGTGTATGTCAAAGAATATTTTGTAGACAACAACTCACCTTTGAGCTTGTAGTTCTCTTCTTCATATATGCAAATAATTTCTTCATCATGTAGTGATTCTTCCCACAATAACTCAACAAGCTCAAACATGTCATTTTTATCTTAAAGCAATTGTGATAAATTACCTTTGATTGTGGACATTGCTTTCTAGATATTCTCCATGGCTTCAAAGGAATATTTGTCTTCCATTAAAGAAGCTTCCAAAAACATATTTGAAATTGAATCATGAGTTTCATGGAGAATTTTCAAGTCCTCTTGAATCTTTTTTTCATCCATCTTCAATGACCCTACAAGAAGATAAGGTTCTTGTAGATGTACCTCCTCTTCCTTTTCCATCACCGGATCAATTTCATGCAGTGCACTCGAGGTTTTGAAATATGATCCATATGTTGTTGCTGAAATATATTGATATTTTAATTCCTCAACAACATAATTTGGGCTTCAACTTAAGTGCTCATTCATCCTTGGTGCACCAGAAAGATATTCTATCAAAGTTTCATCCTTCGTACTGCATTCATTTTTTACACCAGAATTATGGACCTCATCTTTAGGGGGCTCAGCCATTCTGAACTTTTCACTAGAAGTGGCTGCCATATCATATTTACACATCAAAACATAAAAATAATAATTTACTAACTTGCCATGTCTCATGTTCTCCTCGGTATGTGGTATAATTATGTTGGCTTGTTCACCCACTCATTTCTTTGCTTTAGACCTTTCTAAGACGTGCTCAATTTCTGCTTCCTTTTGAGGCTCAAGGGGTGACTGTAAATATGAATTGTGTTTCTCTTTTGGATCAGATACAAAATATGTATCACCATCATAATTATTTTCCATATCTTCTTCACTTATCTTGAAATTAACCAAAAATAAATTTGGAGTCATTTCACCGTCCATGTTACCAACAACTAGATGTTGGACTATTGGATCTTTACTATGTGCATGGATCTTCTTCATCTCCTTACGAAGAAGGATTTGGTGACCCATAATCCTCATGGATGCTACAAATAGTTTGATCTATATTTGGGGAAAACCCAAATAATTTCTCAAAGAAAATTGTGTAGATGGCTCTAATGAATATTCAGTTTTGGTCCTCTTTTCTTCCCCTTTACTTTGAGAAGTGGAACAACTTAGTTCCTCTATTGATGATTTACTTCTCTTGAAAGAGTAATCATCTCCATTATTGGGATCAAATACAAATATTAAATAAAAATAATCTATGAAAGGAATGAATTTACAAATAACTCCCCCCAAGGCAAGATACTCTTTGTAGAGGCGGGGCAAGTTTTTAGCTGCATCTATCATCTCTACTAAATCCTCCTTAGGATTAGCCATGGGTAGTTCAACATTGCTTTCTTCATAGTCCATATGGTCATAAAATTAACCATCCTTTTCTCTTGACAATTGCAACCCATAATTGACATAGATCACCTCCTCTTATTCTACAAACTAATCAAATTCATCATCTTCAACTACTGGCACAACCCTCATGGTTGCAACTTCAATTAGTGATTTGCAAAATTAGTCAATAGAGATCCATATTTCCACAGGAGTGGAGGAAAGTGTTCTGATACCATTGTGATGTCCCAATTCCGGTGTACATACCTAAACACTAATTAATTTCATAATTTAATTTAAAAGTTCTAAACTTTGAATTGATTCACAGAAAGCCTTCTCGGACTGTGCAAACCAGGGATTTCTTCTGGGAAATTTTGCAGGAAAAAGGAGTGGGAAGTGGGAATAAACCAAATAAACTCATACATATAATTTTATCTTCCCTAACATTTTTCTATATGATTCCATTTAGGGTTCAGAATACGCTTCGCGGAAACCTACTACCATGCTTCTCGACAGTCAAACCGTGAAACTAAGAAGAGTAGTTCAGTCTATTTCAACTAGGGGCTTCCGGAAACTTGCATAGATTTGTTCCAGCATTAATATAAAATAATAATAAAAAATTGACATTTTTCATAAGTTCTAGAAAGTTCTGAGAAGTTTTGGAGAAATTTGGATTTTTGTGGCAGTTTTGGCCAAGGGAAACCCTGCGCAGAGGAGGATCTAAAAAGGTGGTCATAACCCAATGAAAAATGGTTCTATATATAGTAATGGAAATTTGGGCCTGTAAGTGACCCACTGGAACTTACAAGGCTCATTTGGAGTTAACAAAACTCATTTTAAATCAGTTTTGGAAAAACTAGTCATTAAAAGCTAGTAATGTAGCTAAGGTCTAAATTTAAGCAGTTAAATCATGTAATTTATTTCTGTAATACATGTGAATTGTAATAGAGGTAAATATAATATCACTGAACATATTAAATCTCTTCAAATAATTCCCCATCCTTTCCTATTTATTATAACACTCATATTCATTAATTTTCCCCCATCCAGTGATAAAATAATCCTTTTTGGCAAAACTGAAGACAAAAATATTTATGCAAAGAGATGTTTCAACCTGAAAAATGTAAATTAAATATTATTTTGATACTATAGAACATAAATCATATACTGGAATGACAATTACAAGGAGACTCCAAAAATAAGGGGAAAAAGGCCCAAAACATGACCAGTAAGGGGCTATGATCATAGGTGAAGCATGGGCTTCACTAAAGAGCCGAAAGTGATGGAGGATTCAAATAACTCATATAATCCTTCAATTTCTACAATATACCACTCCATACCTATAATGGAAGAGAAGAGGATCGAAGGATAGTAGAATGGAAGGTTGGGGCTCATCTCCCAGTAATCTGAGGCACAACACTAAGAAGTAATGCTCACATAAGCATATCTCATCACACATAACAAAAAAACCAAATAATGGATTTGGATTACTTATTTTATAGAATTAATGTTGACATGTTGAGCAAGTTACTTGGCTTGGTGACATGTGAGAATAGGGCACCCATGAGTGGAAATACTTTCCTTTATTTGCTTTGCTTTGGCTTTCCTTCTTTTTCCACTTTTCCTGACTTTCCTTATTTTCAAAACTTTCCTTCTTTTTTGTTTTTCTTTCTAGATTTATGCTTATTTTTCCTAAAATATTCATCTTTTTCTCATTTTTGGCAATATTTTTGGACTCTAGTGCTTACTTGACTTCTACTCCAAGTAATTCCTCCAACCTTAACCACTAATTCGAATTAGTGGGAAAATTTATCCATTTATTCATCATAAGCAATAAAAATATTAATTGCATCAATAATATTAAATTCTCCGTAATTATTTATTCCAAATGGGTATCAATTGTGGATAAATTTAAATGCACACTCATCATTAATTAATTGACTCATCTTAACCCCTCATTAATTATTTAATTCAATCTATCACTAGGATCAATGGTGCTTGATCTGCTTCATGGTGCTATCAAAATGGGAACATGACATACCACTTTGATCTTTCCATTTTGTTCCCCTGATGATTGGTGGAGTGTCCACTCATAACATAGGGATGTTTCAATACACACAAATTAATTCCATAAACTCTCTTTGTCATTATGTGGAAATATTCATTTTCAATTTGTACTTGATCTACTTGAGAAAATATAAGGAGAATAGGTGGAGATGATTCATGAATGTACTTTTTCTTTTTGAATGACTAATTAATATACATGAAGAAAGAGTTGCCAATGTTTGTAGTATATCATATATTCTCTTCAAACTACCTTTTGAGGAATTTTATATTATTTTCTACATATATGAAAATTTTGGTTCAACTTCAATGTTAATTCGTGTGATGATACTTTGTGTGAATGCACCTTAAAACATCTTATAGACTTGCTTTATGCATAAATGTAAGGCACGTGCAATAAGGTTTGAAGTGAGTTTTCCCTATTATTCATTATTATAGTTGATATAAATTTAATTGTACTACTATATTGCATTGCAATTCATAATTATATTTTCTCATGTAGACTTTAAAGTGGTGCAAAATTTGTACTAGTATATTAACTTATACTCAATAAATACAATACTTTCATTTTGAGTGTGCAGGTTTTATCAGTTTGTCATCATTGTGATTTAATTTCTGGATTAAACCATGTGAACGTTTTTCATACCAACGTTTTGATTGGACACTCCACCCATGCTTATTACGGGAACCATGAAAAACTCATTGTGGACTAAAAACTTTTCACATAACTTAATATAGAAAATAAATCAGTAAGTACTAACATCATGTTAACTTTAATTCATGTTATACATTATCATCAAATACGTTGCATGATAAAGACAATTTAATCGATGTGAGATTTAATATTGAACGCAATGCACTCACTGCATGGAATATAAGTATTATGGATGGAGATTTTGATGAGGTGACGGATTAACTGGTATATGTTGGACCCAAGAGCAACAAGCTAAGGTGTAGATTCAGTCCTAAGATTGAGGTTGAGAAAGGAAATATGTTTCTAGTTGTATCATGAACTGAGGATGAAGGAGATATGATTTGGATGAAAAAACCCACCTCGTATATCTTCCAGAATGATGAAAGTGAGACTATTTATGTAAAGGTTGATTGATGGAATCTTGGTTTCCAGGGAAATACAAAGGAAAATTTTAGAACAATATTGCGTACCAAGCCTTGATGACACATAACTTGGATCTATTTCACTTAATACCATAGTTTGGGCATGGAAGCAAAAGAAAGAATATTGCAGGAAAACCACGATAAATAAATGTGGTGTACAAGTTGTAATTGATTTGCTTGATGGAATATAAGGATATTAGGTGGATATGATTCATGAATGTAATTTTCTCTTTGAACAAGTTATTAATATACAAGAAGAAACAATTTTCAATGTTTGTTGTATATCAAATATTCTCTTCAAGCCTTTTTTTGAGGAATTTTATATTATTTACTAATATGAAAATTTTGATTCAACTTCTATGTTAATTCATGCGGTGGTACTTTATGTGAACTAAATAACACCATTCAGTTTTTAACTTTTCAGTTTGTTATTTACATAAACTCAACATGTCACTATATCAAATGTGCATAATCATATTGAATAATGAACCATAAAACATCTTCTATACTTTCTATGTGAATAAATGTAAGGAACTTGCAATAAGGTTTGAAGTGACTTTTCCATGTTATTTGTTATTATAATTGATAGAAATTTAATTGTTCAACTCTCCTGCATTCTAATTAATATTATATTTTCTTTTCTATACTTTAAAGTGGTGCAAACTTTGTACTAGTGCAATATCTTATACTCAACAAAGACAAAGTAGTAACATTTTCAGAGTGTAGGCTCTCACAGTTTTTCATCATTGTGAATAATTTTATGGATTAAGTTGTCAATGAGTTTTTCAAACCAACATTTCAAGTGGGCACTCCATGCATGATTGTCAGGGATACAATGTAAAATTTATTATGGTTTGAAAAGATTTCACATAGCTTAATCCAAAAAATCAATAGCCAAGTATTAACATTTAATGTCAATATTACATAAGTTAATAATAGTCACAACACAATATTAATATGTTGTTAAATAACTTTATATTATGTAAGAAATTTCTTACACAAATTATTAATAATTCACTAGTCAAATATTGTTGACTTTTGTTTTAATACGTAAATATAAATATTAATGATAATCAAAGTATATCATTAAATAGATTTATAGTTAAAATTTCTCACATAAATCAATCAAAATTCATTAACTTAGTTTCTAATACACCACCACCACCAACAATAATAATAAATTATGTCTCTATTCTAATTCATAATTTAATTTAATCATTACTAAGATAAAACCTATTTTACTCTAAGTCATAAAATATTCTCTTGTCCACTATTAAGTGGTGCCAACTTCAAAAAATAAAGTATCATACTAAAAAAAAACTTAGACTTACTATGGTAACTCAACCTAGACACATTAGTTAGCATAATTTCAATTAAATGAAATTCGAGGATAATAATAGCAACACACATTGATTATTAATGTCATTAAATAACTTTAATAATAATATGTAAAAAAATCTTCTACAATCTATTTTTCCCAATATAATCATTGATCAACTT
This sequence comes from Pseudotsuga menziesii, assembly GCA_001517045.1. NCBI lineage: Eukaryota > Viridiplantae > Streptophyta > Pinopsida > Pinales > Pinaceae > Pseudotsuga > Pseudotsuga menziesii. The sequence goes on from LPNX010165383.1 coordinate 158,567, forward strand.
AACTTTTATTAGAAAATATAAATAAATTATATTTCTATTCGAACATATAATTGATTTTTATCGTTAAGATAATAAACTTAGCATAGTAACTCTAATATATAATAGTTTTTCTTGTCACTTGTAAAAGGTTTCCAACCTCCTAATTTATTACAACATGATACTCAACACATACAATATTACTTGCTATGTTGAGGATTAAAATTGTTATAGTAACAAACACATTTGTATTATGTCATTAAATAGTTTTTAAATGGGTAATTCTAAAATTTTTCCAACCTTCTACTAGTATTGGAACTGAACACCAACAATGTACTACTTACCATATCAAATTATAATTCAATTTCTAAATCATAGTAAGATATACAATATTAATGTCATTACATAAACTTAATCAACTTACCATTTAATATAAACAATGGCTCAGCAATGGCTTATGTGGGGTCTCCATGGGCAGCGTTGAAGAATGGAAGGGGGGAATATACCCCAGGCTTGCTCATGTGGAAGTGCCCCGCCTATGGAAGAGGGATCAGATCCTTTGTTGTTTAATTGGGGGCCACAATATATGCCAGAGACTTCGGCCATGTGGAAGCCCATATTGCTTCCAAGGAATTCGAGCTTCTCCAAGAATATGAGACTCATCAAGGGTTTCCCCTAGAAGCTAGCCCTTTCTCGAGAGTGCTTATTGTTTTTTCTCGTGATATATAGGAAAAAGCGCAACTGACGCATGGTATCTAAGAATCATTAACCTTGATCAGACAAGGGCAGCAGAAAAGCGTTGCGTGTTTCAGACTGTTGGACTTGATTGCGAGCGATCTGCTGCATATCCCGAAGGACCAAACTACAATGGCATAGCCAACCCCCCCATTGATCCTTCGTCATAGTAAGGCCCATGGGAGGGTGGTATTTTTGGATTTTCGCTTGTTTCTATTTCTGTTGTTGTTGCTCTGGCTCCACCATTTTATTATGCTTTTAACGAATAATGTTTTTCCAATCTATGAATGTAATCGTTTTGGTCAGGAAGGGGTAATCAATGAGGAAGCTTTCACCAAATTTCTTTCTATGTACAGATACTGGTTTGAGGGTCATAAGGTTGGGGGACAAGGGAAATTTTTTTCTCTAAATATTGTTAATGTGGGAAGGGGTCTGGATGACCAGATTCTTAGAAAGATAAGGGGCTTGAGGTATGGGGAAAATGATAGAATGAACTCTCTGAAGAATTACCCAGTCCATTGTGGCTCTTTTAGTTGGTTGAGATTGAATGTATAGTCCTTTTTGTACCATATAGTAATATAAAGTATCCTTTCTTATTAACAAAAAAAACTTACCATTTAATACAAATTATAGATAACACTAATAGAAATTATGTAAGGAGTCAAAGTCTAATACCTTCGTCATTTTTATTTGTCACAAAGGATTAGAAATGTGTAATCTAGGTGTTAACACAATACCTCTCCCATCATGTTGTAAAGGGTGCTAGCTCGATGGAAGAGCACATGCATTACAAGCAAGACGATGGTGGTATTTATAAATTAATAGACGATATAAAATGTAAATGATAATATAAATATTGTAAGATATTGTTGATGTATATATAACTTCGGAAAGTATTCTTCTATATATTTCATATATTGTAACCCGATGTTTATTCCGGGATGTTTCTATTATGTATTTGAGTCATGTGGTCATGCCCCGATGTTCCGATC